>CM044105.1:19935161-20070653 GCA_024174645.1 Lemna minuta
CATGAGTGAATATGTGTATCCAAATATATATATATATATATATATAGATGAGCTTAGTTATATGAAGTACAACAGATGATAAAAGAACTTCAAGAATGAAACACTTACTATTGAAAGAATTTTCTCCTAACTCACTTGAGGACCCTTGAAAGAAGTGGTTGACTATTGACCTTAGGTTGACTTTTAACTAATTGAGTTGACTTCAGACTGATATGGGCTGACTTTGACTGATAATAGTTGACTTTGACTAATCAAATTGACTTTGACTGATAATAGTTGACTTTGACTAATTGACTTAGACTTAATATGGTTGACTCTAACTGAGAATGGTTGACTTTGACTAATCGGGTTGACTTTGATGGATAATAATTGACTTTGACTAATCAGTTTGACTTTTGGCAAATAATCGTTGACTTTGACTAATTGTATTGACTTTGATTGAATATGATTAACTTTGATCGGGTTGACTCAGATTGAGAATAATGTAGGATATTTTTAGAATACGATGATATGTATGATGATGATATGATTAAGAAATAATCCTACAAATGAATGGACCTATGAATGATATCACTTTGGGATGAAAGATAAATGATTAGAGATGAATCATAGGATAAATTGGAATTAAGAAGATAGAAAATAATAAGAATGAAGAGGTTAAGGTGAATATGAAGAAAAGAAGAAAGGAGGATTTAGTAGATAATATAAATAGTGACTAGGGAAGAGATATTATAAAATAGAAATGATATAGAATAGAGGAAGTAAGAATAGAGGAAATAGGAATATAGGAGATATAAGGGGAGCGAATAATGGTGGACTTATAGAAATTAAGATTCGAACTTCTGTCACTATGAAAGAGACGAGGATAATTACATGAAGGAGACAGAAAGTAAATGCTCGGAATACGTCCGATGGTATAAGTTCTCCTCGGTGGATCTCTAACTGAAGATGGATGAAAGTGGATAAAAGTGGTGGGAGAAAATATAGGAGGATAGAACTCGGAGAGGTTTGCGGAAGGGGAATGGAGGAGATACGGGGAGAAAAGATGAAACACAAAGGTAAAAAATAACCCACGAGTAACCAATTTTATCAAAAACATCATAGTTTTCCTCTCTTACATTCACCTCTTTATAGAGTAGGGAAGATAGAAAGATGGGAATGAAAGGATGCCTCGAGAAAGAGTATTTTACGGCGGTTGCAGCGTTCTCTTGTGGATGAATTTTGCGCTTCATCCTCGTTGCGGTCGTCACGTGAGCTGAGTTACATGGAAATGGCGGTTATTTCTCAGTAGTAATGATTCATCGAGTCTTAGATCCGTCTGGAGTTGTTGTGGTAAGAGAGTCGACTGAGTTGATTCGGTTTTTGTCTGTGGATTCCTGTCGGGAAGACGCACTTCCTGTGAATAACCGGAAGGGTTCGCCGAGTGCTCGCATGGATGAATGGTTGGTTTGACCTTTCGTCGTGAAGTTCCGGGCGAGAAGATTGCATTTTCAGTTGACACAAGTAAGAGTAGCATTCGTTGGTGATGATGACGATTGTAGGATCGTGACAATGACACTTGGAGTTGAAGAGAGCTTCGTCTTCGATATTATTGAGCCGCGAGTTATTCCGATTCGTATAATTATCGCCCGATTGACAAGACGAAATCGCGAGGTCATCAATTTCACACGGTCTCGTGTCAAAACAAAGTCTAAACTTACCAATTTTGGGAAATTAACTCGAATTGAGGGGTATAATGGTAAATAAGGGTAGAATCCACAGGGAATTAAGGTATTTTCGAGAGATCATTTAGAAATTGATCAAATTGGATGATGAATCAAGGTGAGAAATTAGGGAATATGGTAGATTTAGAAAGATAACTCAAAGATGTATCTACGGAATCAAAAATCACTCGATTTGGATTAGTAATCGCGGAGAAATCAAAGAGTGAAGTGAGATGAAATTTCTGAAAATCGGAAGAACATAAACCAAAATTGAAAACGAAATTAAACTAAATTACTATCCTAAATTAAAAATTAATGATACACGGCGATAGATTAGAGGGAAAACTTGTTTTCTAACTTGAGGTAGCGATCAAAACGATCCAATTGATTTCCGGATCGACGGCTATTCATTCCGAGATTTTAAGCGCGAGTATCGGTGTTTAAGAGACAAATTCTCCTTGATCGATCAACGAAATCTCACTTTTAATCACTCCATGGATGCGGAATTGAGTGTAGAAGAGATTAGAAATGAGAGATTCAACGATAGATGTGTATAGATAGGTCAATTGAGCGAAATCCTCCGAGAATATCTTACAAAATCGAAGAAGGCCTCAATTTATAGGTGAATTGGGCGTAACCGTCCGATTGATGCGTTTAATTCTCATCAATGGTTTGGATTAAACGCATCAAGATGAAGCGTTATGAATATATCGTGGCCGTTAGATCGCAGATGGACGCTCTGGATGCAGCATGCGTTTCTGTGTTATGAAACGCATCAGATTGCCTCCTTTGGATCGCGATCCGACGATCGTGATGTGTTTCCACGCGTTACATCTCTACTGTTATAACTTTGTATTAAACCCACGTGCTCTGATGGTGATCCAGTGGACCTCGTGTCCACTGAGTCAATGCGCGATGATGCACGCTCTTTAAATCCGGCGCATCTAATTAAGCCACATGTCCTGCAATGTTTAAAACACAAGTGAACATAGTCCCACTCGGCTAAAATTAAAGAGAGATTTCGGTTTAAAAGGTGAGGCGGATGTGAGGGTTAATAATTTGTCTTCCGATAATGGGAAGACCTATATATATTATAAAACCTATATACGATAAATATAAATAGCACCCACGTGTCACCTCCGCGCCACGTAGGCGCTCGCGTGGGCCCGCGTGGCTCTGCCACGTGGCCTTGCATGCCACGTCGCACCCACGTGGGATCCGTGCGAAAATAAACCCCTTTTTGCCCCTTTTTTAATCGTTTTAAATTCTTAAAAATTGAAAATAAATTCCAAAAAATCCAGAAAATCCCTAAAAATTAGAAAATTCATAACTTTCAAAATACAACTCCAAATTAATCCAGATTTTTTTTCATTGGCTCTGAAATTCAATTATCTATCATTATAAAAAGTCAAATTATTTAAATAAAAACAAATTTAATTCTTATTTCAAAAATACAGTCATTTCTTTAAGATTTTAACATTAGAAAATTAAATGAATGTTCATAAAAAATGATTTCTCTTATTATTTAACTTTAAAAACCACTTATAATCTCAAGTAAAGATAGGTTATAAAATCATTTATCTTTAATTCATCATAATTAACCCTAATTTAAAGCATTTTGAGATTATAACTTAAAATTGCATGAAAGGATAGAAATTCACTCAAAGTATGGTAACATGCATAAAAAATGGAATGTTTTATGCCTTAATTTGCATTAATAATCATGTTTTATCATGTTAAGATTGCATGTTATCACCGATGTTATTCCGTTCGTGGTGGAAAGCTTGCACTTGAGTTGTCCCCGTCTCGCGGTATATATTTGTCTGGTAAATTCCTTCAGCTATTTATCTTCAGAGCGAGGCGACGGAGGGAATTCGAGAGAGTCTTGGCCAGTGAATAAGCATGCTAATAAAATGCTTTCATGTTCCTTGACTTGGGTTGTCGAAGAATGTGAAAACAACGGTGACGTAGTCGCGATGAAAGTGGGAAGGCATTGTAATTGTGATTGCTAGTACAACAGACGTTTCTTCTTGCGTGTTAACTTCACCTTAGGAATGCAGCCAATGTGGGAGGTTGTGGCTTCGACTATCTTTCCATTCTCTTCATTTTCGGGAGTGGCTTCATGTGGGCGTTCATGGTAAATTCTGTGAAGGTCTTCACGTGTTGCTAAGGTTTCTGTGGTGGGCAACGACTATTCAGCAGCTGTGGGGATGTTTTTCAAGGAGAGAATTGGAGGATCTATCCTTGTGATGGCATCTTTTGATGATAGCTCCCATTATAGTCATGTTGAATAAGTCGGGATCTTGATATTCCATGTAGTTGACTATCACGTAAAACTCATCTCTCATAAAAGTGTGGAAGATGTTGATAGGTAATAGGACTGTCCATGGTAGATATCATGATCTTGGAATTCTTCAATTATGAGTGCTTGACTTGAGGTATCATCCGATGGGAATGCTTCCATAAGTAGTAATAATTAGATCTCTCCTAAGATTCTAACTAGAGGTGGTATTCAAAGAAAGAAGGAAATGGAATAACAAAGATGTTCCTATTTTTCTTTTCTTTTGAGATCATTTATTCACAAAAGGTACCTATGATATGGTGGTATGGTTTAGATAATTAGGAACCTATATCAAAGGTAAAAGGTGGTTGACTTGGTCCATTCAAGGGATTCTAAGTATCTAAGGATAAAGGGTTAATTACTTTGACCAAGTCAATCTTTAGATCAATGTAAAATAGGGGAAGTAGGGAAGATAATTCCCTTAAGATCTACACTCTCTTTAATTATTTAGAGAGGTCTTCTTCATCCATTTAATGAATGGATAATTTTGTCAAACTCATGAGTGAGGAGAAAAATAGGTTCACTTGGAACCCTTGTGTTCATGTTTTGAAATAATACTCCATCAGAGAATGGTTGACTTTGACTAATTGGGTTGACTTTGATTATGAATGGTTGACTTTGACTTATCAGGTTGACTCTGACTTTTCCTTGGGTTGACCTTGAGGATGAACTAATCTGATTGGTTCACCTTTCTAGAATTTGCTCACTATCTAATTACCACTGAATGTAAAAAAGAACTAACCAACTAAAGATGAATTTAATGCATAAAACATGATTATTACAACAGATGACACAAGCTTGAATCCAACACAAATAGATTATGATAATAAAAAAACTTGTAAGATGTAGATGATATTTCACTTAGTTTGGATTGATAATCTTAGACAACAAAACTTTAAAGATATTCGAGGTTGTAATACAAATTTAATTGCATGTCAGATTGATGATGATTGAGAAAATGATTGACCGAGATAAACGGTAAAATTCTATAAATATGTGGAATTAACTTAAAATTAAATTAACTATGATAGAAAAGATTAAAGAATGATCCGTGAAAATTCTAATATAGCTAAAGAGAGAAAAATGAATGAAGTTTCAATAACAATGATAAAATTTAGAGAGACGGATGACTGCAGATATGGAGGAGAGTAGTTTAGGTATGGAAATCATACGTACTATGAGAAATAAAAAATTGTGTGCGGTCTAAAAAGTAGATAAATGTAAATAGTGGTGTCTGCCACTATAATCGTGATTCTAAGAACACACTGAGGTAATTGTATACAACCTAAAGTAAGGAGATAGAGAAAAACAACAGTTAGGGATATAAATTAAAAGAATCCTAAATCGGATTACTGCAGATTGAAACATAGACAAAAAGTAATTCGGGCAAGTGAGAAATTAATTAGAGTAAATAACACAATGAGAAGACATAAGAGATGGATGAAGAAAAGGTGGATGCCCTTCAAGTTAAAAACACAAAGAAACTTGAGATTTAAGGATGAGAAGTGACCGAGAGACAAAGAAGTCTTGCTATCAGCTGAGTGCCGAAGATGCTTCTACAAATCGATGTCATAATTTCACAGGAAGCATTTTTCATCTGCCACCGTGAACAAAGAGAAATAGGAGGTTCGTTGTCTTCTTGATCACGATCACCATAAGAGGGTTTTTTGTCTTCTTTTTGGGGGTAATTCACTCTTTCTATCTGTTTTCTCAGATCAAAACCCTAAAGCCTTTATAATAAATCGGTTTAGAAGAGAGGAGAGATATTTGCAATAGTACCCTCAATAGTATTAAAACAATGTAGAATAGAACTAAGCATACGGATGAGTAAAATATGAATAAATATATGGATTCCTGAAAGCAAACACACGCATAACCCTCAAATGGAAATAGGCAAATGAGTAAAATAGATATGAGCATCTAAGTAAAAGCATATAACTGATTGTAAAGGCATATAACTGATAAGCACAAATCATATAACTATAGTTATAGTTAGCTACAAAAATTAGTATAACTGATTGTATTATGTGCTGATTATTAGTGTATGCATAAGGATATGAGTGAGGAGATTATTTCTATTTTCATGAGATCAAATACACCCATGAAGCTCAAAAAAGAGCATCAGTGGGTTAGTGCAAAATAATCATGAAAAGTATAAGATAGTAATGATTCAACTTAATAATAGGATAAAGAGAAAAATAAACTTAATGATTCTTAATTATACCAATGGCAATTTAATAAAAAATACTTCCTTAAAAACTATCGCTCTAAAAAAAATCAAGTTAGCTTGAAAGGAAAAGACCAAATGACTACAATGATATAAAGAACTGTGACTTGTTTGTTGAAGTTCTTGTCAAGAAGATCTGAGAGGTGAAGCATCTACGAAGGACCAAGAGAAATAAATAGAAGAATTGTTGCTTGCCGATGTAGCTGTGACTTCCACGGAGGAGTCCATGACATTACAATTTCTCTAGTGTTTGAGCTAAAATAAAGGCCGATGGGTTTTCTAGGAAGGTGCTGTCGAGTGGGGATTGAAAAATTGGAGCACCAATAGAGATAGAGTAGTTTAGATTGAAACTACATGCATCACAAATGGGCTCCAAGGTGGAGACAAAGAAGATGCCATGGGCACCATTGCCATTGCCGTGAACTCTCATTATTTAGAGATCTCATCACCTCTCCCTACATGGAGGAGATGGGACAAGAGAGATGGATATGAGGAACGCAGAAGATTTTAATGAATAATACAACTCCAAAGAGAGAGAGAAGTTTAGGGCAATGGAGGTTCCTCCTCCAGACAACGGCGTGACAAAACCTTGAATCAACTGTGGAAACTGTGGAAAAGAGGAGTTTATTGTATTAAAAGAAAATGTCAAAACTACATTGGTTTAGATAGGAAGAGAGGCCATTAATGGGCTTCTCATAATGGGCTCGATAAGATACTCTCACACATCATTTATGACTGATTCTAATACATAATTTTCAGAAATTTTCATATCATTTTGGTTAGGGTAAACATCAAATAGTGGCACGACCTTTAGGGTAAACATCAAATAGTGGCATGACCTTTTTCAAGGCTCAGATACTAGCACCGTCTCAGCATTCCCGTTGAGGTGGCATTTTTTATTCTTCCGTCCCCCACCTGGCTGCCACCTGGCTGACACGTCATTATTCTCTCTCTCTCTTCATTCTCTCTCTTCATCTCACGCGGTCCTCCTTCCTCTCTCATCATTCTCTCTCTCTCCCTAGTTTCCAGTTTCCCGCGAGCGGAGAGCCGAGGGCGACGAGCCGAAGACGAACTCAAATATGCGCCTCCGATTACTAGAATCAGTAACAACGAAGGTACGGAGTCATCCTCGTGAGAGAGAGAGAGAATGACGAGAGAGAGAGAGAGAGAGAGAGAGAGAGAGAGAGAGAGAGAGAGAGAGAGAGAGAGAGATGATGAGAGAGGTTGGAGGAGAGACCGACGGATTGTGTGTTGATATCTTGGTGATAGCAGTCGCTGAGCAGGAGGCTGTGCTCGCTGTCGTAGTGGAAAGGCTCCTTCTCGCCGTCGGCCACGTCGACAATGAGAGATCCGTACAGCCCCGCGGCCCTCTGCATTCCGTAGTGGCCGTGGTAGAAGTACGTTCTAGCTTGCAGAAGCCAATTTTGCATGTCAATAGAAGAACATGAGTGACCGAGGGAAGCGGGAAATTGGGAGACCCACCTTTTCGACTTTGAAGCGGTAAACGAACGTCTCTTCAGGGTTGATGGCACACTGCGAGATCGCCGACGTGCCATCTGCCCACGGCGTTCCCAGCTGAAATTAGAAAAAACCCAAAGTTCGCTCAGCGACCCATACCGAGAAAGAGAGGAAGCGATTGCAGAGAGAGAGAGAGAGAGAGAGAGAGAGAGAGAGTACTTGGCGAATGCCGTGCCAGTGAATTACTACGCCTTCTGTGTGGAGGGCGTTCTTGAGCTCGACGACAATGGTGTCGCCGGCCTTGGCTCAAATGGTGGGACCAGGAAACTGGCCATTGATACCGATCATCACATTCTCAAGGCAATCGGTCCTCCTTCCTCTCTCATCATTCTCTCTCTCTCTCATCATTCTCTCTCTCTCTCTCTCTCTCGTCATTCTCTCTCTCTCTCACGAGGATGACTCCATACCTTCGTTCTTACTAATTCTAGTAATCGGAGGCGCAGATTTGAGTTCGTCTTCGGCTCGTCGCCCTCGGCTCTCCGCTCGCGGGAAACTGGAAACTAGAGAGAGAGAGAGAGAGAGAGAGAGAGAGAGAGAGAGAGAATGACGAGAGAGAGAATGATGAGAGAGGAAGGAGGACCGCGTGAGATGAAGAGAGAGAGAGAGAATAATGACGTGTCAGCCAGGTGGCAGCCAGGCGGGGGACGGAAGAATAAAAAATGCCACCTCAGCGGGAATGCTGAGGCGGTGCCAGTATCTGAGCCTTGAAAAAGGTCATGCCACTATTTGATGTTTACCCTAAAGGTCGTGCCACTATTTGATGTTTACCCTTTTGGTTATCATATTTTTTATCATTTTTGTATTTTTTTTAACAATTAATGCTTATTTTTGCACAAATGATAACTAAAAAGATAGATTTTTCACATTTGATTTATGAACTTCAAACGAATTTAAAGTAGTCATCTTTTCACACAGTTTCAGCCCTCACGTGGAGGAAGCTGGGCAAAAAAGAGGACAATGATTGCCACCTAACTGGCTGCGAGGCATCTGTCAGCACTTTGGGAACTAGGCGTGAGCGGCGTCTGCGCGGAACGCCTCGCGAGGTCTAGGTCACGTGTGGCACCCAATGGTGAAGAACTGCCGCCTTAAGAGTGGCGGTTGGCGCCCGTTGACGAGTGACTGTCATTTGATGTGAAGACCGCCGTAGGCTATGTCAGGAATAACGGCCTAATTTCAGCAAATTTATTATAAAATTTGCCCTTCTATTTTTAGATTTTACATTGGGTTGGGCCTTTTGAGTACACTGTCTGAAGCTACCGCTTCAAAATACTGATCCTTTTTTCCTAACCGATTTTCGGTAAACGGATGTTTTCCCAGGTCAGCTTGACAGAATCGCTCTCTCAGATAAGCTCTGAAAAAACCTGCTCTCCCAAATTTGATGAGGATACCTCCCTCCGTGTAATCTTCTCTCGACAAGGAAAACACGTGCGGCTTGGAATAAACATTACCTCGGCATCCAGATCTATCCCGTCCAATTCCCCCGCCGTCGGTCATCAGGTCCTCTTCCTCCATTTGTCAATTCAGGGAGATCAAACATGGTCGGGGAGAACCTTCACGTCGTGCTAGTTCCCTTTGCCGCGCAGGGCCATATCATTCCGACTCTGGACTTGGCCCGGCTGCTGGCCGGGCAGGGCGTGCTGGTCACCCTTGTCAGCACTCCCGTGAACCTCTCGCGGATCCAGCCCTTCGTCCGACGAGTCGAGGAATTCGCCCTCCCCATCAAGTTCCTCAGTCTGAGGTTTCCCGGTGTCGAGTGCGGCCTGCCAGCTGGCTGCGACAACGTCGACCTGATTCCCTCCGCCGAGGACTTGCTGGCCCTTTTCAGGGCCGCAGGGCTGATGCGCGAGCCGCTGAAGCTTCACTTGCAGCAAACCTTGCCGCGCCCCAGCTGCATTGTCGCCGATTTCTGCAACCCCTGGGCGCGCCACGTGGCTCGCGAACTTGGGACTCCTCTCTTTCTCTTCTACCCCATCCCCTGCTTCTCGCAGCTGTGCGATTACAATCTGGCGCAGCGCAGAGCGCACGGCGGAGTCGCCGGTGACGACGGATCCTTCGTCGTACCAAACATGCCCGTACGGATCGAGGTCATCAAGGATAACGCGGCGGGGATCTTTCCTGATCCGGCCTGGACGTGGATGGCTGACGACGTAGCTGAGGCCGAGCGGTTCTCGGACGGCGTCCTGGTAAACACCTTTGAAGATCTGGAACCAACCTACATAGAACTACTTGCGAAGGCCAAAGGGAAGAAGGTGTGGCCAGTGGGACCCGTGTCTCTGTGCAACAAGCTCGCCTCTGATCTGGCGTCGAGAGGAGACACGGCGTCCATCGGAGAAGAGCAGTGCACAGAGTGGCTCGACTCCAAGGAGCCGCGATCCGTGCTCTACGTCAGTTTCGGGACACTCGTCAAGTACCCGTTGGCTCAGCTGATGGAGATCGGACTCGGTCTGGAGGCCACGCTGCTACCGGTTATATGGGTGATCAAGTCTCGCGCGCTGAAATCGGATGTAGAAGACTGGCTCGCCCAAGGATTCGAGGAGAGAACCAAGGGTCGGATTCTTATTATTAGAGGTTGGGCGCCTCAAGTGATGATTCTCTCGCATCCAGCGGTCGGAGGTTTCCTCACGCACTGCGGGTGGAACTCTTTGTTGGAGGGGATCACCGCCGGGATCCCCGTGCTAACTTTTCCGGGTTTCTTTGACCAGTTCTTCAACGAAGGGTTAATGGTGGATGTGCTGAAACTGGGAATCTCGTACGGACTGAAGAATCCTTTCTGGGAGGGGGGAATGGCGCGAGAGGTCGTGACAAGAACCGTGATGAAGTTGATGGCCCGAAGCGGGGAAGGCGAGGAGCTGAGAAGGAGGGCAACGGAGATGGGACAGAAGGCCAGGAGCACAATGGAGACCGGGGGGTCTTCACAGCAAGCTTTGGCGCAGTTCATTAGCGAGGTCAGACTTCTCGCTGAAAAGCACGGGATATCCGGACTATGAGGATAAGACTTCCCACGAAGCCCATCTTGGGCCAGTTCACTTGGCCCATGCTCTACGGCCTAGCAATGGGCCCATCAAATGTCTCCCAACCACCTTATCTCTCTCCCTTGCTAATCCTGTCTCTATACCTTCTGGTGTGTCTTCATTTACCTTTCTTCTTACTCAATAAGCTCATTTAACCCTCCATTACAAGACAAATGATTCAGTCTATATTTCATCATATCTCTCCTTTTTCTCTTCTCAATCTGATTCAACAAAATTTATTTACTAAGGTATTTTTTATTGGTCAGATCTTGATTTGGCTTTCTTGACGAAAGTGATATGATGAACTTTATGATAGATATTATGTGGCCTATAAGCAGATCACACTTCCATATATCTTATCAATATTAATTGAAATAAAAAAATTATTATCATTTTTTTGTAATGTTTACAATGAAGTCTATGAGCATATGTAATGACTAAGTGAATTATGATGAGATCATAATACAATGATCACTAATCTTTAAACATATGCTCTGAACATTTCTATTTGTGGGACATTTGAGAAGGACATCAAATTCTTTGGAAAGAATAATACTATCTGATTCGACTCATATGATGAGTATGATTAATCTTGTAGCCATCAGTGTGGAGATACTAAGGGTAGATAGTGTTGGGTTTTGAGGTTGATAAGCCTTCCAAAATTTTGATCAAAACATCAAATGCGGCGCAATACATTGAATTTGATACTCAAAATATTGAGGTATCAATAATAGATGATCTAATCATGTAGTATGTATGAGAAATTATACTTACATGGTTTTCTTGAAGGAGTTCTTGAAGCTATTCAAGTGTGTAGGCTCTAGCGCTGTACACATGGTATCCAAATGGTTGGATCTTCTCTTCAAAGATCTTCACTAAGAGAGAAAGATAAGAAAGGAGAGAATTCCTATAAGTCTTGCATTGGCACATTGAGTTATGGTCATTCTCCCCTTATTTATAGATATTTGGTACGTAAATTTTTATAAAAAACCCTTATAATTATGTCTATATCTATCAAAATCCATAAACCTTATATCTTTGACCTTCTAGGTCCATAAATATCACTGGTTAATAACTCTATAGACCAAATAACACCTTATTGGTCAACCCTAATTAATTATCCATATCAACATATAAATTAATTAATCAATGATCGATTTAACCCAATCAATAGGCTGAGTTATCAGCCCGTTGGGTGCCAACCTACACCACGTACTCTATGACACATGAAGTATGTAAGAACTCTTTTATAGAACCTTTCCATCATTGATTACCATATATGTATAATCTTTTATCAGCACAAGACTCATGAATGACTTAGGGTATGGTCAGTTATAAAACCTTAATCGATCACTCAAGTTAGTATTAATGCATGTAGGAAATGATCGGGAACTTCTTCTCTGATATTTCCATTGCTGTGGCCAAGGATTTCATTGCATCTCATTTCTTGTGTCAATATCCTCAAATACCGAGGGTGGACGATCCTATCTGGACCACATAATCATCTTCATGGACTTTATCTCATATCCAATATATGATATTTTAAATATCACAATGCTATGGATTTGTAATTCATAATCAAAACACGATCATCCATCCATAAGATGTCTTTGGTGTCTCAAGTCAAAGGACCACATACATAACCATGACATGGATCAACCCGATTGATAGTTAGGTATAATTATTGTCCATGAATTCATACGGATCAATTTAGTGAACTCTTTCTCCAAAGATCACCTACTATCTATCCTTAGAGTCTCCACACCGATGGCTACCGGATCAAGTATACTCTTCATCCAACTTAGATTAGATAGTGTTATTCGTTATGGATAATTCGATGTCCCTCTCGAATATCTCACGAATGAGAATATTTAGAACATATGTTTAAAGACTAGTGATAATTGTATTATGATCTCATCATAATTCACTTAGTCATTACATATGCTCATGGACTTTATTACAAACATCACACATGAATGACAATAAATAAATAAATTTTAATGAACATAAAGAAGATACATATAAATGTGATTAGCTTATACATCGCATAATATCCATTTGATAGTGGATGTTCTTTAAAGAAAAAGTTCATTGAATTGATCCGCATGAATATCTAAATGGTATTATATATAACTATCAATCAAGTTGATTAATGTCACAGTTTTTTATGTGCTCCTTTGACTTGAGACACCAAAGACATAATGTAGATGGATGGCTGTGGTTTGATTATGAATTACAAATACCTAGCCACGAGATCTTGAAAATTTCATATATGGGAGATGACAAGAAGTCCTTGAAGATGATTATCTAGTCCAGATGGGATCGTCCACCCTTGATATTAGAGAAGATTGACTCAAAGAATGAGATGTAATGAAATTCTTGGCCAACATAGTAGAAATATCTGAGGAGTTCCCCATAATTCCCTCCATGCATCGGTACTAACTTGGGTGATTGATTAAGTTTTGACATTTGACCATACCTTAAGTCATTCATGAGTCTCGTGTGGATGAAATATTATACATATATGATAATCAATTACGAAAAGGTTCCATAAGGGAGTTCTTATATACTTCATATCTTCTAGAGTACATGGTGTAGCTTGGCACCCAACGAGCTGGCAACTCAACCTAGTGATTGGGTTAGATTGATCCTTGATTAATTAATCTATATGTTGATAACTAATTGATGTTGACCAATAAGATGTTATTGAGTCTATAGAGTTATTAACTACTGAGATATAACTAATGGTCCTAGAGGGTCGCACACATAAGTTCTATAGATGTTGGTGGACATAGATATATTATGAGGGTTTTTATGAAAAGTTCACAAACCAAATGTCTATAAATAGGGGGACACTGACCACAACTCAAGGTGCCTATGCAAGCCTTGTGAGAATTCTCTCATTTCTTTTCTTTCTCTCTCGATTAAGAGTTTTGAATAAAAGATCATATCAACTGGAGATTCTGGGGATATTTCTAGACACTTGAATAGCTTTTAAAAAAACCTTCAAGGGAACCCTGTAAGTATGTTTTCTCATACATACTAGATGATAGGATCATCTATTCTTTGTGTTCCGTTTTTTTAATATTAGATTCAATGTATTATGCTGCATTTGATGTTTTCATCAAAATTTTGGAAGTCTTATCAACCTCAGATCTCAACACTTTCAATAGTTGATCGAGTAGAGTGACAATAACATTTAGGTTAAGAGGATAAGCTTTTGTAACGTGAAAGAGAAAGGATAGACCTAAAGTATGCTGAAATAGACACAAAAGGTAAAAAAAAGAGGATTAATTTACATAGCGTATGTCTACTTTAAAATATCATATCTTGACCAGTTGATTGATCGTGAGATACTAGATGTATAAATAAATGGACGGATAGAGAGATGATCGATTGATAGATAGATGTATAAATGGATGGATCTATAGATAAATAGATAGACAAAGATATATGGATATTCATTTATCGATATAGATAGATAAATGAACAGATAGAAACATATTTTACTAGATTGATGGATAGATTGGTGAAAACACAAGGAATGGAGGACTTGAACCAAGAGCCTATTAACCGATCTATGACAAATGTCTCTTCAATATGTGTTCTTGGCACAAACTGAATACATCACTACAAAAATGCCGAACCATTGCAATTAACATACATCTCCACACAATACTCATAATGTGTCCAAATCAGATATCTAGACCACAATCTTAAGTTCAATCTTCAATCATCACAAAGAAGGAGAGGGTGCTTACCTTGGGCCTCAAGGAATCACTACATATGAGAATCCATTGCACAAATTAGATCTTCATTTGAGAGTCTCCATATAAACCTAAAATAGCCTTTCCAATGTGATATAAAGGTGTTTATAGAAAGGGAGAGGAGGAGGGAGAGAGGCAAATAAATCCTTCCAAGGGATGAGGGAGGCTAAATTCCAAGTCCAACCCTAGCACAACTCCTTGAACTATCGACCTCTCTGATGGGTATTATGTGGCCTACAAGCCAATCACACTTTCATCGTTTGTTTATATTCATTGAAATGAACTTTTATTCATTGTCATTCTTGTGTGATGTTTGCATTGAAGTCCATGAACATATGCAATGATCAAGTGAATTATAATGAGATTATAATACAGTGTTTGCTCGTCTTTAAACATATGTTCTAAATATTCCTATTCGTGGGATATTCGAGAAGGACATCGAATTATCTGAAAAGAATAGCACTATCTGATCTGACTCATATGATGAGTATGACTGATCCTGTGGCCATCGGTGTTGAGACACTGATAACGTGCTATTTTTACATTAATTACATGATTATTAATGCAATTAAAGGCATTAATTATCCCAAATATAAGCATGTTATCATATTTTAAGCATATTTCTATCATTTTGTATTAATTCATGTTATGATCTAAAAATACACTAATTTATGGATTATTATAAATAAGTAAACATTATAATATTTAATCCTAATTATAAGTGAGATCATAAACATGTTTTAATGATGAAAATATAAGACAAAGAGAGTTATTAATATTTATGTATTTTCATAAAGTTATTTTATAAGATATATAAATGTATTAAATTAATTATAACTTATTCTCTTACTATTTTAATAATTTGACTTTTTATAATGATAGATTATTTAATTTCTGATCCAACAAAACAATTTTGAATTAATTTGGAGTTGTATTTTGAAAGTTATGATTTTTCCAATTTTATAGAATTTTCTGGATTTTTTCTGATTTATATTTAAGTTTATTTTCGATTTTTATCATTTTAAACAATTAAAAAATTGCAAAAAAGGGTTATTTTACGCGTAGGCCCACGTGGATGCGACGTGGCACGCAAGGCCACGTGGCTCTGGCACGTGGACACGCGCGTGTGCTTGCGTGGCGCTGAGGTGACACGTAGATGCATATTTCTATTTACCATATAGTATTTTATAATATGTATATAGGTCTTCCGATTATCGGAAGACAAATTATTAAACCATCTAAAATCGTGTATCTTATATACCCGATGAAGTTCATTAATTTCTTCGGTGTGGGACTAAAATGCTATTTCAGGTAAAACGCCAACCGTCGGATTTAATCGCGATGAACGAGATGACGTCGATGCGGTTTACGTGGGATCCACCGGAGGATTACTCAACGCATGCGGCTTAAAACTCACTTAAGTGAGTTGATCAAAACCGTCCGATCACGAGTTATAATGGTCCAGATTATTCACACCCGATGGACCTCCGATTTAATCACGAACGTTCGAACAAGATCCTACGCACGAGATCCAATTGACGCATCTCTTCATTGACAAGATGCGGGCAAATCCTGACGCTCCATCCTTGATCGAACGGATGCGATATAATCGCACCGTTTTGATCGAATAAACTTCATCGCGATCGTTAACCCAGTGGCGTCGGTTCATCCAACGGCCACGATCGATTTCAAACCCTTTAAAAGATGTTCTTCACGATGGAATAAGGGTTCACGATCATTCTTCAAATTCGAAGTGTTTACTCCATCATTTCGCGTGCCACCTTTTTCATTGTGTTCGTAACTCATTTCCGCTTCCATTAAGTGCTTGAAATCAAACTTCGGTTGAGAGAAGAAGGAGAATTCACATCTTGAACTCCACTTTCGTCTTCGAAAAATTTGGAATGAAAAGCCTTGCATCCTGCGATTAATTGGATCATTTCGAAGGCTAATTTGGGTTAGATTGCGTGTGTTTATCTTAATCTTTCATCATTTAGTGTTAATTTTACATTTTGAATCGTAGATTAAGTTTAATTTCATCTTAATTTTGGTTTTTAATCATTTTACGAAACAAAAATTTCTCCTAACTTCAAGCTTCGATTACTCTTCGAATTCTCATCCAAATCATCTGATTTTTGATTCCGTAGATTCGAAATTGAGTTATCTTTCTTAATATCATAAATTCCCTAATTTCTAACCTCATTTCGTCATCCAATTTGACCGAATTTCAAAGATATCTCTCAAATTTCCCTAATTCTCCATGGATTCGACCCTTAATTACCATTATACTAATTAATTAAATTGATTAATCATAAATTGGTAAGTTTAGGACTTTATTTTGACACTAAATTGTGCGTATTCAACGACCATACGATTTAGTCTCGTCAAATGGCGCCGTTGTCAAGGAATTAGGACTTATTTTTGAGAAAAATCATTGATTTTGACTCGGTCAACTCTGATTTTTTTATTTCTTCTCTGATTTTAATCCAAATTAATCCTACACTGAGCTGTTTGTAGCAGAAACATATTGTTAGATACTCAATTTCGACGAGATTAAGTGATTAGTCCCTCTCTACGGACGACGGACGATCATCGCGTCACACTCGAATTGGGAGAGCGTAACTCTCACGAATAGCGACAATCATGTACGATTAATTTGTCATTGTTGAATAATTTATAGTATCTCTTATTATATTATATATATTAGTGCATATTTATGAGACGAGAGTCTGATTGGAGAACGAGGGATAATCCTTTACACTTAGATCTTTTTGAACGTTCCTCGCAATCACTTTCATCTTTCGCGTCATCATCGACCTTAGATATGGCCTTGAATGATGAGAGAAATTTTAGGAGACGTCTTAGTGATTATGCTAGGCCTGTTCTTCAAAGACCCGTTACTCGTATTCATGCACCTTTAGCTAGAAATGCGAATTTTAGGATAGATTCACATGTTATGAGTATGTTACCTATCTTCCATTGTAAACCTTTCGAGGCTCCGCATAGACATGTCGACGAGCTTAGTCAAGTATGTGAGATCAATCATATTCATAATGTGTCGACAGATGTAATGAAGATGAAACTCTTTCCCGCCACCCTTAGAGATAGAGCTAAGGATTGGTTTCTTAAGCTAGGAAAGGAGTTCACTTCTTGGACCGAGATGGAGGAGGAATTTCTTAGGAAATACTATTCCGTAGGAAAGACCACCTCTGTTTGGAAGGCGATGCATGAGTTTACCCAAGGACCGAGTGAAACATTTCACGAAGCTTGGGAGAGACTTAGAGACCTCACTAGAGAGTGCCCTCACCATGGAGTGTCAAACCATGAGCTTACAAAGATATTTTATGATGGGTTAGGCCCGCAAGATAGATATCTTTTGGATGCAGCTAGCGGCGGCACCTTCATGAGCAAGTTTGAAGATGAAGCAATGGATTTGATCGAGACTGTGGCGGAAAATAGCCACTACAACGCGGCAAAACCATTCGGAAGAGGTGCAACGCCGAAGGAAGGATTGATCGACGCAAAGTCGGTAGAGACGGGCATGCTCCTTGAGAAGATCGAAAAGAAGGCGGAGGTTCAAAATCTTTTATTAGATCAGTTCCACATCTGCAACGGATCTGAAGGACTTGCACCCGTCGCTCTACAAGAAGCGTCGCCATGTGCCCATTTCTCACGCCTCGACCACGTCGAGATGGATTGTCCGATCATGGCAATTCAAGGGCAGGGCATGTATAGATAAGGCCCGCCAGTAGGGCAAAGTCAACAGGGACGAACGAGCTATCAAGGTACATATCCAACTTATTTTAATAACCCTGTTTATTATAATCCTATGCAGCAGCAGCAAGGATTTAGGAGGAACACGGATCAGACGTATCCTCCATATAGCACCGGTCAGCAACAAAACTCGCAACATCAGCCCTACGTAAATGCAATACAGTCGACATATATCCCGCCACAACAATCGTACAATCAAGCTCCACGATAGACCGCACCATCTGCAGATCCGATTTTGGGTGCGATCTCTCAATTGATGGAGCAAATGAGCAGGATGAATTCGCGCGTGGACGAGATACAGGATTTCGTCAAGACGAACATTCCTACCTCGACTGATAATAAGAAGGGTAAGCAAGTTTCATTTTCTGACCAATTACCATCACAGGCCACTATCAACCCTAGGAATCAAGCACAATCTGAGTAATGTGCATGTTGACGAGGAGGCAGTGGAGGCTGCATTAGCGATATTGAGGCTTAGCAGCGGCAAAGATTTACCTGATCCTTATGAGGATCATCCTTTACATAAGAGCTCGATAGATGATGAGACACCGACAGTCGTAGTAGAGCCAAATAGTAGTTCTGAGGATGAGGAAGAACGGGTACGAGATGAGCCAAATCCCGACACATACAAACCACCCGTGCCATATCCTCAAGCATTGAGTAAGCCTAAAGCTAAGGTTAGTGAATCTGATGATCATTTATTAGAAGCCTTCCAAAAGATAACCATTACTATCCCTTTAGTAGATGCAATTAGACATATACCTTCTTATGCTAAATTTCTTAAAGGCATATGCACACCCCATAGAAGCCCCAAGAGGATCCAATTGAGTGAGAATATTAGTTCAATTATGATGAATTCTCTTCCTATTAAAAAGAGAGATCTAGGAGCTCCCATGATTACGAGTGAGATTGGAGGAATGACTTTTACTAGATCTTTGTTAGATACCGGAGCTAGTATCAATATCCTCCCTAAAACCCTATATGATCGTCATCATGTAGGGGAATTGAAGCCTTTTCTTATAGAGTTATGTCTAGCGGATGGATCGGTAAGGAAGCCTCATGGCATAGTAGAAGATGTGATTGTTAGAATTGAAGGATGTTATTTTTCGGTAGACTTCCTAGTTGTAGATATGAAGATCACTAAGGAGCTTAGTCAAGCTCCAATTATCCTAGGAAGACCTTTCTTAACTACCGCAAAAGCCGTTACAGATTGGGGAAAAGGAGAAGTGATTCTTAAGGTGGGAGAGCACACGATGAAGGTCAACATCAACAAGTTGATGAAGTATCATTCATAAGCTTTCGAGGATGTGGGCGCCATCGACCTATTTGATGACCAAGACATAGAGACTTGCATCGAAGAAGTCATGACGGTCAACGAGGGAGCTGATTTCGAGGAGCTACCATTGGACGAGCCGACAGGGGAGCTCAAGCCTCTTCCATCTACAGTCAAGTACGATTTTCTTCACTCTCAGCAGGTTAAACCGGAGATCATTTCTTCCCAGCTCGATGAGGAGCAGGAGAAACGATTACTCGACGTATTACGACAGAATGAGCCAGCAATCTGATGGACTCTAGCCGATTTGAGGGGATTAGACCCTTCATTGTGCACTCATCGTATATTCTTGGAGGACGAATCCAGACCCGTGAGGGAAGCCCATCAAAGACTTAACCCTAAGGTATGGGAAGCCATGAAGGAAGAAATTCTAAAGTGGCTTAATGTAGAGATCATTTATCCCATATCGAATAGCCAGTGGGTTAGTCCCGTGCACATGGTTCCCAAGAAGGCAGGAGTTACGGTGACCGTGAACGACAAAGGAGAGGAGATCCAAACGCGCCTCCAGACGAAGTGGTGAGTTTGTATCGACTACCGAAAGTTGAATGCAGCGACAAAGAAAGATCACTTCCTGTTGCCATTCATCGATCAAATCCTTGATCGACTAGCAGGTCAGACTTACTTTTGTTTCTTGGATGGTTATTCAGGGTATAATCAGATTGTGATTCATCCGGACGATCAAGAAAAGACGACGTTCACATGTCCTTTTGGCACGTTCGCTTTTAGGCGAATGCCATTCGGGTTGTGTAACGCCCCTGCGACATTCCAGAGATGTATGACGACAATATTTTCTGATTTCCTTGGCGACAGTCTCAAGGTCTTCATGGACGATTTCTGTCTTTGGAGATGATTTCGACAGTTGTCTAGCTCACCTGACAAAGATCCTCGAGGTCTGCGTCAGGAAACGACTGGTATTGAGTTGGGAGAAATCCCATTTTATGGTGCGAGAGGGAGTAGTGCTCGGGCATCTCGTCTCGGGCAAAGGTTTGGAGGTTGGTAAGGCCAAGATTGAGGTCATTTAAAACCTTCCTCTCCCCACTACATTACGAGATTTACGTAGTTTTCTAGGACACGTTGGCTTTTATAGCAGGTTTATACGAGACTTTGCTAAAGTTTCCAAACCGCTAACCACTCTTCTTTGCAAGGATAAAGATTTTTTTTATAGACAAAGAAGGGGAGCGCGCATTGGAGATGTTGAAGCTCGCCTTGATCGAAGCACCAATTCTTCAAAGTCCTAATTGGGACTTACCTTTCGAGATCATGTGCGACGCTTCAGACTACGCAGTTGGAGCGGTGTTGGGGCAGCGGATAGATAAGAAGCCAACTATCATATGGTATGCGAGTAAGACCCTTGCTGAAGCTCAATTGAACTACACGACAATGGAAAAGGAGCTATTAGCGGTGGTCTACGCATTAGAGAAGTTCAGGCTTTATATCTTGAGAAGCAAGATCGTTATTTATACAGATCATGTAGCATTAAAGTACTTATTTTCCAAGAAGGAGGCGAAGCCACGATTGATACGATGGGTGCTGCTTCTTCAAGAGTTTGACTTGGAGATTAGAGATAAGAAGGGTAGCGAAAACTCGGTGGCGGATCACCTATCTCGTCTCCACATTTCAGGTACAGGAGATATTAGTGATTATTTTCCTGATGAGCATCTTCTTGCAGTTTCTAGTCATGCTCCTTGGTTCGCGCATATCGTCAATTTTCTTGTTACTGGATCAATCCAAGAGCATTGGAATCGGCATCGTAAAGATAAGTTCTTCCATGAACTCAAATATTATTGTGGAGAGAGAGAGAGAGAGAAGCGACCGGAGAGAGAGAGAAGCGTGTTCTGTATCTTTAGATAGGGGAGGGGCCACCTCTCTTATAGAAAGAGAGAAGCCCTACAAAGCAAGACTATCAATGTGGGACTAATCCCACATTGGTACATATGAGATGGACAAAGCCCAATAGGCTAAGTAAGCTCATATCTTCTCACATGCCCCCTCAAGCTGGAGCGTAGATGTCAAACAAGCCCAGCTTGCGAGAGATGACATCATATCAAGTCGTGCTGAGTCCTTTGGTGAAAATATCCGCTAGCTGATTGATGGTACCAACATGAGGAGTCGAAATAAGTCCGGCAAGAACTCTATCACGGATGGCATGACAGTCAATCTCAATATGTTTGGTGCGTTCGTGAAAGGTTGGATTGTTGGCGATGAAGATGGCGGCCTGGTTGTCGCAATACATTGGCATAGCTTCTTGTACTGGAAAACCAAGCTCCTGTAGCAATGAACGTACCCATAACATCTCGGATGAGGTATGAGTCATACCGCGATATTCAACTTCAGCACTCGAAAGTGATACAACTCGCTGTTTTTGACTCCTCCAAGTGACGAGATTCCCTCCAACCAAAATACAAAATCCAGAAGTGGATTTTCGGTCACCACGATCGCCTGCATAGCTAGAATCAGAATATCCTTCAATGCGAAGATGTCTGTGATGTTGATAGAGAAGTCCGCGTCCGGGAGCATGCTTGAGATATGCTAGGACCCACAGTGTTGCATGCTAGTGAATCTCTTGTGGTGAATGCATAAATTGGCTGAGGAGACCTACTGTGTAAGTAATGTCTGGTCGAGTAACCGTTAAGTAGATAAGTTTCCCAACTAGACGTCGATAGATGTTGGCATCAGTAAGTGGTGGAGAAGTACTGTCCCGAAATTGAGGTTTGCTGTCTATGGGAGAGGATTGAGGTTTGCAGCCTAGTAGACCTGTTTCCTCTAGTATATCCAGAACATACTTGCATTGATTGAGTATCATCTTCCCACATTTTTAGGCAAACTCTATGCCTAAGAAGTACTTTGGGGTGCCGAGGTCCCGAATGTTTAGATGCTTTTATAAATGACTTTTGACTTGGGAGATGCCGGTAGTGTCACTCCCAGTGACGAGTATGTCATCAACATAAACAGCTAAACGAATGCTTCCAACTGATGTGTGTTTTCGAAACACGGTTGGGTCCATAGTGCATGCAGTGAGCCCAAAAGCAAGGACAAGCTGGCTGAACTTGGCAAACCATGCCCTAGGACTCTGCTTGAGACCATAAATAGCATGACGAAGATGACATACCTTATCAGTCCCCCCCCCCCGAATGGACATACCCGGGAGGTTGCTCTATAAACACTTGCTCAATAAGTTCACCATACAAAAAAGCATTTGAAACGTCCAATTGATGAAGAGACCAACCCTGATTGACTGCCAAAGAAAGTAGTATGCGCACGGAGTTAAGTCGAACCACAGGAGAAAAAGTCTCTTTGTAGTCAACGCCGTATGTCTGAGAAAATCCGCGGGCCACCAGGCGCGCTTTGTGGCGATTAATCGTACCATCTGGATTGTACTTAAGTTTAAAGATCCATCTGCAAGTAACAATGTTAGTGTGTTGAGGGCGAGGGACCAACACCCATGTTTCACGTTGAGTAAGCGCCTCAAACTCAAGATCCATAGCTGCTTTCCAATGAGGTAGCTTCATAGCCTCCAAGTAGGTCTTGGGGATTGACTCGAAGCTAAGAGCGAGTGAGAAGGCCCGATAGGAGGGGGATAACTGGTCATAGCAAACAAAGTGTGAAATAGGATGAAGTGTACAATTTTGTTTACCTTTCCGAAGGGCGATGGGTAGGTGGAGATCAGCTGGAGTTTCCTCAAGTGGTGGTGGATCTGCAGGCGAGGTTGAGGACTTGTCAGTTGGAGTTTCCGAGACCGGGGCAGAAATTGCCTCATGAGGAGCGGGAAGTATCTGTAGGGGAATAGCCGGAGGGGAATCGGCAAGCAAGGGAGTAGGAACATCATCGGAAGATGGTGAAGAGGAAGGAGAAGTGGAAGAAGTCATAGTAGGTGGCTGAAGCGATGGTGGAGAGAAGATAGGAGTAGAAGAGGAAGTATAATAGCGAGTATCCTCAAAGAAGGTAACGTCAGCCGAAATAATGTATTTGTGCTGCTTGGGGAGGTAAATGCGATATCCCTTTTGTGTGCGCGAGTAGCCAACGAAGACCCCTTTGATAGATTGAGGAGCAAGTTTGGATAAGTTGGGAGTGTGGTCGTCAACGAAGGCCACACACCCAAATACCCGTGGTGGTAACGCAAAAAGATCGCGTGTAGGGTGGAGATGACGAAGGGGAACTTCGCCACCTAGAGGAGATGATGGTAGACGATTTAAAAGATAGACAGAAGTGAGAAGAGCATCTGTCCAAAGATAATGTGGAACGCCCATTTCTACCAATAGAGTGCGAGTCATGTCAAGTAGATGTCAGTGTCTTCTTTCCGCAACGCCATTTTGTTGAGATGTGTGTGGACAAGAGGTTTGATGAATAATGCCGAGCGAAGCACAGTGTTCTTCAAGAGCTGATTGGACAAATTCTAGAGCATTGTCCGTACGAATAACTTTAGGAGTAATGGAGTATTGAGTAGAAATTTCTTGAAGAAACTGATGAACAGAGGGCAGAACGTTCGTACGGTCTTTGAGAAGATAAGCCCACGAGACACCAGAATAATCATCTACAAAAGAAATGTAATAGCAAAAACCAGAAAGTGAAGGGGTTCGCGATGGTCCCCATACATCACAATGAATGAGTTCAAAAATATTCTGGCTATGAATTGAATCAAGCCGCGGATAAGTGGTACGAAAATGCTTGCCAAGTTGACATGACTCACACTAAAAAGAAGAAACAGAAATCCAAGGAAGGGCTTGACGTAGTTTGGTAATACCAGGATGGCCCAAAGGTCTATGCCACTGAAGGGGAGAATCTGACTGAGAAAGAAGACAAGAAAATCCAGTGGGAAGATGATCAGGAACAAGCTCATAGATTCCACGTCCGGTCTCACGCCCCAAACCAGTCCTCTTCCCCATCCGCAAATCCTGAAAAGTAAAATGATAGGGAAAGAAATAGACTAAGAAAAATAGGGTTTTGGTGATGGCGCTGATGGATAGGAGATTTACAGGAAAATTACATACATAAAGAATGTTTGATAGGGGAAGAGAGGAAGTAGGATTGGCCAAGCCTGTTCCCATGACAGGACAGGAACGACCATCGGCAATGGAAATAGTGGTAGGATTAGGAAGGCTAATTAAGTGTGAGAATAGGGATGGTGTAACTGACATGTGGGCGTAAGCCCTTGAATCAATAATCCAGGATGCAGGTGAAGAAGCAAGAAGCGTGGTACCTGGGTTGGATGCGGAAGCAAGATGCGAAGATGGAGTGGATCCAACAGTAGCTTGTGACTTCATCAGTCAATCATACTCGCTGCGAGAGATAATCATATTTAGTGATAATGTAGTTGGATCAGCCTCAGTAGTGGTGGAGTGAGCAACTTGGTCAAGTTTGCCAAATTTTTTCCAGCAACGATCAGATCTATGACCATATTTTTGGCAATGTTCGCAAGGGGGATACAGCTGGCCATCACGTCCTCGCCCCGGTCGCCCTCGTCCATGACCCCCTTCTTGTCCATGGCCGCGTCCACGTGGGGTTATAGAGACTAGAGCAGTAGTGTCGGGAGTGGACAGAATTGTGGATGGAGTAGGACCGCTTGGGGACACACTAAGGGCCGTGGAGAAGGCTTCACCGAGTGTAGGAATAAGAGACTCACTCAAAATGGGGCCACGTATCTGCGAGTTGAGGGGGGAATCAAGACCTGCAAGGAACAAAGCAACTGCAAGTTCTTCACGATATCGTCGTTGAGTGGTAATGTCTGCTGAGTAGGGTTGGTAGATCTCCAGTTGATTAAGTAGACCCCGTAATTGCCCATAAAATTCTTGGAGAGCCCGGCCAGCTTGTTTTGATTTGAACAGATTTTCGAAGACATCCACCGTACGAGAAATGTTTGATTTGTATCCATACATGCGCATCCATTCCTCCCAAATTGCCTTGGAGGGTGTGATGAGTTGCATCGGCTCTGCAATTGCGGGAATAGTCATTTTTAAAAGCCAAGAAATGACTGCACGATCTTGAATAATCCATTCAGCAAGGCGAGGATCTTCAAGGGATGGTGGATCTTCCGTAACATAGGATAGACGTCCATGAATATCTAGAAACCTGCGAAAACTTGCTGACCAGGTCATGTAATTAGTCCCATCAAAAATCGTAGTTGGACTTTGTAGGTGCGTGATGATTTGGGTAGACGATTTGGACCCGTTCTTGAGCAGGGGTAGTTGTCGGAGAAGAGGGGTCGGAGCCGATGGAAAAAACTGGGTCTGTCATTATAGAAGAGAGTGAAGTTCACGATTCTATATGCAGCAAGAGTTGATATTGCAGCAAGAGCGGCAAGTGTCGAGAGGGAAAAAAAATAAATGTGTTGCGAATCGAAGCCGAATTCGAAAAAAAAAGTGTTGCGTGCGTGATGCCGTCACGGAGATCAAATCCGCAATGGAAGAGGACACCTTTGCCACTTGGAATAGCGATGGGAGAGGACGCCTTCTGTTACGGAGATCAAACAAGATACTGGAATGTAGGATTGAAGGTTTCTGCGAATCCACGATGATGCGATTGAAAAAAAAATGGCCGGAGAAGACGCTGACGCACGGAACGACATTGGCAGTTTACGGGATTGAGACGCTTCGCGGGCACGCTGAGGTATTGCAGAGAGTATGGTCCGTAGGATTTGAGAATCCTACGGCTCTGATACCATGTGGAGAGAGAGAGAGAAGCGACCGGAGAGAGAGAGAGAAGCGTGTTCTGTATCTTTAGATAGGGGAGGGGCCACCTCTCTTATAGAAAGAGAGAAGCCCTACAAAGCAAGACTATCAATGTGGGACTAATCCCACATTGGTACATAGGAGATAGATAAAGCCCAATAGGCTAAGTAAGCTCATATCTTCTCACAATTATTATTGGGAAGAACCACTTTTGTTCCATGTAGGATATGATCAGATCATACGGCGATGTGTAGCGGAAGAAGAACAAGGAAGCATATTATCAATGTGTCACTCATCAGCGTGTGGAGGACATTTTGCCGCGCGAAAGACAACATATAAGATTTTACAAAGCGGTTTTTATTGGCCCACCATCTTTAAGGATACCCACCGTTTCTATACGGAGTGCTTACAATGCCAAGCAGCATTAAACATCTCCAAGCGAGATGAAATGCCAATGAGGCCTATCCTTGAGGTGGAGATATTTGATTTATGGGGGATCGACTTCATGAGACCTTTTACACCTTCTAATGGGAAAGAGTATATTTTGGTAGCGGTTGATTATGTGTCTAAGTGGGTGGAATCTATTCCCACTAGGACAAACACTCATTAGGAAGTACTCAGGTTTGTAACGAGAAACATATTCTCCCGATATGGTTGTCCGAGGGCCATAATCAGTGACGGAGGCTCGCACTTCAACAATGCACACTTTCATGCATTATTGAAGAGATATGAAGTACATCATTGCGTCACTACACCGTACCACCCCCAAGCTAATGGGCAAGTTGAAGTGAGCAACCGAGAAGTCAAGAATATTCTAAAGAAGATCATTCGACCAAACGGTAAGGATTGGGCGCACAAACTTCCTGATGCTTTATGGGCATATCGAACGGCTTACAAGACACCCATTGGGATGTCTCCGTTCAGACTCATATTTGGGAAGGTGCGCCACCTTCCGGTTGAGCTTGAGCATCGAGCCTATTGGGCAATTAAGAAGCTCCACCTATCTCTAGACGAAGCAGGTAAACATAGACTTCTCCAGCTACAGGAACTACAGGAGTTAAGACGCGACGCATACGAAAACGTGGAGATCTACAAAGAAAAGACCAAGGCCTTTCATGACAGGAACATCAGAAGAAGAACTTTCAACGTCAATGAAAAAGTTTGGTTATATAACTCTCGCCTTAAGCTTTTTCCAGGTAAGCTGCGCTCACGATGGGACGGTCCTTATGTGGTTGTGGAATCGTTTGACAACGGATCAGTGCTTATTTCCGACCCAAAATCTGGCAAACAATTCAAGGTAAATGTGCATCGTCTAAAGCCTTACCTTACAGCAGATCCACCCACACCAACAGATAAGGTAAATCTGCATCTTCCTGAGGTACATGAGGACGTGATAACGGTAACACCCTCATCTCATCGATCATTGTAGTTTCACTAAGTTTCATTTGGCTGAAGACGTTAAACTTAGCGCTCTTAGGAGGCACCCCAAGATTATCTTACTGTTTTTTTTGTTTTTTTTTGTAGTTTATATCAATGTACATATATAGTTGAATGAATTCACCTACAACAAAAAAGAAATTTGGACAAATTCCAGAGACAAGCGTCAAACACGCATCAATGAGTTTTTCTAAACCTTTTTACTTCTCATTTCAATATATAATATTTTTCATGTAATGCATGATATTGTTGCCATCTTTTTATGCACATATTTATTTCATTGAGGGCCATGAAAGATTTTAGTTGGGGGGTGAGGACTTAGAAAAACTCAAAATTTTCAAAATTTTTCAACTTTTTACTATTTTAAAACTCCTATTTTTCAAATTTTTACCACTTTTAATACCTTATAAGTCTGAACATTTAGAGATCCTATTCCTAGAGATGTAGAAGTGAGGGCCTCATAGCCTATGTGATTACATTTTGAGTAATAGAGCCAAGTGATCTAGAGAAACCATGGATTCTTTTTAGTGGTTGACTTCTTCGGGGTTGGGTATATAACAGGCATAGAGGAAAATGAGTAATCAGAGGTTGAAGTGCTATTGGATTAAAAAGGAGAGAAGTCCAAGCAAATTCCTATCCCCTACCTTACATCAGCCGAACCTATTTGGTGTAGGAATTCCTTACTTCCGAACTTTCTCTTAGAAGAGTGCAATGTGCCATAATTTTTCATGCACCTATTCTATCCTTTAGGCATTTAGTTCTACCTTTTCCATACCAGTCAATTAGAGACCCAAATTTCAGCTTCACTGATTATAATTACATTCCCAAGTGATAAACATTTTCCACCATCTATCTTCTTCATAAATTCCCTTACAAATAAATATTCCTTCATATTACACTTCAGAAATTTTGAATACTCTCTTCAAACATCAAGGCCTCCTCCATGTCCTTGTTTTATGTAAAGTCTTCAAAAGTTATCTTGTTCTTCTCTAAAACTTTACAATATACAAGAAGAAGAAAAAGAGAAGATAAATCTGAAATGAAGAAAAGAAGAAGACAAAAAGAAAGAAGGAAAGAAAATGAGGAGAAAAAGAAAGAGAGGAATAAAGAAAGTGAAAAGAAGGAGAACAATATGGGAAAACTATCTTTACCATGTAAATACCTATCTCTACCCATTACCTTCATTCCATTTCCAATGTGTATATCAATTTTACCACTCCACACCATCTCTACCATTTTCTATCAATCCTTATCTACCACCATCATCATCCACATCATTTGGGAGAATAATTAGACATCAGTGGTACCTTTCTTTGTATATAATATCTAATTTGTTTATATGCTGATTTTTACTTTTAACCAAGTTATTCCTTTAGATATAGTGTCTTTTTACTCTTTCAGCTACCTTATAAAGATGCATCCCAAAAATAGGAAATCCTTTTGCAATGCACTCTTTAAAGGAGAAATAAGATTTGAGGGGAATTCGAATGCACCAAGTAGCCTCCAAATGAGTGAAAGAGTGATGTGAGAATTAGAGAGGTGAGGATTACATCTGTTCATGAGAGTGTGAGAATCTTTTCATTCCCACAGCATCAAACCTTAGATATGCTCACCTCGATTACACTTGAGTATTGACTCGAATATTAGCCAATGAGCGCTACCCTAATATGCTCTAAGGAAGTCAACCTAGATATGGAATCTAGATCACCATGGTCCACACTATGATGAAAAGTAATCACACATTGATACACTTCACTTCCGTAGTTGCAGGATCAAGGGATGATAAGACTTTCTAAGGAGATTACCTAGTGAATTGCTAAGAGACTAGCAATTATTCAAGTTGGGGGGGTGTGATAACATGCTATTTTTACATTAATTACATGATTATTAATGCAATTAAAGGCATTAATTATCCCAAATATAAGCATGTTATCATATTTTAAGCATATTTCTATCATTTTGTATTAATTCATGTTATGATCTAAAAATACACTAATTTATAGATTATTATAAATAAGTAAACATTATAATATTTAATCCTAATTATAAGTGAGATCATAAACATGTTTTAATGATGAAAATATAAGAGAAAAGAGAGTTATTAACATTTATGTATTTTTATAACGTTATTTTATAACATACATAAATGTATTAAATTAATTATAACTTATTCTCTTACTATTTTAATAATTTGACTTTTTATAATGATAGATTATTCAATTTCTTATCCAACAAAATAAATTTGAATTAATTTAGAATTGTATTTTGAAATAAATCTGCAGTACTAATTAGAGGAACAGAGAGTAGAATTGGAAGGGTAGAGATCGATTGAAGGTGAGAAAAGAGAAGAAAAGGGGAGATGAAAGAGGGGAAATCGTATGGAGATGGATGATACGGTTTGGTATGATTTATGAAGCAAATGCAATAACCTACAATTAAAATAGAAGAAAAGGTCCTACATTATCCATGGAAAAGGCTTACAAGAGAATCCCTCCTCAGAATCTTCCCACAAACCCCGTGTTGATGCCAATCCTAGGCCGGGTGGTGCTTGATTCGCTACGACGACGATCTCCTCTTGATCTCCTTCTCCAGAACAAACTCAAGCATCCAATGATGCTTAGCTTGGGCCTAAGCTTCTCCCCCTTTCCTGCTGGTGACCTGGTGTCAAGATATAGCCAAAAGACAAAGGAATTCGGAGTGGAGGAGGAGCACTTTTAGGAGTTAGGGCTTCCTCTCAATCCGACGGTCGGGATTGATTTTCGAGAGCTTCGAGTGTCCGATGGAAATCTCAACCGTACAGATGGGAAGAGCACATGCGATTAACCTCTCTTCAAAATTTCATCCCGATCGGACGGCTAGATTATGAGATATCACCCTTTCTTTTTCGAGCATTCCTAGCTGTCCGATCGGGTGATCTCTTGTGTCAACGGTACTCCTTCCTCAAGCCACCAGATCACACCACGTCACCATCCCGCCAGCCGTCGGATTTCCGCCACGTCACCTGCAAGGTAAGTGAGAAAAGGACAAAACACGTAGGTGAGTAAAGAAAAATTAAATAGTATTTTAATAAGGAACATTCTAAGGAATCTGCGGCGATTGAGTTCGCTGCAGGCTCCTTTCTTCGCACGAATAAGAGAGCGCCACGTCGCTCTCTTATTCGCGCTTCACGGTCAAAGAAGACGGCGCGCGTCTTCCGCCCTCACCTGCGCAGGTAAGATAGATACTAAATTAGTATTTTAATCAGAGATGTCAGGCGAGAGAGCGCGATTTTATTTTACGGCGAATGAGAGAGCGCCACGTCGCTCTCTCATTCCTCATTACCGTCAAAAAGGACGGCGGAAAAGAAAACGACAAAACGGACTAAAAAGAAAACGACGAAAACGATTCGACAAGACGACAAAACAAAACCGCAAAACGACAAAACGGAGAATTAAAACGACGAAAAACGCGTAAAGGAAAACGACAAAACGCAGGCTAAACGAGCGAATGAGAGAGCGCCACGTCGCTCTCTCATTCTTCCTTAAGGTCAAATGTTACGGCTACTCGCCACGTCACCTGCACGGGTATTAAAATAGTAATAAAAAAGAAAACAAAGTTAAAGAAAATCGACGCTCCCAGATCGTGACACGTGTCGCGATCTGGTGGGCTCCTATCTACTTTACCTTTTAAAGATTTATAATTGCCTATATGCCCAGCGATAGTTAAATATCGCATTTCAACCCCCGACGAGAGTTATTTATGTATAAATCCCAGAAAACTAAAGTAACAACTCACAAATCTATCCAGAAGTGTCACATAATTACCTTAATACCCCTGACACTGATAAATAAACAAGAAATGGTTAGATTAATTAAGCATATGCCCTCAAGATGCCCCAAACTTCATTTTAATCATTTCTAAAACTCTAAAAGATATATTTTGCTTTCAAATTTCATTCCCTTGTCAGTTTATAGTATGAGAGAGATATTTAAATATCATAAAATCCAGGAAATAACATAAAAGCATAATGAAGCAAAATTAAGCAATTTAATCATAATAACACATAAATGTATTCTTTTTAAACCAAATGTTCATGATAATTCAGAGTTAAATGTTATAGATTTATGTGTTATCAACGCCGGTCAAACAAAATTTATAAAACCGAACTCACAAAGATAAGATATAAAATCAAGTATTGTGTAAGTATCGGGTCGATCCACAGAGAGCAGTGTTGACTTTAATTGTAGAGTTGACTTAGATTTTAAAGGGATTTTAAAGAAGTTAAAATAAGATTTAATGAATAGAAATAATATAAACAGACTAAACAAGAAGTTTTAAGAATTGAAACCTTCGATTTGAGAGAGAAAAGTCAAAAGTCAAAGTCAAAGTCAAAGCGTTGACTTTGACCAACAGTAGGTGTTCTGTAAAATCAGATAATCAAAAGATGTCAAAATATTACGAAAATTGTATATTTAAAGACTAGAGAGAAAATGAAATTTATTGATATATAATTCGTGCTTTTTGGATAAGAATTGGATTTACTATGAATTATTGAAGATCAAATATCAGAAAATCCCCGAAATGAACATCTCAAAGGAAATCTTCAAATTGACGGGTTAAATGAAATCCAAATCTTGCAATTTATATGTCAATGGAAAGCTAAGAACCAGATGAATATAAAGAGACCAAAATCATCGAATTCTAATTTGTAAATTGAAAGTAATTGACCCCGAAAGTCAATGTTTGACTTCTGATGAAAGATGAACAATCCTCGGTCAAATGTCAAATTGGAGGGTCAAATGAACTTGGAATTCGATGAATTTGTTATCCACAAAAAGCTGGTGAAAATAAAAATCCAAAGAAACCAAAATCAATCGATTTGGAATTATAATCAAATAGATATCCTATTTTAAAGATCAGCAATTTTTCGGACTGAAAATTGGGAAAAATGAAGAACACTATGAACTAATTTGAAAAATTAAACTTCTAAATCTAATAAAAACTCAAATTACCTCTTGATAATGGATCAAATCTCACTACTAACCTGATTTCCGCAAGAATGGGGCCTCAATTCTCATGGATTGAAGCGAATTTGCTCGGATTCTTCCTCGTGGACGTTCGGAATTCAAGGGGAAAATTCGATGAAATCAAAAGATTAAATCGTGTTTATCATGCTTCAATGGATGCGTCTCAACACTCTTGGAAGCAGAGGATCACAAGAACTTAAGACCATCCTTGAAATTCGCTTAATTTCTTCACGAATCGATCAAAAGTTAAAGAACAAAGAAGAGAGAATACATGCTTTTAAAGGGAAATTTGGTCCAAAAATCGTGGGCAATTGACGCGGTCGTGGAAGCGAATCGCAGGCGTCGTGGGAGCGGTTCCTTTGGGCGACGTCATGCCTTCAATCCCACGATGAATCCTCCCCAATTTTGGGGATGAATTAGCCCCGATTGTGGGCACGATTCCAAATTTTGGCCCGAAAATTGGGGCAGTTTGATGCGGTCGTGGGAGTGGATGGATGCCCACGATCGTCGTGCTATCACCTTGAAGTGATCGTGAGCCACGATCTCTCCAAATGCACCATGATCACAGTTCGATCGCGCGGCGATTGCGGTTCGATCGCACCACGATCATGAAGTTCTTCCGCGAACTCTCTCAACCGTTCGATGGCGATCGGGATCTGATGGAGATCTCTCCAATCGTGTGCTCCCGATGAATCCGCTGAAGATCACATATTTTTTTCAGTCTCGTAGGTCTGATCAAGATCGGACGCTCTTGGCACGTCCACGCGTCGCCGAATTTCCTCAAAGGACATCACGATTAGTCTTGGCTGTCCAATGAAGCCACGTGGCGCAAAAAGATGCCTCGATGGAGTTCACTTAAACCTGAATTTGCGCACGTGGGCGATTGATGATCGCGTGGACTCGGGTCCACGCGATCTCCGTCGTCCTAACTGCATCCAACGCATACTGTGTCGCCACATCACCTGCAAAAGAAGAAGATGTGTGGGAACATAGTCCCGCACGGAAGAAAGCACGGAGAAAGGTGAGCTTAAAACTAGGGGCGTGGTAACGCATTTGCGTTACCGCCCCAAATTCCTAACCAAGGCCCACTAACCCATGGGCCCTTCATCTGCCAACCTTACCTACCGCGTGGCGCACCTCACGGGCGTCCGCGTGGACCTGCTTGGACACGCATGGCCTCCTGCCACGTGTTCGCGACTTGTGCGCCACTTGCGCCTCGCGTGGGCCACCCACGGCTCTGCCACGTGGCCTCAGCGCCGTGTCCAGCCGCGCGGTGGTCTTGCGCGCCACATCATCCTGCAGGTAAGTAAATTCCCTTTTTTCACGATTTTAATAAATAAAAACACTTAAAAATTCATTTAAAAATCAAATAAAAATCAGAAAAAGGGCAGAAATTTCAGAAATTCATAACTTTAAATATACAACTCCTTTTTAATCGAAATTTTCTCCATTGGATCACAAATTCCTTCCTTTTTAACATCATATCTTTTAAAATATATTTTCAAAGAAGAAATCAACATGAATTATAATTTACTTAACTCATTTCTCACTAAATATTCTAAATCATAAATTCATCTTGAAATTATCCTTCAAAACATGCACTAAAGTCAAAATCATTCAGGAAAAGAGATTAACTTCTATTAATTTAAACTTAACAAAAGACTAATCCTCTATCAAGCATGAAATTATCCCTAATTTATTCATAAATATCGACTTTAGTGAAATGGCATATCAATCGAGAAAATTCCTAAAAAGTATGATAACATGCATCATATTATCATAAAATAAGCATGAATATGAGTTAATCAGAATAATAATTGAAGTTATAAATGCATGTTATCAGTCTTCCGATTATCGGAAGACAAATTATTAAACCATCTGAAATCGTGTATCTTATATACCCGATGAAGTTCATTAATTTCTTCGGTGTGGGACTAAAATGCTATTCCAGGTAAAACGCCAACCGTCGGATTTAATCGCGATGAACGAGATGACGTCGATACGGTGGACGCGGGATCCACCGGAGGATTAATCAACGCACGTGGCTTACAACTCACTTAATTGAGTTGATCAGAACCGTTCGACCGCGAGTTATAACGGTCCAGATTATTCACACCCGATGGACCTCCGATTTAATCACGAACGTCCGATCAAGATCCTATGCACGAGATCTAGTCGATGCATCTCTTCATTGACAAGATGCGGGCAAATCCTGACGCTCCATCCTTGATCGAACGGATGCGATATAATTGCACCGTTTTGATCGAATAAGCTTCATCGCGATCGTTAACCCAGTGGCATCGGTTCATCCAATGGCCACGATCGATTTCAAACCCTTTAAAAGATGTTCTTCACGATGGAAGAAGGGTTTGCGATCATTCTTCAAATTCGAAGTGTTTACTCCATCATTTCGTGTGCCACCTTTTTCATTGTGTTCGTAACTCATTTCCGCTTCCATTAAGTGCTTGAAATCAAACTTCGGTTGAGAGAAGAAGGAGAATTCACATCTTGAACTCCACTTTCGTCTTCGAAAAATTCGGGATGAAAAGCCTTGCATCCGGCGATTAATTGGATCATTTCGAAGGCTAATTTGGGTTAGATTGCGTGTGTTCATCTTAATCTTTCATCATTTAGTGTTAATTTTACATTTTGAATCGTAGATTAAGTTTAATTTTATCTTAATTTCAGTTTTTAATCATTTCATGAAACAAAAATTTCTCATAACTTCAAGCTTCGATTACTCTTCGAATTCTCATCCAAATCATCTGATTTTTTATTCCTTAGATTCGAAATTGAGTTATCTTTCTTAATATCATAAATTCCCTAATTGCTAATCACCGAATTTCAAAGATATCTCTCAAATTTCCCTAATTCTCCGTGGATTCGACCCGTAATCACCATTATACTAATTAATTAAATTGATTAGTCATAAATTGGTAATTTTAGGACTTTGTTTTGACACTAAATTGTGTTCATTCAACGACCATACGATTTAGTCTCGTCAGACACCAAGGATAGATATTGGGTGCTCTTTGAAGAAAGAGTTCAATAAATTGATCTGTATGAATCCCTGGATGTTATTATGCCAAATTCTCAATCAGGTTGATTCATGTCACGGTTGTGTACATTGTCCTTTGACTTGAGACACCAAGGACATCTTGTGGATGGATGATCGTGTTTTGACTATGACTTATGAATTCCTAGGCACTTGATCTCCAAAACGTCATAGATTGGATACAGTATGAAGTCCTTGAAGGTGATAGAGTGGTTAAGATGGGATCATCCGCTCTCAATATATGAGGAGATCGACTCAAGGAATGAGATGCACTTAAATCCTTGGCCAGGGTAGTGGAAATATTAGAGAAGTTGTTCTCAATGATTTCCTACTCGCATCAGTACTAAATTGTGTGACCGATTTGGGTTTGACAATTAACCATACCCTAAGTCATTCATGAGTCTCATGTGGATGAAGGATTATATGTACACGGTAACCAATGAAGGATTATTCCATGAAAGAGTTCTAATATACTCCATATCTCTTAGAGCACGTGGTGTAGCTGGGCACCCACTGGGCTGGCGACTCAACATGTCGATTGGGTTAAATCAATTCTTAGTCAATTAATTTATATGTTGATATCGTTAATTGATAATGAGGTCCAATAAGTGTTATTAGATTTATAGAGTCATTAATTGGTGAGAAATAAGGGCCTAGAGGGTCACACACATCAGGTAAATGGGCGTAGGTGGATATAGATATAATAATAAGGGTTTTTGTGAAAATTTCACATTCCTAAAGTCTATAAATAGGGGGAGAATGACCAGAATAGAGGTGCCCATGCAAGCCTAGTAGAACTTCCTCTCTCTCTTCTCTTCCTCTTGTGGTGATGAGTGTTCAAGAGGAGATCCGATCGTCTGGAGATTGCGTGGATACTGCTAGAGGCCGGATGCTTAAGCGGTTGAAGAACTCATTCAAATGATCCATGTAAGTATGAATTTTATTCTATACTAGATTATAGGACCACCTAGAATGGATGATGAGATCATCTATTCTTGGTGCTTCAACTCTGTTGAATGATTTGATTCAACATCTTCCGTCGTAATCATTGTTTTGGTCAAAAACTTGGAGAGCTTGTCGAGCCTCAGATCCCAGCATCTACCACTACTTAGTGACCCATCACCTAATGATCTCCACCTTTCCATTTCCTTGTGTAAAGGCAACCACTCTTTTACCCACCAACCCAGTGGCCATTTCGTATCTTATGCTTACCTTCACCCTAAATATCATTCCTTTGACCTTGGCATGTGCTTTGAGTCATAACCCTCTTCATACCATGAAGCTCTTCAAATACCTAAGTGAAAAAAGTTTATGAATCTTGTGTGCTAGGCTCTTCTACATCATATGACGTGGGATCTTGTGTCTTGCCTCACAAAGGCTAATATAGTGATTTGCAATGGGGTCTTCACCACTAAAGTATAACCTTGATGCCACGGTGGCTCATCACAAGACATGACTAGTGGTCAAAGGATTCAATTAAGCTTATGACATTGACTATATTGACATTCTCTTTGGTGGTTCACGTGAACTCCTTCTAGGTTAGCCAATCATGATCTTTACATCAATTGAACATATAAAACGCATGATCATCTGGTCACCTCAATAAAGAGGTCTTTATGGAGTAACCTCTAGGTTATGTTCCTTGGGGAGAGTCTAGTCACATCTATGTTCTGGTGTATTATCTACGGACTTAAACAAATGTGTTGATGTAGGACTGAGAGGGGGGGGGGGTAATCCCGATCGGGCACAAAATACTAAAGGTGCGTCTAGGGAAGGGGATACCCTAGGCTGATATACTATGATGTAATGACTTGCTAATTCCAACAAGCAAACTCCGTCCCACACGTCGTCTCCAAAGCTCCTGGAGTGCGCCGAGTAGTGTCAATCCGGGAGGCCTCTCTGTTCACGTCCACGCAGGCAAGGAGCCTCGGGTCATCGAAGCGGAGCTCAACAATCAACCCGACGGATTGGACCACGGTCTCAATCCACTCGAGTCATCTAATAACTCGACCTAAACTATGTCCCGATGACGGTAGAAGCAAGTGCGGGAAATACTGGAACAAATAAAAGAGCTTCAATCTAAAGGGAGGGGATGCATGCCTAACCTGCGCGGCACGAGCCCGATCAGTCATGAGGGGGAAGGTCGTTTGTATGCGGCAAGGACAGTCAACAGAGATTGGCCTAATTGGCGACGTCGCAATCGAGGCGGAGTCCTCAGCACGGGGTGCTAGAGTCTGTACTTGCCGGCCACGCGGGCAAGTCACGTGAGCTCGGCTGGGGAGGGCGCGGGCAGAGTTGCGACCAGGCGGGCGCACGAGGGTGACCAGTTGGACGCGTGGGGTGACCAGATGCGCGCGCGGAGCATGACTGGACGGGCGCACGGGGCGAGATCTTAGGCGCGCGCGTGCCAGATGGGGGCGGAGTACAGACCGGGTGGGCTGGGCATGTGCTGATGGGCTGCACTGGGCCCAACAATTGATGGCGTGGAGCAGGCTCGCAGAAGGGTGCGTGGGGTGGATCGTGGAATCGTGCCGGTCAAGAGGCCGCTGGAGAATCGCATGTGAACGTGTCTGCCGTGTGACCAGGGCGCCAGGAAGTGGGCATAGACGCGGCACCCCGAGGGCGACAGTCAAGCAAGACATGCGGTTGGCGTCCTGGAAGAACGTGATGGCGTTGGGCGCAGCCGAATTCTAGGAGGGGGTAGGAAATTTTGTAGGACAGCGGGAGGGGGAAGAGGAGATAATTTGGTGACGAGAGAGGTTCAGCCGGTGAGGGGGAGTTTGGCGGACGACGTGTTGTAGGAGGCGCGTGCAGGGCTAATTTCGGAACCCGGGATCGAAGGATGGCGGATCGAAGCGTGGCAATTTCGGAAGTGGGAAGTGCGTGAGATGGATGAAGTGTCACGAATGGTGTATGGGATGAGGAGGAAGCGACTAGCAATGGAAGGGAATTCGGAGGGCATTAGATAGTAACCGGTGGGCGTGAAAATTGATGAGGTAGGGTGACGAGGATGAATTCAGCCGAATTCAAGAGTGAATTCGACCGAGCACGAGGGCAAATTAGGGCGAGCGGCAAAGTAAATTTTGACGGGGCATGAGGAAGAAATTGGTGAGATTCAGGGTGGGGAAGATGGGCCTTCGGACGGGTTGCGAAGGATTCGGACCACGAGAGTGGCAGGAAGAGAGAGAAGGTCTAGGGAAAGGGGGAGAGGCGATCGTCAGGATCTGATGGATGGGAAGGTGTAGGAATCACGTACGAAGGGGAAGGAGGTAGGATTGTAGGTGACAGGTGGGTGAGCGGGAGAGAGGATCGGATTGAAATTCAGCGCGCGCGTCGGGGAACTCTTGAGGACGGGGTGAGGGGGAGAGGAGTGCAGGTTCATGGGGAAGGAGGAGGGTGTGCAGGAACTGGGAGAGGAATCGAAAATGGAGGGGCAGGGGAAATTTGGGAAGATCGTCGAGGGATGGGGAAGTCGTGAGGGTGGGTGACCGGGAGAGGAATGCAGGGTCAGGGGAAGGAGGAGGGTGAGCAAAAGCTGGGAGAGGAGTAGAAAATGGAGGGGGAAGATGGCGCTGGGCAACTTACGAGTCGTTTTCGTGCGTCGTTAAATCACAAAAACGCCGGTCAAACAAAATTTATAAAACCGAACTCACAAAGATAAGATATAATAATCAAGTATTGTGTAAGTATCGGGTCGATCCACGAGAGCAGGGGTTGACTTTAATCACAGAGGTGACTTGGTCAAACTTAGGTTTAAAATGAGTTTTAAATAAGAGAAAATAAGATGTAAGTAATGGAAATCATATAAATAAGCTAAATAAGAAGTTTTAAGAATTTAATTCTCGGATTTGACAGAGAAAAGTCAAAAGTCAAAGTCAAAGCATTGACTTTGACAAATAGCAGGTGTATTGTAAAATCAAAGAATTAAAAAGTTTCAGAAGATTAAAAAAATTATATATTTAGAAACTAGAGAGAAAATGGAATTTATTGATATATAATTCGTGATTTTTGGATAAGAAATGGATTTACTATGAATTATTGAAAATCAAATATCAGAAAATCCCCGAAATGAACACCTCAAATGAAATCTTCAAATTGGCCAATCAAATGAAATCCAAATCTTGAAATTTATATGTCAATGGAAAGCTAAGAACCAGAGAAATCTAAAGAGACCAAAATTATCGAATTCTGATTTGTAAATTGAATGTAATTGACCCTAAAAGTCAACATTTGACTTCTGATGAAGGACGAACAGTCGTCAGTCAAACATCAAATTGAAGAGACAAATGAACTCAGAATTCGATGAATTTGATATCCACGGAAAGCTGATGAAATGAGGAATCCAATGAAACCAAAATCAAGTGATTTGGAATTATAATCAAAGAGATATTCTATTTTCAAGATCAGTAACTTTTTGGACTAAAAATTAGGAAAAATGAAGAAAACTATGAACTGCTTCGCGAAATTTAAGATCTAAACCTAATAAAAATACAAATTACCTCTTGATAATGGATCGAATCTCACTACTAACCTGATTGCCACAAGAATGGAGCCTCAATTCTCATGGATTGAAGCGAATTTGCTCGGATTCTTCCTCGTGGATGTTCGGAATTCAAGGGGAAAATTCGATGAAATCAAGAGATGAAATCATGATTATCATGCTTCAATGGATGCGTCTCTACACACTGGGAAGCAGAGGATCACGAGAACTTAAGACCTTCCTCAAAATTCGCTTAATTTATTCACGAATCGATCAAAAGTTGAAGAACAAAGGGAGGAATACATTGGTTTTTAAAGGGGAAATTAGCCCAAAATCGTCGGCAATTGAGACAATCGTGGAGGCGGTTTGATGGCGTCAAGGGGGCAATTTCGTGGGCATAGATCGTGGCTTCAATTCCGTGACGAATCGGTGGTGATTTCAGCTTCAATTTTGCTTCCGAATAGCCACCATTTTAGCCACGATCGGGCCACGATGGGGCCGCGATCGGGCCACGATCGTGGTCCTGGTCGTTCGTCGATCGCCGTCCGATCGAATGGAGGCAATTCCACCACGTAAGCTCCCCGATCGCGGCTCGATCGAACCGCGATCGTGGAGTTCTTCCACGAATCGTCGTGGCCGTCGGATTGATTTTCAAGTGAAGTGGACGGTCCGATCTTGATCGTGCGATATCCACTTTGATGAAGATCCGGCGCTCGTCGTGTTGTCACGTGGTGTCAGGTGAGCCATACGATCGTGTCACTTAAGTTTTGTATTAAGCACGTGCTTGATTTGGTGATCGCATGGACTCGGGTCCACGCGATCAACATCTTCGCGGTGAGATCCGACGCTCGTCACGCGTCCATGTCGCCTGCAAGGTAAGACCGTGTGGGAACATAGTCCCACACGGAGAAAATATCCGTGTTTATTGCAGTTAAATAGAGGGGTGGATTCCCCTATTAATTTCGTCACCTTTCCCTCTATTACCAGCCTACACATGGCGCCCCACACGGGCGCCCACGTGGCCGCGTGGCCTCCCTGCCACGTGGCCGCGCCACTATGCGCCTCCTACACGGGCCACCCGGGCTCTGCCACGTGGCCTCAGTGCCGCGTCGCACCTCAAGGCAGTCCTGCGCGCCACGTCAGCGCCTGCAGGTGAAAACCCACCTTTTTGCGATTTTTTTAATAAAAATACTTAATAAAAATCAAATAAAAATCTAGAAGTTCCTAAAATGTTCAGAAATTCATATTTCTGAAAATACAACTCCTTTTAATCTCAAATTTTCTCCATTTGATCACAAATTTCTTCCTTTTTAATATTATGCCATTGAAAATATACTTTCAAAGAAGAATTTAAAATGAATTAAAAATCACTTACTCCTTTCTTAAGAATTCTCCTTATAATTTCATCTTGAACTTGTCATGCTCTAAAGTAAAAAACAATGCAAAAAGAGATTAATTTCTATCCACTTTAACTTTGCAAAAGACTAATCATCCATCAAGCATGAAATTATCATAATTTATGCAGATATATCAAATTTAGTGAAATGATATACCAATGGAGAAAATTCCTAAAAAGTATGATAACATGCATCATATTCACATAAAATAAGCATGAATATGAGTTAATTAGGATAAGAATTTAAGTTATAAATGCATGTTATCAGCAGCGGTGGAGGCGACGGTGGCTCGACGTCTGCGGCGGCGGCTCGACGGCAGATTTTGTTGTTAGTGATGATGCTCTTCATGCTTTTGATGAGATTAAGGATGCTCTTATTAAAGCTCCCGTTTTGCAGGCACCTAATTGGAGCCTTCCTTTTGAGCTAATGTGTGATGCATCTGACTTCGCGGTAGGAGCAGTTTTGGGGCAGCACGTCGATAAGAAGTCGGTGGCCATCTATTATGCTAGTAAGACCTTAGTGGATGCTCAGGTGAATTATTCTACTACTGAAAAGGAATTACTAGCTATAGTATTTGCTCTAGAAAAATTTAGGTCTTATTTTTTAGGTAGTAAAGTCATTGTATATACCGATCATTCTGCTTTGAAATTTCTTTTTTTTTTTTAAAAAAAGCTAAACCTAGGTTGGTTAGGTGGATTTTATTGCTGCAAGAGTTTGATATTGAGATCAAGGATAAGAAAGGGAATGAAAATGTAGTTGCTGATCACTTATCTAGGCTGATCATAGATGACCATTCTCCTTCTCCAATTAGAGATACTTTTCCCGATGAACACATACTAGCAATCCAAGTTAGGTCAATGCCATGGTATGCACATATAGTTAATTATCTTGTCACCGGTAAAATACCCATAGACTGGGATTACAATGAAAGGAAGAGATTTTTTAAATTGTTACCACATTACTATTGGGAGGAGATCGAATTGTTCATCTTAGGTTCAGACCAAATATTTAGAAGATGTATCCCCGAGGAAGAGCAATTAGAAATTCTTAAGGCATGTCATTCATCATCTTATGGAGGTCATTATTCATCTAAGATTACAACAAAGTGGGTTTTATTGACCAAATTTATTTAGAGATGCCCATGATTTTTATTTGAAATGCTTAGAGTGCCAAGCCTCCATCAATATTGACAAAAGGGATCACATGCCCCTTAAGCCTATTATAGAAGTTGAAATATTTGATCTTTGGGGAATTGATTTTATGGGTCCCTTTCCTAATTCTGATGGGTATGAATATATTTTGATGGCAGTAGACTATGTAACTCGATGGGTAGAAGCAATTCCCACACGAACTAGTGAGGGAAGAGTGGTCATTAGATTCCTTGAGCAGAATATCTTTTGTAGATATGGTTGCCCTTGAACCATAATCAGTGATGGGGGAGCTCATTTTAACAATTATCAGTTTAGGAATTTGCTCAAGAGATATGGAGTGCAGCATAGAATGACTACCCCTTATCATCCCCAATCCAATGGGCAAGTAGAGAATTGTAATAGAGAAATCAAGAATATTTTAAAGAAGATTTGTAAGTTCGATGGAAAATATTGGTCAAGGAAATTTTTTGATGCATTATGGGCTTATAGAACAGCATATAAAACCCCTTTAGGAATGTCCCCATTCCGATTGGTTTTTGGTAAAGCATGCCATCTTCCCGTAGAACTAGAGCATAAGGCATATTAGGCCACTCGACAATTAAACTTGTCTATGGATGAAGCCGGAAAGAAAAGAATTCTCGATTTGCATGAACTCGCTGAGATTAGAAATGAAGCTTATGAGAATTCAAACACTTACAAAGCAAAAATGAAAGCCTTCCATGATAAACATTTAAGGCGGAGAGAATTTCATGTCAATCAAAAAGTATGGCTCTATAATTCTAGACTTAGACTTTTTCCCGGTAAACTCAAATCACGGTGGGATGGTCCTTATATTGTGGTTAAAATTTTTCATTGTGGTGCTGTTTTACTTTGTGATCCAAAGACAGGTCAGCAATTCAAGGTGAACGGGCAAAGGCTTAAGCCATATCTGGAGAATGAAGCATTGCAACCTCCGGTGGAGATTGGTCTTAAGGAACCGGGTCATAGTGTAGATGACCCGATGCAGCCCACCTCTCTAACCAATTAGCCTTCTTTTAATTTGTTTTCTTTTACCTTATTTCTTTCTTTCTTCTTCTGCACTTTGTTTTCAAAAAAAAAAAAAAAAAAAAAAAAAAAGAAAAAGAAAGAAGAAGGACGAATTGTTATCTAGTTTTAACTCTGTCGCTGTGTGTGATCAAACCATTTTATTATGTTTCTTGTAGGTGAAAGGAATCTGTAACTAGAGCCATGGGAAGAAATATAGTATGCACCGACTTGTCCGTCCTTCAAATAGGTTTACGCGCCAAAATCTTCCTTAGCGGTTTGGAAATTTTCTTCCCTAAATATTTATGTTTTCTTTCATGCATTGAGGGCCATGCATATGCAATTGAGGGGGACACATTTTTTCTGTTGATTTTTAGAGAATTTTTCTGTTTCTTTTATGCATGATGTTGAAGAGGGGGATGCTCATTATGAAATTACTCACATGCTAATTAGCCAACCTTAAGTAGCCTTCCACTTTGAAATCTTGGAACAAGGGTGGGCAAGTAGAGCTTTGGAGAGTATCGAGAGAATTGGGGAGAAACCCAAGCCATTGGGGGCGAGTGACCTCTCTATGAAGGATCTAACGGGTGCAAAAGATGAGACAAGTTGCTATGACGTGAATTGATTATTTTTTATTGAGAGAGAATAGGACTTCCTTTCCGTATTCCAATCAAACCGATCCTACTTAGTTTGGGTTTCCCTAGTTATTTTCTTCTTTCGAATAGTGTGATATTCGTGGTATAGAAAGCGTAAAATTTTCCTTGGTCCACATCCATTTTGTCCATGATCATCCTCATTCACCTTCATTCATGATGGCACTTCTCTCCAAGCACCTCCACTTACCATTATCATTACATCCCAACCATTCTTTTCCCTTTCCATATAAAACAATTTTGAAAAGCTCTTCTGCATTCCTCCATCCTCTGCACCTTTTTCATCATTTCTCTTCTTGTCTACATTGTTTTCAAAAAGAAAATAAAAATAGAAGGGAGTATGTGGGTAAACATTTCTCTTGATCCTCTGCACCCCTGTATTCACTGTCTTGAGTCTTTCATGTTCCTTTTCCTCAAGTTATCTGTTAAATGTCATAATTCTCCCACTTTTCATTCTATCATCTTATTCTTGTCTTTTCATCACATTAATTGCTCCACTGCGTAATAGTTTCCCTTGTGATGAATTCAAGTTTACAAATTGTTGAAAGATTCTGTAGAAAAAAAAACAGAATCTGTGATGTATTTGTTTTGTAATTTTGAAAAATCTAAATGATGATTCACTCGTGTTCCAACCTTTTCCATCATTCGCGCTTAACGGCGTCACTATGGACAAGTCCTCCCACTATCTATCTCTTTCTATTTCACTATTAGTGTCATGATCATTTTGAAGTGTTTCCCACATATTTTCCTTCCAAAAAAAAAGAAAGAAAAAAGAAAAAAAAAGAAGAGAAAGAAAGATGAAGGAATGTTATTTTCTATCATCATTTCTACTCCATCACCAGACTTCCCATTCAATTCTCCCATCGTTCTATCCATTCACTCATTTCATCTTTTGACCTATTCATCTTCATCATAATCTTCTTCATCGATTAATAGCCTCACACCATCATCTTATCTCTTACACTCCTGCCACTAATCACCTCTCCGAAAGGATTGCCATCTTGATTGAAGTTTATCCTTGTGCCGCATATTAATCACTTTTCATCTCATATCCATCTTTGTGAACTTTTCTATGCTATTTCCTTAACGATACTCTTCCTAGGGAGAGAAGAAAAGGGGAGCCCTAATGCTAGGTAGCTAGACTAGGAGAAAGGAGAGGGTGAGAGATGATATGAGGAGGGGGTAAGGAACATTCCTTAGATTGAGTGTGAGCATCGTAGCACAAGCTCTAGGTCTTTTTCGCGCCAAGCACGTAGGGGACTTAGTGGGGGTGACTCCATTCAGATGGCTCTGTCATAAACGATTTGATTGGTATTCTTGCCCCTGCCTATTCTTGCCCAAGGTTAGAAAGTGGAAGGATTACATAAGTGTCATTAGAATAGGCAATGCTAAGGGACTAGCATTGAGTAAAGTGGGGGGTGTTTGATAACACATAAATCTATGACCTTTAACTCTGTATTTTTCATGAACATTTGGCTTAAAAGGAATATATTTATTTTTTATTATAATTAAAATTGCTTAATTTTGCTTCATTATGATTTTATGGTATTTCCTGACTTTTACAATATTTGAATATCTCTCTTCGATTATAAATTGGCAATGAAATGAATTTTTATAGCAAAATATATTTTTTTATAGATTTTATAAGTGATTTAAATGAATTTGTATAGCATATTTCTAATTAATCTAATGATTCTTGCATAATTATGAGCGTCAGGGGCATATCTACAATTTTCGGATTTGCAAGGTAAGTCAGATAGAAGCCACCAGATCGCGACATGTGTCGCAATCTGGTAGCGGCATTTTTAGTTTAGTTTTCCTTTTATTTTATTTTTTTATTATTATTACTGTTTTGTTGTTTGTCGTTTACTCACCGTGCAGATGACGTGGATGGCGCCGTCCTCTTTGATGTTAAGGAGGAAGGAGAGAGAGAGCGACGTGGCACTCTCTCGTTCGCCGCAGACAAACCTCGTTTTGTCATTTACGCCCCCTTCTTTTATCGTTTTATATGCTTTCTTGTCGTTTTGCTCACTTACAGGTGATGTGGAGATGCCTTCCTTGCGCCGTCTTCATTGACTCTAGGCAGAATAATAGAGCAATGTGGTGCTCTCATATTCGTGCGAAGAAAGGAGATCTGCGACGAACTCATTCGCCGCAGATCGTAAGAGAATTTCTTCTCTTTTTTTGTTTTGTCTCATTCTTGTTTTTGTCGTGTTATTTCATTTGCTTACAGGTGACGTGGAGTATCTGCATCGAGCACCGTCATTTTTTACGGTAATGAGGAATGAGAGAGCGACGTGTCGCTCTCACATTCACTCATAAAAGGGAATCTGCGGCGAATTAATCGCCGCAAGATCTCTTCTTTTTTTTTTGTCGTTTAGCTCTTTCACTTGTCATTTTCATTTCCTAACCCATGCAAGTGACGTGGCGATTCCCTATTCGCGCATTTACTTTGACTGAGGCGCTCTCTTATTCGCTTTTTTTCGGAACTAATTTAATTCAGTTGCTGCTTTGTCCTTTAGTCACTAACCTGTGCAGGTGACGTGGCGAGCATCCGATGGTCGGCTTCTAGGCAACGTGGCACCATCGCGTGGACTCACCAGTTGAAGATATTATTAAAAAGATCAGACCATCAGATCAATGGCCAAGAATGCTCCAACTTGGAAGGCTGATATCTTTCGATCCAGCCGTCCGATTGAGCTGAATTTTTGATGGGATACTAACCTTGCCGTTCTCTTTCCATACGCACGGTCGAATTTTCCACTGGACTCCTGGAAACACCGGAAATTGATCTCGTCCGTCAGTTTGTTGGAAACCCTAAATCCTAAAAGCACTCCTCCTTCCATTCTGAATTTCCTTGTCTTTTGGCTCTCTCTTGACACCATGTTACCAGCAGGAAAGGGGGAGAAGCTTAGGCCCAAGCTAGGCATCATCGGATGCCCGAGTTTGTTCTGGAGAAGGAGAACAAGAGGACATCGACGTCGTAGCGAATCAAACACCACCCGGCCTAGGATTGGCACCAACACAGGGTTCATGGGAAGATTCTGATGAGGGATCCTTTTGTAAGCTTTTCCACTGATAATGTAGGACCTTTTATTCTACTAAAATCATAGGTAATTGCATTTGTTTTCATAAACCATATCCAAATCGTCATTTATCTCTATAGTATTATACCTCTCTTCTCTCCCCTTCATCATTTTCTCCCATCTTCACTCAATTTCTTCCCTTCTAATTATCACCCTTTCTCCTCTAATTAGAACCACAGAAACATAATTTGACCATTTACATTCACAATCTCTCAAAAATTCCTCTTTTAACTTCTAATATTCTCCACTATAGGAATTCTTCCCTTCTTCTACCTTCGTCTCAATCCTCATTACCTAGATTCCCTGATGATCGACCCTTGCTTACTATTGTCTTAAGTGAGGTATTATAAATGTATTGCATGAATTAGAACACACAACAACGATATAAACAAACTGAGTTTTAGTTTATCAGCACGCGAGCCTTAGGTGTGACGTACCGTGGCGAGACGAGGTCCTCACGCAGTGTAGCGGAAGTCAGCATCCTTTGTCTTTGCTTGTCGAGGGGGCTGGACACGCGTGGGTGTCAGCTCCTCCGGCGCAGTGGTGTCATGCCTTGGTGGCGACGGGGGTTGTACGCCACCATGTGTTGTGCCTAGTTTGTGAATTTTACTCATTCTCTCACCACCTACTAGTTTATCCCCTACATGATTGATTCAATTGTGATGTGCAACACTGATAAAATGTTGTATATACTTAAATTACATGACTATTAGTGCATTTTAAAGAGTAATTCATATCATTTTAATGCATCTTATCATACTTTGAGTACATTTTCATCATTCTATGCAATTTATATTAAAAATCTTAACTTGCACGATTTAAAAGGTTAATTAGGAATAAATCATGCGTTTGAATTTTTAAAACTCTAAATTCTCTTAGATTAGCCTTAGTTCACGTGAGATGTTTTATATTTACATGAAAATAATAAGAGAAAAGTATTTATAAATAAACTTTGGAATTATCTACTTTTGGAATTATCTTTTTACTTCTTAAATTAAATTGCATAAAATGATAAAATGTTCAACTTATAATTACATTAAAATTGGACTAAAAAGTTGTATTGTGAAAGATATGATTTTTTATATTTTTTAGGGTTTTTGGTATGTTTAAATTTAACTCAAATTTATTTCAACTAAAATTATTGAAGTAGAATTTTTTAGTGGGGCCTGATGTGGTAATTGAAGTGGCATGCATGCTTGTGTGGAGACACACATCAACTTCACTAGGTGCCATGTGACAGTAGGTGGCATACACATGATGACATTATAGGGGCATACTAGCATTTAATGACTTTTAATTTTTTGTAGATAAAATGAGGTTATATTTAAAGTTCCTAAGTGCTTCTTAGATTTTCAACATGGGACTATGTTTGTTTGGAAGTAGGTGATGTGGCACAATATGTAGCGTCTAGTCTCCATAATATATCATAATGGTTGATGATTATTTAAGTGGAGGGGTATGTGGAACTTTCTTAATGGGTGCCGATTCATTTTACAGAGCATTGAAGAATCGTGGCCATCTATCAAGGAAGTTGTAATAGCCATAATTAAATGCGCTCGATGGTCTCCTTTGTGAGGCGTGGCATCATGTGGAGAGTCAGATGGAAATTGAATGGCAGCCATTACGTGACATTTGATCTACTCACGATGATATTACACAATTTGGATGCTTCAATGCAGATCAAATGACGATGACTTAACAACATTGATTCATCTTCCCTTAATTAATCTCAATTGTTGATCGTAACTAAAGAGGAGATCCAATGAACATGCCCAATTTGATTGTGATCGAGTGCTCAAGATAATGCCACACATCGTGGGGAGTCCACCAGTCATGTTTAATCGTGATCTTTATAACTCCCTAGATGAACAGTCAGGATTGATCAACATTTATATAAGTGAATCGTCGTCGAATTGTATCATAACACATAGCCCTTTCACTTGGGTGAAAATCAAGGGTCTAGATTAGATCTATCAATTTTCTGCAATCCAACACCTCTGGATGTGCCAAGTCACCTACATAACATAACTTAGCCCCACATTGAAATAGTTTGAGATTTTTACAAGTATAAATAAGGTGGCAATTTACTTCATTAATTTCGGCCCATTATGGGCACTTCATGCTAATTTCACTCCCTTAACATACGCATTGTGTACCACTTGCATGCCACGTGGTGCACTTACACATTGCCTCATGGCAACATGCAAGCACTCGCACCATGTGCATGTATTACATGCAATAGTAGAGGCACAATTTTTTTAGGAAGAGTCACATCAACAGATGATATGGTTTAGAAGGACACACATTTATAAACCCTAAAGTCCACGTATAACTTGGGCAAGTGACACAACAGAAGAATGAATTGTCAAAAGAAATTAATGTTGGTAAGTAACACTTGATGAGGCCAAGAAGTTAGAGGTAGGAGACATTATAAAGCAGCTTAGGGTCTCAAAAGAAGACAAATGGTGTTGACAAGTAGAAACTTGCATTGGGGAATGACAAGCAATTCTTGTGGGTGGCACACAACAATGGGCTTGTGCAGCAAGGGGTTTAAGAATTTGGATGCAGGGGACATTAGAAAACAACACATGGTCTTAAAATAAGACAAGCATTGCTGACAAGTAAAAGGCAGCATTAGGTCATGTCAAGCAATTCTTGGGGGTGGCATGCAAAAATGGGCTTGTGCAGAAAGGGGTTCAAGGTGTGTGCACATTGCATCAAGGCAGCACAAGATGAGAGATAATAAAATTTTCTAGAATATATAAATCACACACATTCACAAACACATGCATATGTCGTTGCCAAAAAACTTGGCATGGCAAAGAAAAAAAATCATATTTTCAAAGAGAGATAATAACATTTTCAAATATGAGGCTTTTATACTATTAGGGTTCTTTGATTCCAATGTTGGGAATGGTTTTTTAGTGATAACGTAAACATACACCAAAAGTTGGTGACAATTATGATCATGTCTAGCAACTGCAGTGTCATACCTATAATTTCGGTGAAGTATACTAGGAGGTTTATTGATTAAAGAGATAGATCAAATGTCAAATGATATTACTGCATTGTCACATACATTCAAATGTATGCCTATATGCATGTATGCATTTATGTGTGTATGTATGTATTCATATATGTATGTATGAATGCATGTACTCATTTACTTCATATATGTATGTATCCATGCTTTTAAAGTGTGCATATAGTCACAAAGTGCTTAAATAGTGAAATAAAGCATATGCTACTCCATACATTCACATATTTCATAATTTTTGAAGCATCCTTCTCATGGCTGAATTGCTGAACGCAAAGGCCCATTATAATTTGGTGATACATATACTATAAACATAAATCTAACATAAAAAGCTGTTTGTTTAGTTTTGAGAAAATTTTTGCATCATCATTATTGGTTTGGTAAACAGGTAATAGGTGTGGCTTTGGTGAACACTAAATACGATTAAGAGAGGAAAGGCCAACAGTTCCATAGATTGAGAAGAAACATTACAATCTATTTATAGAAGGGGGAGAGAGAGAGAGAGAGCAGGAGAAGAAGAAGAGGATACAAATCAGGAGAACATAAGAGAGTAGAGAGGGAGAAAGTGTCGAGTCAATGTGAATCTAATGGGCCTAACCCATTATGGACCCAGATATATAGTCCAACAATGAGAAAGGTGCAATAGATATCTTTGTTGCCTTAATGATTATCAGGTTCTTTCAAGAGTCATGGTGTTGATATAATCTCAAAATGATGATAAGATGATCTCAACATATATCAAAATTGATGATGAAAGTAATTATAAAAATATCACAATGATAATTAGTCAAATAGGGTCAAAAAATGGTAAAGGGAAGTAAATGAAAGAGTTCTATCTATAGTACAGTGTTTCTTGGAATAGATCTCTTTGTGAGATCCAAGCCATCTTGTTAAGTTTCTTTGTAAGTCTAGATAAATTTGAAGGGAGGAGTTACCACACATTGGGTTTCAAGGTAAGGGGAAGCTTCTATCGGTATAGATGTCGTGTTCATTAGTTGTTATTGGGAAGAACAAATAAATTTTGACATCAAAATAATTGTAAGAAAAAAATATAAATGCCAGTACATTCTGTTTAAGAAAATCATCAACTTTCTGCCAGATTGAGCCAACACACACATCACTAAGGATCAAGAGAGCACAGTTTGAAGAACAACTGAGCCCATTTGAGTAGAAATACAGTTAAATTTCAAGGTCCAAGAAGAAGCATTTGTCTAAGCCCAATAATCACCCGAATGGTCAAACTTGAAGACCAAATAAAGTGTAGGATTTACACCAATCCCTAAGCAGCAAGTTCATGATGCCTAAATATCTGCTTTCTAGTCATATTATTATTCATATTATGTTTGGTGTTGTCCCTTGATGAGACCATATCCTCTGTTTGAGGTTGGGAAAATCTTTTTTTGACCCTCAGAGTCCTTGATGGACACTCGGTAATGGATCTTTGACAACTCATGGAACTTTTTGCCGGTTTTGCCGAGGGCTTTCATTACAAGATCTGTGGGAGTGAGATATCCCATGGGATTCGACCGGGAGCCCACGCTAATAATTTAAAATTTTATGCCGTGTCTAAGTGATGAAGCAAAGTACAATTTTAAGTAAGCAGGTACAGAAAATTGTAGCTCAACCCGAATCATTACCTAGTCTCTGACGCTAATTTGTGCACTGGCAGGCTATTTCCTCCCTAGTGAAGATGGTCGTGCTGAATGGATTGAGGAAAACTCTTGAACACGATGACAGTCCCCATGCTTCGATAAGATAGGGAGGAATTAAGAAATAAAAATTCTTATTAGACTATTTGAAGATACATAATTACAAATTTATGGAGTAGGAAGAATAGTGTGACGTGGAGAGTGTCCAGGGCTGAAATCTGTATGCGGCAGTTTGGGTCAAGATACGTAGAGGTGCGACCAGAGGATGCTGATCCTTTTGACTGGGCATGAATATTCTATTTCATAATCTCCCTCTTCACTTGTGCTGTTGAGCTAAAGATTCAACAAATTGGACGGTTTTCTCTGCCGGTAGATGTTCATCCTTGATTTCGGACCCAATATCCCTCATCTCCACAAGAGCACTTTCCTTCTCTGAAATGATGAAATTGCTCTGTGTCCCTGACAATAATCTCCCGCCGGACCACCTTTGAGATTGATTTAATGACGGTGTGGCAGCTCCCACACATGTACAAGTTCTTCGTTACCCAGATTGGAGTTCCAGGTGTGGTGCTTATCAGCCCATAAACCAGAGCCAATCTCTCGCTGTGCCCACAGAAAATCTCTGCCTTTGACTCTTCCGCTTCATCCCTAAATCCATCCTCCGGCTTGGTCAACTCCATCTCCTCTATCCTCTCGTACAGTGCTTCCAATGCTGCATTGACTTGCTTTATCTGTGGATGTGACTGGTCAGCACTAAGGAAGGCATGGACCGTCCCTTTCACCTCCACCCAGCTACACCCCGGGTCAACCGCCAACCCTCTCTCTCTCATTATGTTCCTCACCTTTGCCACGTCACTCCATCTTCCTCCGTCTGCATACAAGTCACAGAGCAGTACATAGTAACCAGGACTCTCTGAATCTATCCGGAAGATTTCCTTAGCCGCGATTTCTCCCAGCTCTATCTCCTTGTGTATCCGGCATCCGTTTAACAGAGCTCCCCAGATAGCAGCATCCGGGTCAAATGGCATCTCCTCGATGACTTTCAGAGCTTCCTCCAACCGCCCATCTCTCGCCAGGAGATCCACCATGCAAGCGTAATGCTTCAGATTTGGCTCTATCTCGTACTTATCTCTCATCAAACTGAAGACATCAAGTCCTCTTCTTACCATCCCAGACTGACTACAAGCTAGCAAGAGAGAGATGAACGTAACCTTGTCTGGGACAATGCCTTCTTCATTCATCCTGTTAAAAAGAGCCAGGGCAAAGTCTCCATATCCCTTTCTAGCATACCCATTCAGCATTATATTCCATGAACTCACGTCCTTTTCTTCATGCACGTTGAACTGCATCTGCGCATACTCTGTTCTTCCACATTTCACGTAAAGATCGAGAAGAGCGTTGGGGAGGAAACCGTGGAAGCAGAGGCCATTTCTGATCACCTGGGCATGGATCTCCTTCCCACACATCAGAGCGCCAATGTCTGAGCATGCAGCTAGAGCCACCACAAAGGTCACAATATTAGGCTTCACGTAGTTCTGCATCTGCAAGAAGAACTTGAGTGCTTCCAAGCTACGATTATTGCTCCGGAAACCAGATATTAATGAGCTCCAGGAGATCACGTCCTTGTCGGGCATTCTCCTGAAGACTTCAACTGCCTTCTCCATGTGCCCTGCTTTCGCATACATGGCGATGAGCGCATTCCCGACAGTGGTGTATGATAAGAGTTCATTGATTCTTGCCAGTCTGTGAAGTCGGATGCCGGTCTTGATGCGCCCAAGAGAAGCGCAAGCAGAGAGAGCGCTCGCTATGGCGACCTCGTCTAAAACCATTGCTGTGGATTTCAACTGCTCAAACGTCTCCAGTGCCTGATCCGGGAACCCATTCTTCTCATACCCGGATATCATCGTCGTCCATGTCACGAGATCTCTGGCAGCTGTGCGTAGAAAGATCGTCTCGGCTTCTTCTCGGCACCCAAAGGCAAAGTACATTTGAATCAGTGAATTTTTCACTGGCACTTCGATTACCATCTCCGTCTTTATTACAAATCCGTGGATCTGTTTCCCCAATCTGCAGTCGCTCAGAGCTTCAGAGGCAGAGATCAGGCAAGTCATGGTGATCAAATCTGGTGCCACCGACTGACAAATCATCTCTAAGAAAAGCTTCAATCCTCTGCGAGACTCTCTGTTCTCAAAGTACCCTGCCATCATGGCGTTCCACGAGATCAGATCCCTTTTCGGCATTGCGTCGAACAACTGACGTGCAGTAGCAACGTTGCCGCACTTGCCATACATGGTGATCAGAGCGTTCAGAACATCAACTTCAGACTCTAACCCAAACCTGATAACGTGGACGTGCACCTCCTTACCTCTATCTATATCGGTGGTGGCGGCGCAGGTTCTGAGGACACAAGGAAAAGTGTAAACGTCGGGATGGATACCCGCCCAAAGCATTCGGTGATACAAATCCATAGCTTCTTCAAAGAATCCAGATTTAGCGTAGCCCCCCACCATGACGTTCCAGGAGAAGATATCCCTCTCAGTCATTTTCCCGAACACAATCCAGGCCTCCAGCAAATCCCCGAACTTAAGGAGCATGCTGAGGAGAGCGTTCCCGAGTCGGAGACTCGGCCTTAGACCCTCTCTGTTGAGTCGAGAGTAAACACGGTAACCGTAATCCGCGGCTCTCTTCCACTCGCAGAGGCGGAGGAGGGACAGGTAAGCCTCCTCTTGTAAGGGAAGAGAAGCAGAAGAATCCAGAAGAAGGATAGCCCTGGTCAGGTTGCCGTGAAGGCAGAGACGGCATATGTCCGTGCTCGGGTCCGAAGGCGTAGCAGAGGTGGGCGAGTTCACTTGCGCCGCCGAAGATAGATTTCTTGAGGAGCTGCATCGACGGTGATGAAGCTTCCTGGATGAAGGGGATTTGGTGGTTGGGTGGAGTGCTTCTTTGGGGATTTCAAGGAACAGGTTTGAGGGGTTTGCGAGAGCAGAGACCGCCATAACCTGGACAGCATGACGAGGAGCAGCGTCTCCCAAAGCCGCCTTCCGCGGTAATGTGGGTAGCTCGCTTTGGGCCCGGGCTTTTTGCTGAGCCCGATTACAAGGGGTTAGACATATAGTTATATTTTTAATTTGAAAAGTTGATCTTTTTGGCGGTAATTCTCTTTTTTGCAGTTGAATTTGTAGTCGAAATGAGGACTCGTGATCAAATTTGATGACAGTAAGCTTATACAGAAGTAAATCACTATAGAAATCCATCTGCCGAAGAACAAGATATATGATTGGCCAGCACTATTAGTAACGTGTCATTGATGCATTTATTTTCATCATTATAAATGGGTTTTAATACATAATTCTTGTTAATATAATGCATGTTATAATTTTTATAATATTTTTTTACATTCATCATTTCATTCCACTCATATTCCGAACTTGCATCTATTTAGTGCTAATTTGGTAAACAAATAAATATGTTCGATCATACATCATTCTTTTCAATTACTTATACTATGAGACTAACCCCATTTGACTCTTTCAAAGTCAAGTGATTGAATTCTCACATTTTCTAAGAGTTATTTGGATGTAAGGACATTGGTATGCTAGTAGGAAACATGGATATGAATGACGGACGATAAGAGGGAAGAGGAAACAACTCTCCACCAAATTTGAACACCAAGCCAACCATATTTTTATGAAATGTGATAAATAAGATTTGGATTTGGTTGATTGATCATCATAAGTTTTTTTGGAATAATCAAAATTTGATTTAGAGTGAATATTAGGTCAACTTCCTTATTTTTAAGGAGGTTGAAATAAACTTAATTTTTATTAAATGAGACCTTAATTTTTTCTTATGATTTTAGATATTTTTTTAATGAAAAGATAGACGATTAAGTTCTTGATCAAATGGAGAAAATTTCAAGGAATAACGAGTAATATTTTGTGAGATATTTAATTTCTAAGTTTTTAGATTTTTCTCAAATTTTTAAGATCTTTTTTCTAATTTTGTGCATTTTTACAAAAATAACCCTCCAATTTTTTAAGTAGAAATTTACATAAAAGTCCCTCCACACTTGTAGAGGCTGACACAACTTTTCTAGGTGCACTAAGAGGGTGCCATGTGGCATGTTCTTATTGCATGATCTCAATTAACGGCTAGGATTTCTCTAAATTAAAATCATGATATCTCACGATCTAGATAGAGTTTTGAGCTGAAATTGTATGGCCAGATTTATCTTTTAATCCTCTATCCATCCATACCATTAGATCAAAGAATTGATCTGGAAAAAAATGATTAGAATGATTGGAATCTTTTACCTTGCTTTACACTCGAACCCTATGAACCCACCTATAAAGCCTTTATTTTCTCTCTCTTACATTTTGTGGGTCTCTCTTAGCATCAAGCTACTAGAAGGAAAGAGAGAGGAGGTCAAGGCCCAAAAAGGGGTATTGTTTGATGCTCGATCTTGTAGTGGAGAAGGGAGCAATTCATGATCGTGATCAGAGTTGATCGAGCATCACCCCGTCTAGGACGGGCACACCAACAGGGTTTGTGCAAAGATCTAGATTAGATTTTGGCTTGTAAACATCTCCATATACATTAAACATGTGTTTTTTTTCAGTAGCTTTGACATCATCTTTGTGTGCATCTCTCACTCTCACCCTCGCCGTGCATTTATCCATTGTTACCGTCATCTATTATTCTCATATTTCCATCATATTATCTCTATTTTGATCTCTATTAATATAATTATCTCATCTCTTTTCTAATTTCTATATTAATTCTAAGAGAAACTCAAAATTATCTCTCATACTCACCTCCACGTACTCTATTTCAACTCACACATCTTCCTCCGCCCTCATCTTTCTTTTGAACACATATCCTCATTACTTTAGCTCCCTGTGGGTTCAATCTTTCCTAACACTATACTAAGTAAGGAACCATATTTTATTACATGAAATCGATGCACAACAACAACAAAAAATACATGCGATTTAGATCATCATCAAGTATGCACCAAAATCTTGAAAAAAATATTATTGCGTAGTGGACACTATCCATAGAGGAAGAAGTGATAATTTGAATTTTTTTAGAGAAATATGGTTGTCACTTGATATAAAACCAGTGGTCAACATCAAGATATAATCAAACTCAAACCATGAAAGTGATAGGAGGAGCATAGACTAAGAGACATGTACTTGAAAAGAAGACTAGATAATTTTTGAGTTAATCAATTACAAGAGTTGTTTCATTAGTGATTATAAATGATAGCTAGTGTAGAACTAAAGTAATTTTTTTGAGAATCCATGGATAGAATGAGCATTTTAGATCTATCAAGCAAATGGGTGGTTGATCTATCACATGATCAATGGCATGTCATGCATGGTAGACCATGATTTTTGATCTCATGAGATTTTTTGATAAATTGATAGATAATGTTGATCAAATTTCTTGTAAAGAATTAGGAGTTTGACTTTTGTAAAAATTATTCCTCTCTTTATCAAAACTCTTTTTTGCCAATTTTATCTCCTTCCCACTTTTTCTCTCTCTCTCACTCTTTGTCTAACAGTATTGCCTCTCTCTCTCTCTCTCTATTCCCTATGTTTCTCTCTCTATTTATGCCAGCCTTTTATCTCTCTTTCTCTTTCTAATTTCTTTCCCTCTCTCTATTATGGCTAATTCTCTCTTTCTCTCTCTATTTTTGCTCTTTTTCTCTCTTCCTCTTTCTATTGTGGCCATATAGAAATTCTCTCTTCCTCTCTCTATTTATTATCCTCCCCCCATATTCCATGTGTTTCTATCTCTTACTCTCCATCAAATTAGTAACACTTATTGGTTTCTATCTCTTCCTTATCAATTAACTATATCAACATATAGATTAATTGACTAATGATCGATTTAACCCGATCGACAAGTAGAGTCGCCAGCCCGGTGGGTGCCAAGCTACACTGCATGCTCTGGGAGATATGGAGTACATTAAAACTCTTTCATGGAACCCTATCATCATTGGTTACCGTGTACATATAATCCTTCATCCACACGAGACTCATAAATGACTTAGGGTATGGTTAATTTTCAAACGCTAATCAGTCACTCAATTTAGTACTGATGCGAGTAGGAAATGATTAAAAACAACTTCTCTAATATTTCCACTACCCTGGACAAGGATTTAACCGTATCTCATTCCTTGAATCAATCTCCTCATATACCAAGGGCGAATGATCCCATCTTAACCACTCAATCACCTTCGAGGACTTCGTGTCGTATCCAATATATAACATTTCAGAGATCCTATGGCTAGGGATTCATAAGTCATAGTCAAAACACGATCATCCATCCACAAGATAGCTTTAGTGTCTCAAGTCAAAGGACCACATTCGCAATAGTGACATGAATTAACTTAATTGACAATTTGACATAATACTATTCAGGGATTCATACGGACCAATTTAGTGAACTATTTCTCCAAAGAGCACCCACTATTTATCCTTAATGTCTCCACACTGATGGCTATAGGATCAACCATACTCATCATATGAGTTGGATTAGAGTATTATTCTTTCCGGATAATTCGATGTCCTTCTCGAATATCCCATGAATAGGAATATTTAGAACATATGTTTAAAGACTAGTGATCACTATATTATGATCTCATCATAATTCACTTAGTCATTGCACATGCTCATGGACTTCATTGCAAACATCACACAAGAATGACAATGAATAAAGTTTATTTCAATGAATATAGACGAAAGATGAAAGTGTGATTGGCTTGCAGGCCACATAATATCAATCACCATGTAGAAGGCATGAGAGAAGATAATCTCTTTACAAGAGGTGATATTCTTGTATACAAGTGAAATGTATAAGTCAAGGCCACTTTTGTGCAATATGATTGACGAAATAGAAAATTTTTAGATGTTCCTCAGGAAATAAACTATATTTTCCTATCTTGGACATCATAGATCTGCATGTGAAACTTGAACCTAGTTCTTTGAGTAATGCTACGATATTGGTGGACATTCATTGACTTCTCCAAGCGTATGAGAATAGGATAGCTTTGACCATCATAATCCCATTTTCAAGCAAAGAGCAGCTCCCATGTGAGTCTGGATGATTCTTATTACAATCCCAATAAATTTTCAAGAAAATGACGCCACATTTTTTTCTGATAATAAATTGAGGAGGTGATATCATGGATGTCATTTATCTTCCAAGTCTTCAATTATCTCTAAGGAATTCTTCAATATCTGCGAGACAATTGAAACAATGAAGAGGTTATTCTCCATCTAAAAGGGGATCCTTATAAGGCAAAGTTTAATTGCAAAGATAATATTTTTACCAACTTCATAAAAACCTAGAAACTAGGAGAGATATGATTCCATTCTATGTGAGATAAACATGCAATACCTGTATGAAAGGGAGAATGAAGGGTTGGAGATGCAAATGGGACCGTGAAAGAGAGCGATTGTCTCTCCATATATGTATCTTTTTCATGTCACTAAGTAACTGTAGTTTAAAAGTTGTGTTTATTTTCTTTTTTATAGAAATAATTATGAGGGTGTGATGGCGAGCAAGACCCATCGCCGTCATTGTGGGACACATCGACGACTCGAGTTTAGCCTCTCTTCTCGTTCTTTTATTTTCGTTATTTCCTTTTCTAAAAATTCGGGCCATTTTGTGTTTAGTGGACCCAATTATTCTCTCTCTCTCTCTCTCTCTCTCTCTCTCTCTCTCTCTCTCTCTCTTTTATTTTATTTCTCCTCTTAGGGTTCATTGGGCCTTTTCTTTTAGGACCAAATGAGCCCTAAGTTCATGTGTGTGTGTGTGTTGGTTTTTTTTTTGGGCTTTCCTTTGGTTTGGGCCTAAGGGGAGAGAAGAGGAGAGGAATGACATCGTGATGATGGCGGGTTAATCGCCCCATTTATCCCGTGTTTTGGGCTTTATTTTCGTTCTATCCCGTGTTTTTAAAGTTAGCCTAGTTTATCCCCAATTTTTCAAATCAGCCCGGTATATCCCGTGTTTGTCACATCAAGCCCAGTGGATGTTGAGTGTGCTATCGTGGACGGCCACGTGGGCGTGGAATCCACGTCGGACGCCACATCATCGCGGGAAGAATCTTCCCCATTGTCTTTTGATCCCGTTCGCCCCATTTATCGCCCCCCATTTCCAAACACTCCGGCGATTTTACGTCTTGGCGGGAATCAGGTTTTTTTTTTTGGACTTGATCCTTAGCCCAAGCTTTCTTCGCACGACGGCGACGGCGGAACCTCCCGTTCTGTTGCGTCCCAGTTTCTTGAGCTCCTCCTTGATGGTCGAGCACTCCTTCTCCAACTCCAACACCCGCAAACGCATGGTATCCATGCCCACCCTAAGCACTCTGGTTCTCCCTTTCAGTCGATGCTCGGTGCCGAGGCGTCTCCCGGATCCATCGAGGCTTTCGGACGAGAAAGCAGCTTGCGATGGAGCTCTTGAGCTGCAGCTGCTCGAAGAAGAGTCACCCGAGCGACCACCCACTGGCGGCGGGCGCTCGTTACGCGCGGCATGGGCGCACGCTGCAGTCAGCTTCGCGAGTCCATCCCCCTGCACAGCTGCTCCCTCTTCGCTGCCCTGAGCCACGGATGCGCTGCGTGCAACACGAGGCGTCAGCAAGAGATTATTACCATCTTACTCACTTACTCTTCACCTTGAGGTAGACATCGATCGCACGGTACGGTCAGTCGACTAGCGGCCGGGAGTATTGCAGCACGGATGCGGCCGGCGCTTGGAACTCAGCCAACTTTAGGTTGGGATCCCCGCAACCTCAGCCTGGAAAGCATCGATCAGCCGAGCAACGGCCGCGAGGCAGTGCTAGACATGGTGACCCGCAGGCGCCGGCTTGGTCGGCCAGGAAGTACCCGACCATCCTTTGCACGCAGTCCACGTCGTAGAGACTCTCCATGGTGCGGGACAATGACGAGAAGATGATATCTTCCAGCGTGGCATACCCCAGCTGCATTCCCATTCAGCTCTCCAGGCCACTCTTGCACGCCGCGGTGGCCCCGAGAATCATGCTCGTACGCAGTAAGCCGGCTAGGAATCCGGTGGACACTGCATCCTTTTTCAGCGGCAGCATTGCCTCTATCTCTTCCACGAGAAGCCTCTGCTCCAGCTCGGATACCGCAGCGTTCGTCGTGGAGTGCCGTCTACGGAGTCCGGGAAGGTGCTCTGCGCGTAGAGACACGAGGGCCGGTAGGGTCTTCGTCGGGACGCCTTGCGATTGCATTTCGGAGACCGGGCGCTTGAAGAATGGGATGCTAAGCGTGCAAGCATCCTCGCACCACCAGTCGGGACCCGCGCTGATGATGCCGTTCCGGAGAAGGCTGCTGCTCGGCGGCTATCGTGGCCAGCAAGTCAACGCAACGGCGCACGATGTTAAGGTTGCTCGGCTAGAGGCGGCAGCCGCTCGCGGAGCGTAGGGCCACCAGCTGACTCTTTCCAGCGGCGGAGGGCGACTTGATCGAGAAAGAAATCTGCGTCACCAGATTGCTCTCTCCGAGCTCCTCCGTCATCTCCCGAGTGCTCGGTGGCGCAGCGAAGACCCGAGCCACATTGGCGGCCGTGAGCTCCAACTCCATGTCGTAGCGAGAACTTGGCCGCGAGCTCGAACGCCGCCGCCGCCAGGGTAGCGCCGCCCGCCGCACATGGCCGCGGTCGTCGTCTTCATTCACGATCAGCCTCGCGAGCAGGCCACTTCTCGACAACAACGGGAACTGTTCTCCTCGACGATTAAGTTAAATCTCGGAGCAAAGATGCGAGTTTTCGTAAAGTTTTAAGTCAGCACCTTGTGAAGATAAATGGGGCGATAAATGGGGCGAACGGGATCAAAAGACAACGGGGAAGATTCTTCCTGCGATTATGTGGCATCCGACGTGGATTCCACGCCCACGTGGCCGTCCACGACAGCACACTCAACATCCACTGGGCTTGATGTGACAAACACGGGATATACCGGGCTGATTTGACAAATTGGGGATAAACTAGGCTAACTTTAAAAACACTGGATAAAACGAAAATAAAGCCCAAAACACGGGATAAATGGGGCGATTAACCCGATGATGGCTTACCATCGCAAATGTTGTGGAAACTCCCGCGCCGACACCGCCTTCGAACGTCCGGATACAAAGCACGCACCCAGCCAATTCGTCGTATTCTCCCCTCCCTCTCTCGTTCCCCCACCCACCTCACGCACCTTCCGAACCTCACCTCACTTGTGTTTAGCGATAGAGACAAGAGGTGAAGGAGAAGAAGAAGGAAGGAGAAACGACGGGCCGAGGCAGGGCATCGCCCACACGTCCCACCTTGGCGCCGACCGACTAAGTGCTAGGAGCAGGTTTTTGGAGTGCGCAAGCACTGAGTTCTCACGTTGGGCGTAAATCACGTTCCCGCGAAGATTCTCGAGAACCGCTCGAGCTACCCACGGAAAGGGCCTCCGTCCTCACAGAAGATCCCTCGAAGACCATCTCGAACAATCGCCGAGAGTTTCCCTTCCCTTCGAGCGACACCCGCGCGCGCCTGCCACGGACAGCCTCGTCGAATCGCACCCACAACACGACCTGCGCACCATCTTCGCGGCCGTCTCCATTCGGGAATAAGACGTCCACGAAGATGTCCAGAGGGGGGGCGAAGATCTCGCTCCCCATCTCGGCCGGCCCACTCGAGGTCTTCCCCGTCCGCCGCGCGCACACGCTCTGTCAGCCAGCGCTGATTGCGGTTGTAAGATGCGCGCTGATGCAGGACGAGGGGAGTAGACCCTCGCACCCGATCAATGAGACTCGAAGTCCGATGGATGGGGCAATCGGCCCGATCCGTAATGGGGCGGGAACCTAAGACTTTAAGTCAATCCCCTAATCTAAGTACAAGCAGGTGCACCGATAGGCAGCATCAACTCCGAACAACCCGAGGAAACACTCGACTATGGTGAATTCGAGACCCGGTCGGTCCACGTCCGGACAGACGGCGAAACAGTCGTCGTGGAAAGGCCAGAAGTGGCTGCTCACGATCGATGGCGGGTCTGACGTAGCATCAGAAATCTCGATCCTAATATTCGTCTATCCTGCCTACGTTCATCTGAAGGCGGTGGAGGCAAGCCGAGGAAAACCTTCGAAAGGTAATTAAACTGAAAATAGGGAAGGAGACGGAGCTAACCTTCGGGGCTGCGTAGCTCGACGGGTCGTGGCAGGGCGGAGAATCAACGCGGCAGAAGCGCCCGATGAAGGCTGGTGCGTAGAATCGAAGTCAAACCAAGGATGCAAGAGAGTCGTCGTCAACTTCTAGCGTAAAGAAGGTCGAGGGGCACGGAGTGTACTCGTTGACCCTCAGGTACGCGCGAGCAGGGCTTTGACGGCGACCGTGACAGGCAGGTTGTTCCGAGAGTTGTCCCGTGACAGGTGGTCACGAGCTATCACGCACGAGCCGTGCAGACTTTCAGAGTTCCGCAGGGAAGGAGAAGCGTCCCTCAGCGGGCGGAGGGAGTTCCGGCAGCAGATGACACCAGGAGCAGGTGCCGCGGGTGGACTGGTAACGATCCAAGAGAAGGACGGCCGACGGGTCGTGAATCCAGGTGGGAAACTGCAAGCCGCAGATAGAAGGGCGGTAGGTCATGGGAGGATTGGTCGGGGTGACAAGATGGAGAGCGTGACACGGATACGGAAGGCGACGCGCAGGCAGGTGGGTGACGAGTCGGGCGTGGTGAAGATGAGGAATTGCGGGAGGGGTGGCTGCTGAGATCAGCGAGGACAGGTGGTGCAGGTGCAAGGACTGAGGGCGCGAAGCCAAGAGGGAGAGGGCAGACACGTAGCGATAATGGAGAGGTAGGACGTGGAAGTAAGGAGGGGGGAGGAATCAACGACTTACCGAGGAAATGGAGTCAGACTTCGCGCGGCCGTCCACGCCGGTATTTACCGTCACACGAGACCACGCGTCGGACGCCAGGTAGAAGCAATATCGCGACGTGGTGCTCGCGACGGTTCGGGACGCGATAATCACGTATTTTGAGAGGGAAGGGAGGTTGGAGGCTATGGCAGGTATCGTGCAAGCGGGCGGTTGGAGGGGAGTCTGAGATAAGACGAGTGGCAAGGGAAGAGTTGCACCGAGCATGATGGAGCGTTGCTAGCTCGTCCTCACACGGCGGAAATCGCAGGTGTCCGCGGCGCTCGCCCAGTACTAACGTCAGTCTCGCGTTTTTTTCCCTTCGGCTCGTTCAACGACTCCCCATTGCAAACGGACGTCGACGGGGAGGCCCGATCCGCTCGTTGTGCGCTGCCTTCTCCTTCCTCTCCTTCCCACTCTTCTAACAAGGGAACTAAAGAAACTATGAGTGACGACGATCTTCAAACGGCGCAAAAACAACAACTTTCTCTCTAGGATTGAGGGGAGGTCCTACCCTCCCTTATATAGGGCCCACAAGTGGGCTAAGGGAGGGTGGGCCTACTTGAGGCCCTCTCCCTTTGGGATCTACGTGGGCCTCCCGAATAGGGACCTACATAGACCCCAAAAGGGCAAACAAACATAAATCAAAAGCGGGTCCGCTAAACACAAGTGCGAGACCCCCATAATCCGAGGAGAAGAAGAAGAATAGAAGAAGAAGAACAGCTTAGTGTCATCTCGCGGCTAGGCCGCATGCCAAAAGCCGGGCTCCTTCGTCTTCGCGCGTCGAACGGGCTGGACTCGGGCTGCCGGTGTCTCTAACGCTGCTGGCGGTGGGCCTCGCTCGCCATCACGCACGCCAACGCTCGTCCTGGGTTGAGTTGGTTGCGCACCCGTGCCATCTGCGTACGGCCTGGCCCCCACATTGCGCCCGCACCACGGCTCTCGGCACCCCTCACTGCACCATGCCCTGTAGTGCGCGTTGCACCCACTACAACCGCTCAATCAGCCCTGCATGCCCACTGCACTCACGCACAACCGGGACACGCCGCTGACGCTGCTCCCTGCCTGCGAACTCGGAACCGCGGGGCTCCCGTCTGCGCACGTCGCGCTTCCTGCCTGCATGAGTCGGGGGATAGCGACCTGACCTCGCCGCACTTGCACACCACGTGCATTGGGGAAGCATGACCGACCTTCGCCCCACCTGCACATAGCAGGGCACACCGTATCTGCCTCGCGCTCTCCTGGTGATTCATCTGCCCGCGTGGTCCCGTGTCTGCACTTAGTCGGCAGTCATGGGAGCCCATCCTACGGCCGTCGTATCCGCATCCGCCTCGCGTGCATTGGTCTTCTGTCACCGCTAGTGTCGTCTACATCCGCCCGTCGATACCCTCGAATCTGCCCCCAACACGCCCCGGGACCACTGATGTTTGACCGGGTGTCTCGCCCTCTCCCCGTAGGTTCGGTTTAACTACTTTTTGAAACATTTCCAGTCTCTCGCCTGGGACCACCACCGTTTGTTTTGAGAACCTAAACCTATACCTAACTTCGGTTCCGTATCGGTGAAGGTATTGTTAGAATTGAACATAAATTATTTTTTAAAAAAATTGCGACACCACTATTCATATATATATATAACATGTTTCACAAACGAATGATAAGAGATTAACAACTCCTAGTAACATCAATACCATACATCAAGAATTTAAGATAAAAGGCATAAATAGATAAATTTTAACCATTCAATATAGTTAGAGAAAAAATAACAATATAATGTCATGAAATCATCTCTCTCAGCTCCTCTCCTTCCTTCCCTCCCTCCCTCTCTCTCTCTCTTTCGCCCTCTCTCCCTCTCTCTCCCTTTCTCTCTCTCTCTCTCCCTCCCTCCCTCCCTCTCTCTCCCTCCCTCTCTCTCTCTCTCTCTCTCTCTCTCTCTCTCTCTCTCTCTCTCTCTCTCTCTCTCTCTCTCTCTCTCTCTCTCTCTCTCTCTCTCTCTCTCTCTCTCTTGCTCTCTCTCTCCCCCTCTCCCTCTCTCTCCCTCTCGCTCCCTCGCTCCCTCACTCTCTCTCTCCCTCTCCCTCCGTCCCTCTCTCTCGCTGTCTCTCTCCCTCCCTCTCTCTCTCTCTTTCGCCCTCTCTCCCTCTCTCCCCCTTGACGAAGCGTTTTAGTGCGGTCGTTAAAACATAAAAACGTTAGTCAAACAAAATTTATAAATCCGAACTCACAAAGATAAAGATATAAATCAAGTAATGTGTAAGTATCGGGTCGATCCATAGAAAACAAGGTTGACACTAATTGTAGAGTTCACTTGGTCAAACCTAGGTTTAAAAGAGGTTTTAAAGAAATAAAAATCAGATGTTATGGATAGAAATGATAGAAATATACTAAATAAGAAGTTTTAAGATTTGAATTCTCGGATTTGACAGAGAAAAGTCAAAAGTCAAAGTCAAAGCGTTGTCTTTGACCAATAGTCGGAGTTCTGTAAAATCGAGAATCAAAAATATGTAAGAAGATTACTAAAGTTATATATTTGAAAACTAGATAGAAAATGAAATTTATTGATATATAATTCATGATTTTTCGATAAGAAATGGATTTACTATGAATTATTCAAAATCAAATATCAAAAAATTCTTGAAATGAACACTTCAGAGAAAATCTTCAAATTGACTGGTCAAATGATATCTAAATCTTAAAACTTATAGATAAATAGAAATATAAGAACCAGAGGATTTTAAAGAGACCAAAATGATCGAATTCTGATTTGTAGTTTGAAAGTAATTGACCCCAAAAGTCAACATTCAAATTCGGATTAAAAATGAACAGTGCTCGATCAAACGTCAAATTGAGGGGACAAATGAATTCGGAATTTGATGAATTTGCTACCCACGGAAAGCTGATGAAATAAGGAATCCAATGAAACAAAATCAAGTTATTTGAGATTATAATCAGAGAGATATCATATTTTCAAAATCAGAAAAATTTTGGACTAAAATTGGACAAAATTGAAGAACACTAAGATTTAATATGTAAAATTAAAGATCTAAACCTAATTAAAGCTCAAATTATCACATGATAATCAATCAAATCTCACTACTAACCCGATTGCCACAAGAATGGGGCTTCAATTCACGCGGATTGAAGCGAATTTACTCGATTTCTTCCTCGCGGACGTTCGGAATTCAAGGGAAGAATTTGATGAAATCTGGTGATGATTCGTGATTAATCTTATGGAATTTGAGGTCGATTACTTTCCGAAATTTTGATCAAAACATCAAATGCAGCGGAAAAACATTGAATTGGACATTCAAAATACCGAGCCACCAAGAACAAATGATCCTATCTAATATGTACGAGAAAACATACTTACAGGGATTCCTTGAAGGAGTTCTTGAAGCTATTCAAGTGTCTAGCCTCTAGCAGTATCCACATGGTCTCCGGATGGTTGGATCTCCTCTTCAAAGGTCTTCACCAAGAGAGAAAGAGAAGAATGGAGAGAATTCCCACAAGGCTTGCATGGGCACCTTCAATTGTGGTCGTCCTCCTCCTATTTATAGACATTTGGTATGAGGTTTTTTCATAAAAACCCTCATAATTATATCTATATCCACCAACATCCATAAACCTTATATGTGTGACCCTCTAGGTCCATATATCTCACTAGTTAATAACTCTATAGACCAAATAACACCTTATTGATCAACCTTAATTAATTATCCACATCCACATATAGATTAATTAATCAAGGATCGATTTAACCCAATCGATAGGTTGAGTTGCCAGCCCGTTGGGTGCCAAGCTACACCATGTACTCTAGGAGATATGGAGTATGTAAGAACTCACTTATGGAACCTTCCCGTCATTGATTACCATGTATGTATAATCCTTCATCCACATTAGACTCATGAATGACTTAGGGTATGGTCAACTGTCAAACCCTAATCGGTCACTCAAGTTAGTACTGATGCGTGTAGAAATCATCGATAACTCCTTCTTCGATATTTGAACTACCTTGGCCAAGGATTCCATCGCATCTCATTCCTTTGAGTCAATCTCCTCGAATACCGAGGGTGGATGATCCCATCTTGACCACACAATCATCTTCGTGGACTTCATGTCGTATCCAATATATGACGTTTTAGATATCCCGTGGCTAGGGATTCGTAAGTCATAATCAAAACACGATCATCCATCCACAAGATGTCTTTGGTGTCTCAAGTCAAAGGACCACATACACAATCATGACATGAATCAACCTAATTGACAGTTAGGTATAATACCATTCAAGGATTCATACAGATCAATTCAGTGAACTCTTTCTCCAAAGAGCACCCACTATCTATCCTTAGTGTCTCCACACCGATGGCTATAGGATCGGCCATACTCATCATATGAGATGGATTAGATAGTGCTATTCTTTCCGGATAATTTGATGTCCTTCTCAAATATCCCACGAATAGGAATGTTTAGAACATATGTTCAAAGACTAGTGATCACTATATTATGATCTCATCATAATTCACTTAGTCATTGCACATGCTCATGGACTTCATTGCAAATATCATACAAGAATGACAATGAATAAATTTCATTTCAATGAACATAAATAAGATACATGGAAGTGTGATTGGCTTATAGGCCACATAATACCCATCATAATCCCAATCCAATTGCTTCACAATTGAGTCTAAAAACGGGGGAATCACAAAGAACTTAAGATTTTGCTCCAAATTCGCTTAATTGTTTCACGAATCAATCAAAAGTTGAAAAGAAAAGAGGGAATATATCGTCTTTGTAAAGGAGAATTTCCGTCCAATTTTTAAGGCTGTTTTATCTGGTTGATAGGTGTACTTGATGGCCACGATCACACGATGATTGTGGCTTATCAGTTGGAGGTAATTGTGGCCTGAATCGTAAGGTAAATTGGCCACGATCGAGCCGCGATCATGAGCCACGATTGTGAGCCAAAACGCATCGCCGCTGTCTGATCTTCATTGCTTGTTAAGATGACTCCACGTCATTTGCTTGCGTCGCCCGTCTGATGGACATCGGACGCTCCCAGAGCGTCCACGCATCGCCAAGTGAGAGGTAGATCGATTTCACTTAAGTTGGCTTTTACGCACGTGCTTTGATTTCGATCGCGTGGACTCGGGTCCACGCGATCGACGCTTTGCGATAGGTTCCGACACTCGTGCGGTCGCCACGTCACCTGCATATTAGAAACGTGTGGGAACATAGTACCACACGAAAAAAGATAATAGAAATGTCGACTATAAAACATACAAGGGTGGTACGCATATGCGTTACCGCCCCAATATACTTACCAGGGCCCACTAACCCATGGGCCCTTCACCTGCCGACCCCCCCCCCCCGCACGTGGCGCCCCTCACGGGCGTCCGCGTGGACCCGCGTGGCCTCCTGCCATGTGTCCGCATCACCTGCGCCTTGTGTGGGCTATGCGCGCCCCTGCCATGTGGCCTCAGTGCCACGTCGCATCCACGCTAGTCCCGCGCGCCACGTCAGCTCTGCGCGCCACTTCATCTGTGGGGTCTGTGGAATAAAAACCCCTCTTTTTTGCGATTTTAATAAGAAAAAATTAATATAAATTTAATAAAAATCCATTTAAAATCAGATAAAATCGGAAAAGATCTAAAACTTCAAAAATTAATAAATTTGAAAATACAACTCCTTTTAATCTCAAATTTTCTTCATTGTATCACAATTTTCTTCCTTTTTAACATCATGCCATCTAAAATATAATTAAAAACAATAAAATGAGATGGATTGAAAATAATATCGTCTTTCATTAGAAATTCCTTCCTTAAATCATCAAATCATTATTTCCTTGGAATTAATTCTTGAAATCATCTCCTAAAGTCAAAGTAAATCAAGGAAAATATGTAATTCATATTATTTTAATCTTGAAAAAAGATTAATCACCAATCAACCATAAAATTATCCCTAATTTATGCATAAATATCGACTTTAATGAAATGACATACCAATGGAGAAAATTCCTAAAAACTATGATAACATGCATCATATTCACATAAAATAAGCATGAATGTGAGTTAAATAGGGTAAGAATTTAAGTTATAAATGCATGTTATCACCCCTCTCCCTCTCTCTCTCTCTCTCTCCCTCCCTCTCTCTTTCTCTCCCTCTCCCCCCTCTCTCTCTCTCCCCCTCTCCCTCTCTCCCTCCCTTGCTCTCTCTCTCCCCCCCCCCATCCCTCCATCCCTCCCTCGCTCTCTCTCTCCCCCCTCCCTCCCTCGCTCTCTCTCTCTCACTCTCCTTTCGTCCCTCCCTCTCTCTGTGTCTCTGTCTCTCCCCCTCCCTCCCTCGTTCTCTCTCTCTCCCTCTCCCTGTGTCCCTACCTCTCTCTGTGTCTTCGTCTCTCTCCCCTCGTCTGTCCCTCCCTCCCTCGCTCTCTCTCTCTCCCCTCCCGCCCTCCCTTCCCGCCACCCTCTCTCTCTCGCGGGGCGGAAGAAGAAATTGTTTTTTTTTCTTCCGTCGTTAAACCCTCCCTCTCCCTCGCTCTCTCTCTCTCCCCCCTGATCCCTTCGTCCCTCTCTCTCTCTCTCCCTCCCGCCCTCCCTTCTGCCACCCTCTCACTCTCGCGGGGCAGAAGAAGAAAATTTTTCTTTCTTCCGCCGTTAAAATTTCTCTCCCTCCCTCTCCATCGCTCTCTCTCTCTCCCCCGGTCCCTTTGTCCCTCTCTCTCTCCCCCTCCCGCCCTCCCTTCCGCCACCCTCTCTCTCTCGCGGGGCGGAAGAAGAAATTTTTTTTCTTCCGCCGTTAAAATTTCTCTCCCTCCCTCTCCATCGCTCTCTCTCTCTCCCCCCTTACCCCTTCATCCCTCTCTCTCTCCCCCTCCCGCCCTCCCTTCCGCCACCCTCTCTCTCTCGCGGGGCGGAAGAAGAAAAACTAAATTTCTTCCGCCATTAAAATTTCTCTCCCTCCCTCTCTCTGTCCTGTGTGTCTCTCCCTCTCTCCCCCTCCGTCCCACCCTCCCTCGCTCCGTCTCTCTCTCTCCTATCATAGGAGAGAGAAATTACGGTTCCACCGAAACCCCAAACCGAAATCAACACCGAAAGAAAACCGGACTTCGGTTTGCCCAGTTTTCAACACCGATGGTGTCGGTTTCGGTTCGGTATTCGATCTTTCGGCAACGATATGGAGTTCTCTAGTCACACGGTAGAACGTGTATAGGTTCAAGACTTCTGACGCGTACGTCAGGTCCGGCACCGAGCGTGGGTTGTAGCCTTCAAGCTACTCCACGACGAGCGAATTCCACATCGACTGAAATGGTCTCACCCTACCCATCATCGCGAGTTTCCTCAGGTCACCCGGAGTCGACTTCGCTGATCGACACGCCTTCACTTAGGTTTAGGTTAGATACCGTACGTAGAGTCTAGGACTCACCTACCCGTAGGCTAGGCTTGACCGCCCTATCTTTGGTCAGCCTTAGTTATATTGATCAAGCACGAGGGTTTTCGCAACCTGTCCTGCATCACGGTGCTTTCATTTTATTTATGATCCTCCTCAGGAAAATATTTTCTTTGTCTTATAATAAAATTATAATCAAGATCAGTATATAGTATCCCATAATAATTCCCCTTATATTTCAATTCTTGAAATTCGTATATAATAATGTATATAACTAATTAAATCAAAATGTATGTCTAAAGGAATACGTTATATAGTAGACTTATATTATTTAATGATCATTAAATGGGCTCTTTTTAATTAATGGGCCCTTCCTTGTAAAATGGCTTTCCTTTCTTTAAGTGGACTTTTCTTTTCATCATTATAGTTTAATTTACATTTGAATTATGAAATTTTATGAGCATATTTATAAATAAATAATTTAATTAAATCTTAGGAACACTAGTAGTCCAATACGTTATATATTTATTTAATAGAACTCTCTCTCTCTCTCTCTCTCAATTTAATAAGTACTTCAATTAAATGGACCCTTGTTTACTAAATAGACTATTTATTTGTGGGGTAAATAGCCCCATCTATCCCAACCTTTTAAAATTTTCCCTAATCTATCCCAACCTTTTTTTTTCGCCCCATCTATCCCAACCTTTTTTCTCTTTCCTCGATCTATCCCAGCCGCTGACATGTCTCTAAATTAAGTCCAGTTGGCGCCCGCTCGTGTCCACGTCAGCCGCCGGAATTATGCTGATCCTCGTGGCAGCCACGTCTGCGGGGAGAGAGAGAGAGAACTTATATCCCTCTCTCTCCGCCTCCCTCCCTCCTTCTCTCTCCCTCCCTCTCTCTCCCGCCCTCTCTCTCTCCCTCCCTCCCTCTCTCTCCCTCCCTCACTCTCTCTCCCGCCCTCCCTCTCTCCCTCCCTCCCTCTCTCTCCCTCCCTCTCTCTCCCTCCCTCCCTCTCTCTCCCGCCCTCCCTCCCTCCCTCTCTCTCCCACCCTCCCTCCCTCCCTCTCTCTCTCTCCCGGTCTCCCTCCCTCGCTCGCTCCCGCGTCCCGCCCTCCCCCCTCCCTCTCTCTCTCCCTCCCTCCCTCCCTCTCTCCCGTCCATTTATCTCTCTTTCCTCTAAATCAACGAGGAGGGACATCTCTCTTTTTATTTATAAACCACTCTTTTCTTCCTCCTAATTATCGCTCTTTACTGTGAATAACGGGAAGAGATCTATCTATATCTCCACCCAACTATGTTCTTTCATCGACTACGTGAATGGTTTACTCTCTCCCTGCCCAATTATTCCTCTCTCCTCTGAACAACTGGGACGCCGAGGAAGCTCGGCTCTCTCTTTCTCTTTCAAGAGTCTTCGTATTACTAATTTACTGTGGCAAGAGCACTCTCTCAGCCTTTCTTTTTTTCTATTCTTTGACAGCATAGTCTCTCTCTCTCTCTTTCTCGCTCCCTCCCTCCCAGCCCAACTACATTTCTTTCCTCAATAACGTGAACACAGACGGGCCTTCTCTCTCTCTCTCTTAATATTCTCCCCCATATTACTATGATAACCGACTTTATCATTGAAGCCTTGGTAAGGGCACTCTCTCGACCTTCACTTTTCTCTGTTCTTTGACAGCAGTCTCCTTCTCTCTCTCTGTCTCTCTGTCTCTCTCTGTCTCTCTGTCTCTCTCTCTCTCTCTCTCTCTCCAACCTTCGTAAGATGGAAGGCGGGAACAGCTCAAGGAGAAGGGAAAGTCCAGGGCCAAAACAGTCGGAAATTCCAAAGGATCCATTAGAGTTCCTCGCGAGCACGTGGAGTATCTCCGCCATGGAAGTCTCTAGGAAGCTTTTCTCTCTCAAAAATCCCCAGAGCTTCTGTTACTATGGCGATTCACTTCAGGAAGAAGGTACAGACAAGAAACAAGACGTTGACGCGAACCTTCTGGCCACTGAGGGTACAGACAAGAGTATAACTCTTGCTCCGTCTCTTCCTTGCTCGGTACTGATCGGATAAATGAACAGCCAGTGAGCTCTCTCTCTCTCTCTCTCTCTCTGAAACTATTTCTTTCACGCTGAATCTCTTTCTCTCTCTGCCTGTCTCTCTTCGGAAACCATGTTTCTTTTTCTCTGCCTCGTTCGCTTCTGTGGAACACTAATCTCTTTCTTTCACTCTCTCTTTCTTCTATTTGGAGACCTTCTTTCCATCTCTGTGCCTCATTCTCTCCCTCTGTCTCTCTGCCTCTTTCTCTTTCTCATGGTTCCTCTCTCTCTCTCTCTCTCTCTCTCTCTCTTTCTCTTTGCCTCTCTCTTACTCTATGCTACTCTACTCTCTCTCTCTCTGTGGAACACTTCTCTTCCTCCCCCCTCTTTGCCTCTCTCTTACTCTATGCTACTCTACTCTCTCTCTCTGTGGAACACTTCTCTTCCTCCCCCCTCTTTGCCTCTCTCTTACTCTATGCTATTCTACTCTCTGATGGGTCCCGCAGCCCTAGGAAAGGCGTAACGACCGACATCCCAACGGCAATCCCAACAGAAACAAACATCGACGACGACGGAGCAGAGGAACGTGCAGAGCGCCCCCGACGCTCTGCCAAACCGACGCGCGCGACTGAGTACGTCTACTTTTAGCGCAGGGTAGGGGCGTCGGGACGCGGAGATAAATAGAGAACCCCGGTCAGGGAAAAGGCAGTTTTTTTGGCTTTTGATTCTTAGTGGTCTTTCCTTTTGGAGTGATAATTTTAATAGAGTGAGGAGTCTTGTTAAGAGATCCCCTCGGCCTTCGTTGGTTATCGACTACCCGCCAGTATAGGAGAGATCGAAAAGAGTGTAGTCGGGAATCTCCGACGAATTGCCAAGAAGGCAACCTGAGTGACCGCGCGTTTGTGAAAGACGTAGCCCCGCCTCTTCCGAATTCTTTCTCGCCCACTCCAACTCCTGTCACCCTACCCCCTCTCACCCTCTCTTGATCCGATTCAGGCCCTGATTACGCGGGGTTAACCGCATCACTCTCTCTCTGCGCTTCATTCTCTCTTCGGAATACTTCTCTCTCCACCCCGTTCTGCCTCTCTCTCTTTCTCTGTTGAACTCTTCTTTGTCTCTCTCTTTCTCTGTTGAACTCTTCTTTCTCTCTCTCTCTCTGCCTCCTTCTATAAGTCTATGGAACTCTTCATTTTCTCTCTGTGTATTTCTCTAAGTTTGAGAGAAGAATTGGCGGTGGGAGAAGTTCTCACGCTCGCGAGAGAGAAAGAGTGTGCGAGGAAGAGGTAGAGAAAGTGTGCGAGGAAATTCCGTGCGACGAGCTTTCTGCGGATAATATCGTGCGGCGGGGAGAAGAATCGTCGGACAAAGTCGCTCGATGATTTTTGGACCGGCTTACCAACTATCATCGAAGAGGACGAGGAGGAAGAGGAAGCAACGCCGCTAAAGATAAAGGCAAAGAAAGCCACCGCGCGATATCACCGACCATCCGGCATACTCACCCGCTACGTGCGCTTCCTGAACGACTTCGCATACCATCCTGCTCTATCTGGTTTCACCAGGATCTAGAGGGAGAAAGAGAGAGAGGTGTTGTTGCGTCTGTTATAAGATGAGGAAAAAAACCAAGGACGCAGTACATCAGGGAAGACAGTAAAGGTGAAGTCCCCCTCGTAGAGAGGAGCACAGCGGCGATGCATGGAGGCAGAGGAAACGGCGCGGATTTTTTCTAATTTTAGAGAGAGAGGGGAGGGAGGGAGGGAGGCCGGGAGAGAGAGGGAGGGAGGGCGGGAGAGAGAGAGAGGGAGGGAGGGAGAGAGAGAGAGGAGGGAGGGAGAGAGAGGGAGGAGAGAGAGAGAGAGAGGGCGGGAGAGAGAGAGGGCGGGAGAGAGAGAGAGAGAGAGAGAGAGAGAGAGAGAGAGAGAGAGGGAGGGAGGGAGGGAGGGGGGAGGGCGGGACGCGGGAGCGAGCGAGGGAGGGAGACCGGGAGAGAGAGGGAGGGAGGGAGGCCAGGAGAGAGTGGGAGGGAGGGAGACCGGGAGAGAGAGCGAGGGAGGGAGGGAGGGCGGGAGAGAGAGGGAGAGGGCGGGAGAGAGAGGGAGGGAGGGAGGGAGGGAGAGAGACGGAGGGAGGCAGGCGGGAGAGAGAGGGATATAAGTTCTCCCCGGCTGACGTGGACACGAGCGGGCGCCAACTGGACTTAATTTAGAGACATGTCAGCGCCTGGGATAGATTGAGTAAAGAGAAAAAAGGTTGGGATAGATTAGGGAAAAAAAGGTTGTGATAGATGAGGGAAAACTTTAAAAGGTTTAGATAGATGGGGCTATTAACCATTATTTGTGTGATTGACGTTCCTAACATTAAATGGGCTTTTTATTCATTTATTGTGTTTTTCCTTTCTCTAAAACATCATTTTATTTATGGAATGATATTCTGTCCTTATTACTATTATTAGCATTATTTTGTATCAATTATTTTATAGGCTTTAATCTGAATAGGTAGACCACTAATATGAAATCCATTGTTTACTATGGAAATTGAAGTTTTGTTTTCTTAGTTATGGTCTTGATTTATTTCAAAAATCTAACCTCGTACTTAAGACTTGGCTCATGATCATCTAACCTTAAAACGCCAAGTTTACCTAGCATTAAGCTCTTTGGAAATCAAGTCTTCTTGAAATTCATGCCATTAAAACTATTTAAAAATAAATAAGTACCCCATTCTATTTTAAAAAGTTGAGTCAAAATCCATTTACGAACTCTATAAATCAATATATCCCAAAAAGTAATCTAAAGAATGAATTGCCTGTCACCTTCATACCAAAACAAAAATCCAAAAACCTACAATGAAACATAGCGAGAAGTTTAATTCCTTATGCTCACTATTATTTTCAAATAGTCATAAACATGAATGCCACGATCCCCATTTCCAAATCAACACCTCAAGGTCATAAGAATTCAAATGGTTTCACGATTTGAATTCTCATGTAGGTGTTAATCCTTCTTCAATTGTAAAAAGACGCTGAGGAAGCATGTATAGTGCATCTCACAAGCCATTTGTATATAATACATATATACGTGAATAGAGATCACTCACATATATACATGCGCATGAATAGACTTTGATCATGAATAGATATAGATTATTTTTATATGTATTTCTAGATGGAAATATAGCCAATTCATGATATCTATCAATGATGAATGAGAGGAATATATTTTCATGTCTATTGGGTATAGGAATATGAAAGGAAAAATGATAAAGATGTAGATCATTCATGAATATATGCACACACAAGAATAGAGGTATACATTATTCATATATTTATACATGAATATGTTCAGAGATTTTTCATACATGAATTGATGTTAATTATTCATACATTTATAGATGACTATTTATATGAATAAACATATATTTCGTTCCTCTCTCCTGCGAATCAAGAAAGTTGTGACTCTCTCCTGAGGGCATACGAATCTCTCAGTCTTCCTGACATTTCTAATCCTTTCTCTCACAAACTGCAACAGCAATCCAAGCAAGCCCCAGCATATCCGGAAATTGAAAAATCGCTCGCTCACTCATTTCCGGCAACAGTTCCTTCAGCGGCATCTTCCGTTCCTTTCTCGGCACCATTCTTTGCATCGTTTCTCTTCTACGCTTGATTCTTACGGAGACATCTCTCTTTCCGCAAAGGGTGGCATAAACTCGTGTGATTCAAGATTTGTGATGCAGTTGTCGTAGCAAGGCTATTCAATAACAACTGTCCTCACTGCAACATGAATTTGATATCCACGTTCGGACACCCTTCATTCCAAACATCTTTCAGGAGAGATCAATAGAAATCAGCGGAAGAATCAGGGATCAATGACAAATACATTGAAAGATGGAGGAGTTGGATTCTCAGAACTGCAATGAAATTTCGGGGGTTCCGCGACCCCATTTTCCGGTCGTACGAAACTTTAATCGCGGTTGGTACCATTACGTTGCTCATCGGGATGAGAGCATGAGATGCGCGATTGGATGATTTCGACATTTATTATTGGGGTAATAGTCTGGAAACCCCCGTGGGTTTTGTCCTCTTTTTCACCCCAATGTTTGGAAATAGCCGCCTCCACCCCAATGTTTTGGGTTTTGTCCTCTTTTCACCCCGACACTTCTATCGCGCAGAGCTGGCAGCAACGTGGACGCCACGGCAGCAGCTGACCAGATGCGGAAGCCACGTCGCTGCCATGTCAGCACAGGGCAAAACAAAAAATCGGCGCCACTCGCTGCCGCGGGTAGAGCTGGCCTTCGTTCAGTCCCCACTGGGCATGCATCGTAGCCACCATTGTCTTGGACTTGCTAGGGAGAGGAAGAGCGTGAGATAGAAAGAGAGACAGAGGAATGAAGAGAATGAGATAAAGTCAGAGGCGATTTTCCGCTTTCTCCTCTTCTTCTCGTCGCGTGTCTGTGCGACTGTGAGGATATGGGGTTTTGAGGTGGAAGAGAGAAGAAATTACCCCACTATCATTCCACAACCGCAAGCAACGGGCACAAAATGGTTGCCGCCGCTTTTCTCGCAACCAGCATGGCAGGATCCTGTGAAGCTGACGTCATCGTAAATGCTCATAGGAATTTCTCACGCTCCCACCAAATTTCCGGAAATGCTCCTCAGACTGAGAGATCCTCTCTCAACCGTCCGGATGGCTTGCGGCGTCCGTAATCGTTTGTCTTGCAGGTGCAAATTCTCAGCTCAGAGAAGATGCCGTGTGTAGAGCTCTTATTCAAAAGGACAGCCCGGAGAAGATGCCGTGGCGCCTGGACTGATGGAAGTGCTGCTGCCGAAGCCCTCTGCACAGGACAAGCTTGCTGGCGAGGAGCTTTGCCTCGCGCCGACAAAGCTAGTGAAGGAACTCTCGGGAGACAGAGCTGTTTTCTCCCGTCCTTCAATAGGCCGAGAACTCCACTCCCTCCTCCGTTAGGGCTTCCGGAAGAAGCTAACCTCGCTCCGCATCTTCTCCCTCTCTCTCCTCAGACCCTCTCCTCCCCCCGCTCTCCCCTCTCCCCACCGACTACATGTATCCTTCATCATACGGCGATATTCTCTCTACATATTCTCAAGCCTTCTACAGCTTTCGATGGGGATCTAGCCATGGAAGATCTATCCTCTTTCTTGGAGATGGAAGAAAGTGCAGAGAGACAAACTATCATTTCAGAGAGTATGGAGAGAGAAACTCTCCAACAGCCGTCTGATCTCCATCATCAAGATCAAGTGGGATGGTTGGAGATGGAAATGCACCAGTGGAGTGGCATGGCTAAGGCAGCAAGGAGCAAGAGAAGGATAGCGAGACAGATGAGTAACTGCAGTGTTCCTCGCTTTGTTCTTCCTCGGAGGATATCGTCGTCTTCGTCTTCTTCCTCCTCTTCTTCGACAATTGCTTCTTCGTTGACTTCTCCTCCGAGGAAGAGCAGTCGGAAGACTATAAGGGGATGCTCTCCTGCCATCCGCGCGATAAATATTTTCCCTCATGTTCACTTGGTTGGATGCGCTCTCCGTTTCAGTCCTTTTTCCCTCGTTATCCGCCGTTATTATCTGATTGATTATCGTTCTTCTGTGTTTCTCTCTCTTCCGGGAGGTAGGGGCTGCGGTATGTTCTCCACAAGGAGCTAAAAAATAGCGATGTTACTTCTCTCGGCCGCATTGTGCTCCCTAAGGCAAGAAAAAGCAAATCTCTCTTCTCTCTCTCTCTCCCCGGCACGGCATCTTCTCCGGGCTGTCCTTTTGAATAAGAGCTCTACACACGACATCTTCTCTGAGCTGAGAATTTGCACCTGCAAGACAAACGATTACGGACGCCGCAAGCCATCCGGACGATTGAGAGAGGATCTCTCAGTCTGAGGAGCATTTCTGGAAATTTGGTGGGAGCGTGAGAAATTCCTATGAGCATTTACGATGACATCAGCTTCACAGAATCCTGCCATGCTGGTTGCGAGAAAAGCGGCGGCGACCATTTCGTGCCCGTTGCTTGCGGTTGTGGAATGATAGTGGGGTAATTTCTTCTCTCTTCCACCTCAAAACCCCATATCCTCACAGTCTCACAGACACGCGACGAGAAGAAGAGGAGAAAGCGGAAAATCGCCTCTGACTTTATCTCATTCTCTTCATTCCTCTGTCTTTCTCTTTCTATCTCACGCTCTTTCTCTCCCTAGCAAGTCCAAGACAATGGCGGCTACGATGCATGCCCAGTGGGGACTGAACGAAGGCCAGCTCTACCCGCGGCAGCGAGTGGCGCCGATTTTTTGTTTTGCCCTGTGCTGACATGGCAGCGACGTGGCTTCCGCATCCGGTCAGCTGCTGCCGTGGCGTCCACGTCGCTGCCAGCTCTGAGGCGTCGGGGTGAAAAGAGGACAAAACCCAAACATTGGGGTGGAGGCGGCTGTTTCGAAACATTGGGGTGAAAAGAGGACAAAACCCAAACATTGGGGTGGAGGCGGCTGTTTCGAAACATTGGGGTGAAAAGAGGACAAAACCCAAACATTGGGGGTTTCACACTATTACCCCTTTATTATTTAACGATTCTAGAATCGTCAAACATTTACTATCCTTACCATAGAAAATATCTGTTCGGTAATCCTGATACCCTGGAAAAACGTCAGCCGGAGTGGTTTGCCATCTGGTCTACCAGGACTGACAGGTTGGCGTAGGAGGATCCGCCTTCCTTCTGAGCATCGCTCGCCCTTTTCCCCAGATTCCCCGCCCTAATCCTCCTCTCTTCACCTTCCTTCCCTTTGTCCATAAGCGTCTCGATCGCTTTCTGCACCTCCTCCTTGGTCACGCTCACCCCGGGATTTTCGTCCAGCCAAACAGACGGCGACTTCACCCCAACGCCGACGCCGACCTTCGCCACCTCTAAGACCAACCTCTCGTTAAAGAACTGGTCCGCAAACATCGGCCAAGTGATCATCGGTATTCCGGCGCTAATACCTTCAAGCACAGAGTTCCACCCACAATGCGTCAGGAAACCCCCCACCGAGGGATGGGAAAGTATGAAAACCTGAGGCGCCCAGCCTTTGATTATCAAGCCTTTAGTTTGACTCCTAACTTCGAAACCTCCTGCGAGCCATTCCACCATCTGGGCAGTCAAATCCGCCTCTTTGATTACCCATATGAACGGACTGTCTGAGGCCTCCAGCCCTAAACCAATTTCCACCAGCTGCTCGAAGGAGAACCGAGCCATGCTGCCGAAGCTGACATAAACTACGGACTGCGGTTCTCTTTCGTTGAGCCAACTCGAAATCAGATCCTCGCCGACGGACGCCTTGTTCCCTCTCACTGCTTTTCGAGGATTCGTCTTATTTACATGAAATGTCGGTCCAATCGTCCAGACTTTCTTGCCTATCGCGTCCGGGTAAAGATCTGTGTATCCTTGCTCCAAATCGTCGAAGCTGTTCACGACAACCCCGCTCGCCGCCGCTTCGGACTCGAGGATCTCGTCCCGAAGACCCTTCATCGAGGATTTCATGGCGACGTTGGACGGCAGCTGAGCCCTCGTGATTTCAATCTTGTGCGGTATGCCCGGCACCGTAAACGGCTCGTCATCAGAGGAAACGCTGTCGTAGGCCTCCGATCTGCGCACCAATAGCATGCACAGAAGGCTGAAGCAGCACGTGCCGTGGAAGATGAGCCGAGGAATGCCCAGTTTTCTAGCCGTTTTGCTCGTCCAAGGGAGACCCATGTCGGAGATGATGCAGCTCGCGGGCGTCTCCAAATTAGAGAGGTACTCGTCCACTACCGGTCCCAGCAACGAAGTTGCTTTGAAGAAGTTGAGGAGTGATTCTTTGGAGGGCAGACTGTCGAGATTCTCGCAGCCGTCGGGCAGGCCGGCTTCTTGTGAGGGGAAAGGTAGCTGGACGAGGCGGATAGGGAGGCCCGACGCCTGAGATTCTTCGATGCTTGCGTTGAAGCGAGCGGCGTTGACCGGCGTGGTGATGATGCTGGTGAGGACTCCCCGGGCGGCGAGAAGTTGAGCGATGTCCACCATGGGGATCATGTGCCCTTGGGCCATCAGAGGGATTAGAACAAAATGGCTCGGCATCTTGTCCATCTCAGGCCGCTCCACTGATCGCTGAGGAGTGATCGTCGGTCCTCCGGTGGCCGATGGGCGCTGCAGAAGAGGGCGGACGTAGAACACTTCGTTACGGCAAGAGAGAGAGAGTGAGTACAAATGTTCCTGCACCACAAAAAAATAACCGAAGGATAGAAAGTATAAATTAACGGTTTTTAGGTCAGTGGTCACGTGATCATCATGTGCGGATTGCGTCCACTGCAAGTCACTTGAATTAAAAATTCTAAGAAAAAATTAAATACAAGGAAGTAAATTTGCTTTGTATAAAGTATGTAGTAAATCTCGTTATATATAAGAAAATGATAATTTATCAAATAAAAGGCCCATCGATTTATCAAAATAGCTGGTTTTACAATTTTTATACACAAAAGATCGTGTTATTAAATTTAAAAATAATCCCACTAAATAAAATAAGCTCCGCCTTCAACTCTACATGACAAGACATTGTCTAGAGATCCGGTAGGTCATAAAGCAAATACGCTGATTTGTTGGAAGAGGGCTTTCAATGTTGATTGGGGTTTGATGTCCAAGACTTCCCCCGTTCCTAACTCTAGAAGGAGACCAAGAATATCAATAAAAAGCTATTCTATCAAGTTTCAATAGTGGATATTTCACTATTGACAAAAGTCTTCTGACCAAACTAATTTGTTAATCATCTTTCTACAAATGACCTTGATCTAGGATTGGTGATTGATGCAAGATAGTGATAAAAAAATTTAAATTTCCGCAATTTGGAGGATCAAGAAGTGTTTCGAGAGATTTATCTGAGAAAAATTCTAGTGGGATATATACTCCAACTCAACCCCCAAATAATGAAGATAGGATCATTTTAATTACTTTAATTAGGGTTGCTGATTCAAAGGATCAAACAAGACTTCTTAAATAAAGATGTGAATCCCAAAAATTATGATTGAGAGGCTATCCTAGAATCACTCAAGATCTAGATGCCATAGGGTTAGTTCAAACACCACGAAAGGGGAGGAAGCCAAGGTTCAAACACCATTCAAACATTAAAATTCTTCTAATATAAGCCTCATTATTTCAAATTATGAATTTTTAAGATTTACTTGAAAATAAGAAGAAAAAATATTACGTAAATTTCAAAAACTATCTACTTTTGCTTTTGTAATTGAGTTTAGTGAATTTTAGAGTTAAATATTTTTCTCTTTTAATTTCTTAAATTAATGGCATTGAATGATAAATTATAATTTTTTATTTTAAAGGAGTTATAATTTGAAATATGTACATTTCCTAAGTTTTTAGGGATTTTCAAAGATTTTTTGAATTTTCAATTTTATTTAAGTTCAAATCTGAAAAATGTGGACTCCACATGCTATGGATCTGACATGGCTGAGTGGGCTTATGTGGCAACATGCGGCCGCACCTAAGGGCACCATGCGACTCATAGGTGGTGCCCATGTGGCACCTAATTAAGGGGAGTGGTAGTTTTAAGTAAGGTGTCTTAATAGGGAAAATTGATTAGCCATAAGATATTTTATCATAAAGTCACTACATATCTATAATTTTTATTCAATATGTAACTAATGTTCTCTCTTTATATTTGCAGGTGACAAGGGCTCTCTTGCGGCATTGAATCCAGCTAATTGATGGAATATACCATGGTTGTTCACCATAATTTAAACAATCACGGTTTGTGGCAACATTTGATAAAATGATGTTTTGTCTTATATTCCTACTCATTCTAGCCATTGATCAAAAAGAATTATATCAACAATGATGCAATTCACCTTATTGTCTCCTATGTGATGCATGGTGCCAATTGTGGCATTTGATCAAGATTCAACAAAAGTTGTAAAGCAGAAATTCATCTCCAAGAAAAACTTCGAGCATCCAATATAGATCAAACGTCCATGATTTGACAACAGCAATTCCCGCCAAAAAATGGAATGTAACATATTATGAGTTATTGCAATCAAGAGATTTCTTGATCCACTAGTTAAAGCCCAAATCACCACTATTGGTACTACCTCTATTCATGTTAATATATATTCTTGGAGATTTCCAATTGATCGAACGACTTGGATACTTGTTTCCTTGAATCTCTTTATTTGATCATGTCCAAAATTCATTTATATGTCCATTCAAAATCCATAATCAAGAATTTGAAGAGAAATTTGGGATAATTTTCTATTTGAGTTTTGAATTTCTACTTTGAAATCACATAATGAAATGACCTTAATTTGGTGAATAATTGGACAATTTATTTGTGGTTTTGAGTTATTTAATTATTGATTTCCCTAATCCATTGTTAGTTAGCATTAGATTTCTATTTTCAATCATTTAATGATAGAATTTTATTTTATTTTTTACTTTATTTCTCACATCTTGTGATTTTATCCTATGAACTTTTCTCTTCAATTTTTCTCTTGATTCAACTCTAATTTGTGCAATTTTGGATTCATTAGAAATATATTTTAGTTATATAAGTAGATAATTTTCCCTAAATTCTCAAAATTCCTTCTAGTTGAAATAGAAAGCTTCTCAAAATTGAACTATAATTCTCTATAGATACAACCCCTTCTCACTATTTATTCTTGATTTATCCAGATTTAAATGATTTTTATTCTTTTGTAAGCCATTGACATGTGCTTTCAATGACTGTACAAGTTTGACTTGCATGGAGAGAAATAGGCTTATTGGATGGGTATAGAGAATAGACCTTCTCAATAGGACACATGAAAGGAAAATATTAATTGGTCATTATATACAAATAGTCAAGTTAATAGTCTAAAGCAAATTCTCAAAGCATTGAAGAGTGTTTCATACAACTGCATTCAAAACTCATGGAAATTTGATGCAGCTCAAAGTTGTTCATTTTGGCCCAAAATATTTAATATAATTAAATTTAGAAATTCTAAAAAAAATTAATATTTTTTTGTACAGGTTTCTACATCAATTCTCAGACATTTTAGGGAAAAATGAATTAAATGAAGAAGAAATGAGAAATAGATTTCTTGAGTCAACTAAAATGGGTTGACCAAAAGAAGAGTATTTTCTAGGTGGGGTTTTCTTATTTGAGTTTTATAATTTAAATCAGTGATTTATCAATTAACTCCATAATATGGTGTTAAAGTTTAAGCCTAACTATTTCAGGAAGGTATATGAAATCATGGCTTCAAGTAAAGTTCATTCTAGAAATTCACCAAATGGAACATGGATGAAACCTAGACACTTACAATAATAAGCTTTATATTATCTTTAACATTTTAATCATTAGCATTTTATTATTTGCAACATATATAATTTACCAAATGAGTTGTGAAATCAAAATTCTATCTTTAGAAATTAATCGTGTCGCGTGTTTTTAACTGAATCACATTTTGATTAAGTTATCATGCATTTAGACCTGCACTAAGTTATCCTCCATCTCTCATACTAATGACTTACATATAAATGAAGTTCCCTAACTAGGTGGTGAACTAGCTAAGAGGGGGGTTGACCTAGCTGCTTTTGTGTAATTGTGTTTTTTAATTCTTTTTATGAATTCGTCAATATTTGCTCAAATCCTCACTTTGCTCAAAGCCCCTGTTGTCAGTCCTAAGAGGAGACAATCCACTTGTTAGTCCCCCACTATCAATCACTAACTAGTTGAGTTAGTCAAATCAAAGTCCAAGCATGAACTTATCATCTGACTCGCTCATGGTCTCGGTTAGTGACCTCACTTTTGTCATCTTCCTTTGGTACATAGTCACTTGTCCCATCTCCTACAGCCATGGAATAAAAAATCATGAAATTTGAATCAGTATTCATGAAGAAATAAAGGAGTGAAATCGAGGAAGAAATTTCATTCGCGAAGAGAGAGAAAATCTAAAATTATCTGTAATTCAATTAATCTACCATTGGAAATTAAAATTTAATGCTACATGAAGAAAGATTAGGAGGAAAACACGTAATTTAACCCGATGTCACGCTCGAAATGATCCAATTGATCGCCGGATCAAAGGCTTTTCATTTCACAATTTCGAAAACAAATTTCAGCACTGAAGAGGTGATTTCTTCTAATTTTCACCACAAAATTTTGATTTGAAACACTCCCTGGACGTGGAAATGAGTCTAGAAGAAGAAAAAAGTAAGAAATTCAAGGATTAAGTTTTTTAAATAGTTTGATTTACTCAAAACATCCAATAATGAAATTTTATGTTTAAGAACATGTAATTTATCGAGAAATTTGGTCGCACGTGGAGAAGCAGCATCGTTTAACGTCTGCCATTTGATCTTCATCTAGTGTTCAAGGTGAGTCCACGTGTCCACATGAGTCCATCGGGCACTTTTAATCTCGACCATTAAAACTCCCAGATGAGCGGCTGAGGTTAAATGATCTTAAAAAAAATTGACGTCTAATTAGATGTAGCCATGTACCCCTCGAGTAAATGAAAATCAACAATCGCGATTAAATTGAGCGATCATCCGCTTGATATTGATCCACGTCACGTGCAGATAAAAACAAAGAGAAATAGTCCCACATGGAAAAAAATTAAAGCGATTTGACGGGTATATAATCTATAATTTTTTAGTGGGTTAGCTTATGTCCTAAAAAGGATGTGTAATCCACTAACTATAATCATGCACACGTGCGCACACGCGTGCACACATGCACACACACATGCAGCATGTGGTACGTATACATGTTGCCACATGGCGACACGAAATTCCGCAGCCCCGTCAGCTGCCATGTTAGCACGCGATAAAACTTAATATTTTTATTTTTTTAAAAAATCTAAATAAATCTAAAAAAATTATAAAAAAATTATAAAGATTCTAGAAAAATCCTTAAAAATTAGAAAATTATCTATCATTCTAAAAAGTTGGATTATTTAAATAAGAAGAGAACAAATTTTTCATTTCAAAATACACCTCTTTCTCTTAGAAAATAAAACTAGAAAAATTCATGAATGTTTATAAAAATATTTCCTATTATTATTTAATCATGAAAACCCAATTATGATCTCAAATATAGATGGGAATAAAACCATACTATTTGAATATGCATAATTATCCCTAAAATTATATATTTTAATATCATAACTTAAAATTGCATGAAAATGATAGATATACACTCAAAATATGATAACATGCATAAGAACGGAATATTTTATGCCTTAATTTGCATTAATGATCATGCAAAGTCATGTATAAATTTCATGTTATTAATCAACTCGTTTGGAGTTAATGTAGTGTATACGATGGTTTCTAGCTATCCCTAGTTCTTTAAGACTCGCACAATATACTTCAAATATCTAACTTAACTTGATATAATGAAATGAAAATAAAGTAGGATATTATGAAGAAAATCAAATAATTGAAAATCCCACTATTTACTTGACTTTGACTTTTTGTCTTTTCTTTGACTTTAGATGTATTTGCCCTTGAATTTCTTAATGAGGTAAATGCAAAAGTAAAATATGACTGCAAGTGATTCTAAATGTGTCTAAATGATTGTCCTAATATGTCTAAAGTGATGTATGAAATTTAATGTAATTATCCTAATATGTCTAAATGTATCAATGCCACTCTTAATCACAACCTAGAAGGTGAGTTCTCAATATGGATGATAAATGGTCACCAATCAAAATAAGAAAACACAATGAATTCAGATAATCAACCAAAGTCAAAAGGCATTCTAGAGTTCAATCTGGAATTAACATAAATCAGTTCCAAATTTGACCCAAGGACTAGTAATTGTTTCTACTTTGTTCCTCAAGATGAAGTATTTTGACCCAAGAAATAGTATAGATGAAATCTGAAATTGGAATGACTCATAGGAATCTAGAATTTGATTAAAAACAGAAATGATTTTAACTCTATAAAAACTTTAACATTAGTTTCTGCCATTGACCTCCTCAATTCAAAGATTAGACTCAGAACCAAGAGAAGAAAATTTGAATGAGTAAAAATAATTTATATTGAGAGAATGGAACTGACTATCGAACCATTTAAAAGTCTAACTAAATGATCATATTTTTAAAATTAAAAGAGAAAAATTTGTAAATCTGAGTTACAATAGATTTCAAAGATTCCAAAACAACCCTAATCAGATCCTAAAACCCCTAAAAAAATTCCAAACAAATTTGATTGCTAAATCGTCTTGCTTAGATCTCAAATTTAATCTCTAATGTTGCCTCAGTATAGAATTTCCAAAAAAATGTATGTTGAATAATGTTATAAAATTAATCAATCAAAGAACATCAAATATAGAATCTGAAGTTAAAAATAAAAAACGAAAAAAACAGATAAAATTAAAATAAAAGTTTAATCTAAAAATCAAGGAAACAAGTGAAACCAACGAATCAAATAATTTCAATTCGATCAAAATTAGATACCATAATGAAAAACAACAACAACACTTTCAAAACCATAATGAAAACTAGACAAAGAAACATAAATCAAGAAAATGAAAACTAAACAAATGAACACAAATCAAGAAATAAAAAATTGAAACTACATCACCAAAAGAAAATCAATCAGACAAAAGCAAACCAAGAATTAGAAAATGAGGTTGCCATTGAGATTAGTTGTTGTTGAGAGATTTATTATGAGATGGAGATGGAATTTTTGGAGATGATAACAAAAGGGAAGTCACTGGAGATGATTGTTGAAGATGAAAATTAATGGAGATGGGATAGCCAAAGAAAGACACATGAGTTTTTTTTATCATGTTTCTATGCGTGAGAGGGAGAGAGCGAGTTTGATGCTCTAAGTACTTGAAAAGGAATGTTACCATTAATAAGTACAAAATACAAATAAAAATAATAAAAATATGTAAAAGGAAAAATAAAACTAATAAAAAATTAAAGAGTTACTGAATTTTATATAGAGAATTTCTTTTAAAATCTAGAACTAAAAATTATCTATAATTCTACTATGTAATGATTAAAATAATACTAATATACAAAGAAAAATGTAACAGATTAGAAAAATCTTACTCTAGGTTTTCTCAGGGTTTGTCTATATTTTGATGCCGACATGGGTAAGCCGCTTAAGCCATTATAAAAATATGGCATCCTTAAACATTTTAGCTAAAATTTGAAAATATTTCATAACATTAATAAAACAAAAACCTCATATTTGACTTGCACTAAAATCTAGAAGTATTTCTCAAGATGTCTCTTGCTAATTACTTTATTTTCTTAATCATTTAATTTCCTTATGTTTATTTTATTTATTTTCTACATGTAACGGTTTTATTGTATAGGTACTTGGGGCAGACAAAGAGGAAAACCCTCTTGAAGACAACTTCTCTCTCTATGTCCCACAATGATCCATGCTTGATAACATGTCATTGGTACATTCATTTTCATCATTATAAATGAGTTTTAACATACAATTCTTGTTAATATAATGCATGTTATCATGATTTTTTTATGATATTTTTGCATTCATCATTTCATTCAACTCATATACTCAACTTGAATCTATTTAGTGCTTATTTGGTAAATAAATAAATATGTCCTATCATGCATCATTCTTTTCAATTACTTATACTATGAGACTAACCCCATTTGACTCTTTCAAAGTCAAGCGGTTGAATTCTCACATTTCTATGATTTATGTGGATGTAGGGACATAGGTATGCAAGTAGGAAAATATGAATATGAATGACGATAAGAGGAAAGAGGAAACAATTATTTACTAAATTTGAACACCAAGCCAACCATATTTGTATGAAATATGGTACATGAGGTTTGGATTTTGTAGAGGGATCATCAGAGGGTTTTTAGGATGATCCAAATTTGATTTAGAATGAATATTGGGTCAACCTCTTTATTTTTAAGGAGGCTGGACCAAACTTAATTTTTATTAAATGAGACCTTAATTTTTTCTCATGATTTTAGATATATTGGGATGAAAAGATAAAGGATTAAATTTTTGATGCAATGAAGAAATTTTTACATAAAAAGGAGTTATATTTTGCGAGATATTCAATTTCAAAGTTTAGGGATTTTTCTAGAATTTTTCTGAATTTTTTAGGGACTTTTTAGATTTTACTATATTTACGAAAATGCCACTCCAATTTTTAAAGTGAAAATTTATAGAAATCCCCCTCCGATTTTTAAATTCAGAAATTTACAGAAATTTCATTCCGATTATTAAAGTAAAAATTTTTAGAAATGCCCCTCCGATTTACAGAAATTTTCAAAGTAAAAAATTTTACAGAAATACCACTCTACACTACCTCAATCAAAGACTAGGATTTCTCTAAATTAAAATCATGATATCTCATGATCTAGATGGAGTTTTTAGCTGAAATTTTATTTCTAGATTCATCTTTTAACCCTCTATCCATTTAAACACTTGGATTAAACAATCAACTTGAAAAAAATGATTTTAATAATTAGACTCTTTTACCCCTCTTTACACTCAAACCCTAGGAACCCATTATAAAAGCCTTCATTTTCTCTCTCCTTGCATTTTTTTGGCTCTCTCTTAGCATCAGGCTACCAAAAGAAAAGGGAGAGGAGTTCAAGGCCCAAGGAGGATCATTGTTTGATGCTTAATCTTATAGTGGAGAAGGGAGCAAGCAAAGATCGTGATCGGAGCAGATCAAGCATCACTCGACCTAGGATGAGCACACCAATGGGGTTTGTGCAAAGATCTAGATTAGATTTTTTCTTGGGAACATCTCCATATACATTAGAACATATATTTTCTTTTGTGTTTTCTTTTTCTTTTTCTTTTATTGTAGTAGCTTTGACATCATTTCCGCATGCATCTCTCACTCTCACCCTCCCTGTGCATTTATCAATTGCTACCGCCATCTAATTTCTCATCTTTCTATCATATTATCTCTATTTTCATATCTATTAATCTAATTATCTCATCTATTTTCTAATTTCTATTTTAATTTTAAGATAAACTCAAAATTATCTCTCATACTCACATGCACGTACTCCATTCCAAGTCACATATCTTCCTCCGCCCTCATCTTTCTTTTAAACACATAACCTCATTACTTTAGCTCTCTGTGGATTCGACCCTTGTTGACACTATACTAAGGAACAATATTTTATTTCATGAAATCAACGCATAACAACGATGAAAAACACATGTGATCGAGTTCATCAATGCTCTACCTCTCTCCCTCTCTCTCACTCTCTACAAGCATCCAAAAGTTGTCTAGAAATTGGTGCCAAGATCATCTTTTATTCATTGTGTCTATAAATTGGTGCCCATCATTCATGAATCTATTGTAGATATTGGCACCTAGGTCTCCTCCATGTGCACAAACAACTACTAATGCTCAAATCGTCTCCTCAAGAATAAATATGGTTTTATCATTGAAATTTTGTTGGAGCTTGTTTTGGTGTTTTTCAAGGAGTCAATTTTGGTGGGTTTAAATCAGATTTGTAATATTTTTTGGATTCAATTTTTGTGGTTTGAAATCAAATTCACAGTAGCCTTAAATCAAATTCGTGGTGTTTTTTGCATAATATTTTTGGTGAGTTTTAAGAGTTGACTTGTGGTGTTTTGAGATCTGACTTCATATTAGTGTGGGTCAGATTTCTTAACCAATTTAGGCCTGATTGTGCATAATTTTTGTGGGCTGATTTCAATTTTTTAGATTACATATATATGCTAATTTTGGCGTGATTGTGCATCAGTTTTACGTCTAATTTCTGGATCCTTTTTAGTAAGATTTAGATTCATCTTCAGGTTTTATTTTTAAGATCTCTCTAGGTCTGACTTTCCTATAAATGTTAGTCATAATCATATTTGAAATTAAGACCTACTTAGATTTCAATGTTTGGTAATTTTTAGGTTAGCAGTTAGATCAAGTTTAGGATAGAGATTAGTTCATCCATTCGTTCGATTCTTTGACTTAATTTTGGTCACCATGTAGGTCAACTTCCAGTGAACTCCTAGTTCTAGTTGTAATTTCCATTTTAAGGTTAATTTCAGAGTAAATGTTATATAAATTTCTACTTTTTAATATTATATTTGACTCTAAGTTTTAGAAATACCAAGAACGAATTTATTTTTTCACGCTGGGTCAAGATTGGGGCCAATCTTAGGTGTAGTTTTAGGTTTTAGGAAACAATGGAGGTGAATCAATAATATAGACCCCTAAGAGAGGAAGCAGAGAAAAATGAGGCCAAAATTATATAAAAGGAAAGAGAGGGAAAGAAAATCAGATGAGAAAGAGGGGAGAAAGAGAGGGAACACAAGAAATCTAGAAGAAGAGGAAAAATCAAGAGAGAGAGATAGAGAGAGAGACGAAAGAAAATTGGGCAGAAAATAGTTATAGGTGAGAATGCATAGAGGGCAATCATTGAGAGGAGAGAGAGAAAGTCACAAAAGAAACTTAAGGACTGTTAGATAGTGGTATTGGGCTCTTGGCCCATTTATCTTCTCCTCTCATCTTCACCTCTTATATAAGGACCTATGTGCTCTCATTTCCATATACGATTCTAGGGTTCTTCATCTCATTGTTAACAAGGGTTAATAAAATTTCATTGGGGACAATCCACAAAGAAGAATCTTTTCAAGGGATATAACTCTATTGCCGAAAATGCTTGCTGGAGATGGATGTTTTACTAAAAATTCTTTTGATTATCTTGCATGATCGTCTTGAAAGACTGACAAGAAGAAAACACACCAATTGTGAAGGATGAATCAATGTCACAACCATGAAGGGAGAAGGAAAAAGGAGGTAAAGAGGGAACCACAAGAACTACAAGTATTTTCTCCCATACTCTCTCTCTCTCAAGGAGAAATAAATTAGGAAGCAATATTTTGAGAGTGTAGAACAGGAATTAGGGAGGAAAAAGAATAAATACAAAGAGGAAAATATATATGAGAGGAAGATAAAAAGAGAGTGAGAATCAAAGAAAAGTCAAAAGGGGATGGAGTAATATGAAATTTCCTAATTGCATTGTGAATTTACTTGGGGGGAGGGGGTGAATTAGTTTCTTTTGAAATATTTATGTTTCTCTAATTCTTTTACGAATTCGTTGACTTTCCACTCAAATCCTTGCTTCATTTGTACACCAAATTGTTTTTACTAGACAAGGTATCAAAACCCCCTATGCTAGTCCCAGGAGGAGACAATCCACCAAGAGTCACTCGTCATCTTGTTAATCCCCCTAGTAGTAATTACTAACTGGTCGGGTTAGTCAAAAAATTTCTAACACGAGCTTTCAATTTGACCTACTCATACTCGATTATTGACCTCACTTTGTTGCCGCTCATCATAGCTCCCACTGGTCAACTCCCAGAGCTCTGAACGCAGCTCCTTACTCCCCTTTGATCCAGCCAATCTCTTTAAAGTACTCGAGCCTCATCACCAATCCATGTTCACTCCAAGTAGGTCGCTCGTCCCCGATAAAGAGCAAGTACACCTCAAGTTGACTCTCTAGTCAACTCCCTAGAGTCGTCCTTTGGAATCTCCCTCTTACCCTCACTTGTAAGTAAGACTCGTGTGGAGTCAACACAATGTATGCAGGTGTTCCTAGCTGTCTCTAATTCTTAATAAAAGGTCAAACAAGGTAACTAATATAAAAAAAATTGAAACTAACTTAATGAGAAAGAGTGGAAAATAATCTAAAATTCAAAGATAGAAACTATACAAAGTAAATTGATAAATGAAAAACTCTCTATCAAGTTGACTTTCACTTTTGTAGTTGAGTTTGATCTTCATAGTTTACTTTGACTTTGCCTATAACGTTGTCTTGTGCCTTTGACTTTCACTTATGCCTTTGACTCTAACTTCTAACTTTTACTTTAAATTCTATCATCGACTTTGATACTTGGTAATGCACATATTGAACTAGGTACCCCTTGAATGATCCTTTATCTATGCTTAAAATAATCCGATGAATAACTTTAAATGATCATCCTAATTATTTATATTATGAATGAAGAACGTAAGGCAAATGCTTGATTCTAAAATGTGAAAATATATGTGATCAACCTTGAAAGAACAGTCTCCAATATAATGTGAACAACACCACGAATTTACCTAACAGTTTACTCACAGATTGTCTTGAACTAACTTGAAATCTAAATCTATTCAATGAAGGTGAATAAAAAATATATGATCAAATGATGAAACTTAGCAAGCACAAATCAGAAGGTTTGGAGGGAAATAAAAAAAATTAATAAGAATCAGAATGTAAGCTTTCAAATATTAAAAACAAATTTAGCAACAGAAAATGAGATTTTGAAACTTTTTAAAAAATGTATTGAAGAAAATTAGGAAGAAAAAAACTATATAAAGAATTAGAAATTTAGGAAATAAAATGTTAAGAAATTTGGTTAAGAAAGAAAACTCAGCAATAAAAAATTTAACTAGACTTGAATTAAAAAACTCTGAAGTAAAAATCAGCAAACAGATTTTGTTTTGTCTTGATTTTTTTATAATTTTTATTTAGAAGAAAGCCAAAAAAAATATAAAGACGTAAATTCAAAATAAAAATATCAAAAATAAGATAATCAAAAGTCTAAAACAAAAATATTAGAAATGAAAAGAAATGAGGACTGATTGAAAAAAACAAACTTAGAAACTAATATCTCTTTCCTTTTCTAAAGAAATATTAATGAAATCAAAGGGAAAAATAGAATCGTAATCAATCTTCAAATGAGCTTGAAATTAGGATAGAAAATTAGATACTCTGAATTTTAATAAATTAGAATAAGAAAATCTGAAAAAAGACAATTTGAGAAACTTGAAAAAGAAAATTTGAAATCAATTAATGAATGATGAAATTCAAATTCAAATCAAGGGAGATTAAATCTGGAAAATCAGGTAATACACAATTGAAACTACAAAAAACTGAATCCACGAATCAATCCAATGCCTATTGAAGTGGTTTTCACTAGAAATTTTGGTAAGGGTGAGGGAGAGCTTCTTGAACGATTTCAACAAAAGAGAGTTTCGTTGAAGAGCATCAATGAAGAGTTTGATGGAGAAGATCACAAATGAGAGATCATCACCAGAGTGAGAGAGAGCTTTTTCAAGGGATTGCCACAAGCATATGTTTTCAAAAAAGCACAAGAGAGAGAGAGAGCACGTGTTTTCTTATGTGACGTAAGGATTTTTTTTCTTTTTAGGGTTTCAATTTATTTTTTCATTATTATTATTTTATTTATGTTGGTACCTGAAATAAGATAAAGAAGAATATCATTAAACTTAGAAGATAACTTAACAAGTAAGATTAAAAGAAATAAATAAAATCGAAATTTAAAATTGAACTAACTGTAAATTAGAATTAAGATCAAAGAAAATCAATTGACAATGATTAAATAAGTGGTTAATTAATTATTGGTAATTAAATATAAAATTGGTCAAAAATAAATTAAAGATCAAAGTTGTAAAGCTTATTCTTCAAGGTGTCCAGGTTCTAGTGTCGATGGGGGTACCTGCACAAGCTATCGATTCTTGAAATCATAAACAAATATCTTCCTCAAATCAATTTGACTCAACTTCAGCATATTTCATTATATCAATAAAGCTAAGAGATAAATCATTGAACTAATGTTTAACTAACATAATCAGAAGAAGAAAATGAGACAGAATTTTGGAGGTCAACTAAATGGACAACAATGGTGAGAAATGGAAAGAGAGAGTGTGAGAGAAATCACAGGAAGGAAGAGACTAGAAGAAAATTTGAGAGAAAAAAGAATTGAAAGAAGAAAGTTAAGGAAAAACATGGGAGAGACGAGGAATTTGGAGTAAATGGGGGTTGGGGGGAGAGAGAGAACATAACTTTAAATTAATCCTCAAAAATCTTCAAATACATTTCTTTTGTACACAAATACATAGCAATGATTGAAATTTTTTTCATAATATGTGGCTTTTCATGAAGGAAACGAACTATTATCAAGATGAAAAATTCAGAAAACCATAAGAATTAAGATTCAGAAAAAAATTTATGACACTCGTGTGTTTTATTCGCAATTGTTCTGAGACAAAGAAAATTTTCCTCTTCACATTCATAAGAATAAACAATAGGAGATGCATAAAATTCAGAGACATCTGAGCAAAATGAAGAGAACACGCAGCGGATGGACATGGAAGCTCTTTACCTAGTCCACGAATAAGCACTAGCAAGGATTCCTCAAAACTTACATCTTATTAAGATTATTTTTCTTACTCTCGTGTTTGTTCATAGATCAAAAGCCAATATAGATCATGGAAGTAAATTCCTCAAATTTCAAAGCGGAAATGGATGAAGAGATCTGAGCCCTTGAAAACACCGATAAATACAAGGCATGAAATGTGTGCCCAGATCTAGGGAGTGCTATTTTACAACTTTGCTGGTGCGGCTAAATTAAATTATATTTAGAAAATTATTTTATTAGAAGGGAATAAAGGATGGAATTAGTTTCAGTATGACATTAAAAATTCCCTTTGCGCAGAAGTTAAAAAAGTTGAATATGAAACCAGATTTGAAAAAAAAATCAATATAGGAATTTAAAAAATCATTTATAAATTAAAACAACATCCTGAAGTCCAGCATAATCATTTTAATCGGGCCACATAGAAATTCGTTCTTGTCAAAATCAAGGGGGATGATTGATACATACAATTTTTAACGTTCTCATTGATATTCGTTCGGATAAGTCTTCATTGACTTAATATTACTGATATCAATAATATTAAGGGGGATGGCGCAGGGATAAGCTCGACAGTCGAGAGAAGAGCTGCAATTTCCAGCAAGGTCAATGATAACCAAATCTCATTGTGATGGGGATCACTCGCCCACAAGGAACGTCGCGACCAACGGCCCTGAACATGTAACAGAACCGGAAGCTTCCGCCGGGTCAGAGCAGGAACTTGAAGCGGTTGAAGCACAGAAAGGGCGCCCTCGGCGGCCGGAAAAACCGACGACTAGGCCGTCAGAATACGTCTACTTCTAGCATCTTCCCTTTTCTACCCTTTTTGGAAAACATTAAGTAAGGAGGTTCCTTTTGACGAGAAGGGTAACTCCGAATTTCTGATGAAAGTTTACGAGTTCATCCTGTGAGCAGTTGGAAGAATTCTTTTGAGAGTCTGAGGGCCTGCCGTGAGGGCGCGACGTGACTCCGTCTACGTCGCTAGAGCCACAGCTTCCCCCCTTCCCCCCCCCCCTCCACTTTATCGTTTTTCTTCTTGCGCCCATTTCTTCAGAATTATGTGCTAGTGATTGGACCCACATCATTTGGTATCAGAGCCATGGCCACTAGATCGGGAACTGAATTCCGGGCAGGTACCAACGCCTCCGGGAACCCAGAAGACATGCCGGACTGGGCAGAGGCCCTGGTCCGAAACATAGAAGAGTTTCGAAGAACCCAAGACGAGACGAAAACGCAAATCAAATTTCTCATCACCCAAATACTAGACCTCAGAACTGAGAGAACCGTCAAAACCCCCATCCACGCGACTACACTCCCCGCCGAGTCCTCCTTAAACCGCGTCGTCGAGGTTCGGGAGGAAGAACCCCAATGGGATGCCACGAAACGGGGCGCCAAGCCTGAGGTGACGGTGTTCGATGGATCCCTAGACCCAAAAAAATATATGGATTGGGAAGTGGGATTAGAGGAGTATTTCGACTGGTTTCAACTACCGAAGAGTCGATGAGTCCAATTCGCACAGATGAAGCTTGTCAAGCAAGCCCGGATCTATTGGCAGAATCTATAGGCCACCGCCAAGCGACGACGCGAACCCCCGGTCACCACGTGGGAGGAAATGAAGAGTTGAATGTGAGGGAAATTCATCCCGGCCTGTTATCGACCTATGATCATAGACGAGTGGCAACACTTACGATAGGGGGACGGTCCTGTAGTGGATTACATCACCCGGTTTGACGACCTCATGAGTCGATGCAATATCGACGAGGAGCCGGCGGCTACTCTCACCCGTTTTCGAGCTGGACTCCGACCTGAATACCAACGGGAGCTGATTCTGCAGGAGGTAACGACACTCAAAAAAGCCTATCGATACCCCACCAACATGGAGCTTTACTCCGCACATGCCCAAAGGAACACCAGCGCTTGGTTCTCAACCCCCGAAACGGTACACTCCCTACCTCCCGTCCCGGCGACCGCTCTTCCTAATCCTCTGCCACCGCCCAACCTCCAGACCACCACCATCCCACCCCTGCCACACCCTCCTTTGCGACTACTCCTCCCACCCCCCGTTGCACCCCCCGTAACACACGCCACGCCAACGCCTGGTGGTTATGGAACTCGTACCGGATACACGGCGAATCTCCAAACAAACCAATCTGCGGCGTCAGCCACCCTCCCTCCCGAACGATCTGTTGAAGGGCGAAATCCAGGGGGGATAAGACCAAGGCCACCTCCCGCGCAGTCACCTAGCCCGAACTCGCTAGTTGCCCGCTTCGAGTGCCAAGGCTGGGGCCATTTCGCGTGCCATTGTCCATCTCAGCGGCAAGCCACTCGTCATGCATGAGCCCTCCTCGTCGAGATCCACGACGACGAACACACACTCCCCCGACGTCATGGAACCAATTACGGAGGTCTATGAAGCCGATCCCGATCTCGCGGCTGGCTTCGAGGGATTTCCCAAATGTATGGGGTGCATCATCAAAGAAACACGTCTGTTGATGCCCCAAGAGCGCACTATCGCTCTCGCTAGGCCTCTGAATTACCACTCCGGAGGCCCACTCTCGGCCTCACCCCAGGCGCAAGGAACTGAAGACCCTATCTGATGGATATTATGTGGCTTATAAGCCAATCACACTTTCATCAATCTTGTTTATGTTCATTGAAATGAAATTTATTCATTGTCATTCTTGTGTGATGTTTGCAATGAAGTCCATGAGCATGTGCAATGACTAAGTGAATTATGATGAGATCATAATATAGTGATCACTAGTCTTTAAACATATGTTCTAAACATTCCTATTCGTGGGATATTCGAGAAGGACATCGAATTATCCGGAAAGAATAGCACTATCTGATCCATCTCATATGATGAGTATGGCCGATCCTATAGCCATCGGTGTGGAGACACTAAGGATAGATAGTGGGTGCTCTTTGGAGAAAGAGTTCACTGAATTGATCCGTATGAATCCTTGAATGGTAATATACCTAATTGTCAATCACGTTGATTCATGTCATGATTGTGTATGTGGTCCTTTGACTTGAGACACCAAAGACATCTTGTGGATGGATGATCGTGTTTTGATTATGACTTACGAATCCCTAGTCACAGGATATCTAAAACGTCATATATTGGATACGACATGAAGTCCACGAAGATGATTGTGTGGTCAAGATGGGATCATCCACCCTCGGTATATGAGGAGATCGACTCAAGGAATGAGATGCGGTTAAATCCTTGGCCAAGGTAGCGGAAATATTAGAGAAGTTGTTCTAAATGATTTCCTACTCGCATCAGTACTAAATTGAGTGATCGATTAGGGTTTTACAATTAACCATACCCTAACTCATTCATGAGTCTCGTGTGGATGAAGGATTATACGTACACAGTAACTAATGACGGCAAGGTTCCATGAAAGAGTTCTAATATACTTCATATCTCGTAGAGCACGTGGTGTAGCTTGGCACCCACCGGGCTGGCGACTCAACCTGTCGATTGGGTTAAATCAATCCTTAGTCAATTAATCTATATGTTGATATAGTTAATTGATAAGAAGGACCAATAAGTGTTATTGGGTTGATAGAGTCATTAACTGGCGAGATATATGGACCTAGAGGGTCACACACATAAGGTCAATGGACGTCAGTGGATATAGACATAATAATAAGGGTTTTTGTGGAAAGTTCACATTCCCAAAGTCTATAAATAGGGGGAGAACGACCATAATAGAGGGGCCCATGCAAGCCTAGTGGAACTTCTCCTCCCTCTTCTCTTCCTCTCGTGGTGACGAGTGTTCAAGAGGAGATCCGATCGTCTGGACACTGTGTGGATACCGCTAGAGGCCGGACGCTTGAACGGTTGAAGAACTCTTTCAAATGATCCAAGTAAGTATGAATTTTATTCTATACTAGATGATAGGATCACCTAGAATGGATGATGAGATCATCCATTCTTGGTGCTTCCACGATGTTGAATGTTTTGATTCAACACCTTCCGCTGTAATCATTATTTTGGACAAAGATTTGGAGAGCTTTTCGAGCCTTACATCCCAGCACTATCCGCACCTCCATCTTCTCTACCTTCACAAAAATCGCCAACTCCGTCATCAAGATTCTGGTAGATAGCGGGAGTGTGGTCAATGCGGTAGCGGCCGCCTCCATTTCAGCGCTCAGGCTTCCACCCGAAATTCACCCCGTACCCTACAAGGCCATGTGGATTAACGATGGCTCATTGTCGGTAACGCATTGATGCCTCGTACCCTTACGAGTCGCGGGATACGGAGCAGAGGTTTGGTGCGACGTCCTCCCCATGGGCGTAGGAAGCGTATTGCTCGGTCGACCCTCGCTATACGACTTCGATGTGGCTCAGTACGGGAGGGCCAACCGTTGTGTCTTCTACTTCGGAGGTAACAAACATATATGGCAGCCCTACATTCCCATTAACCGTACCAACGAACCATCGGCGGCCGAGTCGGCAGTCCGGAGCCTGACACCACCACTCCTTGGTTTGGTCAAGGCACGTCAGTTTATCAAGGGACTGAAGAGTGACGCTCCAATGTGGGTGGTCCAGGTGAGAACCAAGGTGACGGCAGCACCCTCGGATGGCTACCCCACCTTCCTTCAAGAATTTGCCGATATCTTCCCTGCCGAGTTGCCCGAATCGTTGCCGCTAGACCGCACCATCCAGCACTTCATCGACTTTATCCCAGGTGCGTCCCTGCCCAACCTACCTCATTACCAACTGAACCCCACGCAAAGCACTGAGTTCCAACGGCAAGTTGAAGATTTACTCTGCCGCGGCCTCATTTGCGAGAGTCATAGTCCATGCGACGTCCCGGCCCTCCTCGCCCCCAAGAAGAACGGTACGTGGCGGTTGTGCGTGGACTGTCGGGAAATCAACCGAATTATGGTACGTTACCGTTTTCCCATCCCGCGCATCGACGACTTGCTCGACCAGCTCTCCGGCGCAGAAATATTCTCCAAGCTCGATCTACGAAACGGGTATCACCAAGTACGAATCCATGCGGGAGACGAGTGGAAGACGACTTTCAAGACCGGAGAGGGACTCTACGAGTGGCTCGTGATGCCATTCGGCCTCTCCAACGCCCCGAGCACCTTCATGCGTTTGATGAACGAGGTGATGCGCCCCTTCGCTGGTAAGTTCGTGGTCGTCTATTTCGACGACATCTTGATCTACAGCCACTCCACCATCTAGCACAAGGCACATCTGCAAACGGTCTGCGCCAAACTTCAGGCAGAAAAGCTCTTCGCCAACGTCAATAAGTGCGCGTTTCTGCGCTCTTCGGTTACCTTCCTCGGGTTCGTCATCTCCATAGAGGGCATCACCGTCAATCCAGGGAAGACCGCCACCATCCTGGACTGGCCTACTCTGAAGTCTCCGCTCGAGGTGCGGAGCTTCCACGGCCTTTCGCAATTCTACCACCGGTTCGTCAGGAATTTTAGCTCGCTAACTGCCCCCCTTACCGACCTCTTCAAGGCAACCCAATTCGAGTGGAGTGCTCACGCCTATCGGGCTTTCCAGCAGATCAAGCTGGCTCTCACCTCTGCGCCGGTCCTTCGTCTACCAGATTTCGACAAGCTGTTCGACGTCGCGACGGACACCTCCGGATTGGGCATCGGAGCAGTTCTATCTCAAGACCTCACCCGGTATCCTTCTTCAGCGAGAAACTCAGTGAGCCCAAGAGCCGATATTCCAATTACGACTGGGAACTCTACGCCGTCGTCCAGGCCCTCAAATTTTGGAGACATTACCTCCTTCACCGGGAGTTCACACTCTACAGCGACCACGAAGCCCTCCATTTCCTACAATCACAAAAGAAATTAAGTGTGCGGCACAGACGATGGGTGGAAACGTTACAGGACTACACCTTCTCCCTACGACATCGACCGGGTCGTGAGAATAGGGTGGCCGACGCACTAAGTCGTCGATCACACACCCTCCAGATTTCGCAAGCAGCTATCATCGGGTTCGATCGCCTTCCCCTTGAGTATTAGGATTTCCCGGATTTTCGCGAGTACTGGGTCAAACTCGCTCATTTCGCAGCTGATTATCTGGAGTATCGGTGGACGCTGGAGTGCTCTTCTTCCGCAACCGTCTCTGCGTCCCCTCCGGGTCCACCCGTGACTTCCTCATCTGGGAGCTCCATGGCAGCGGGCTCGCGGGCCATCTCGGCATCACTAAATCCACCCAAGGGCTGGAGCGACGATACTGTTGGCCTCACTTACGCCGAGACACCCGTCGGATGATTGTTCGGTGCACTATCTGCACTATCGGCAAAATGATGAAGCAAAATATAGAGCAGTATCTTCCCCTCCCCGTACCCGACTCACCCTGGCAAGAAATCAGTCTTGACTTCGTCTTGGGCTTACCCAAGACGCGGCGGCAGCTGGATACCATTCTGGTAGTAGTCGACCGGTTCAGTAAGATGGCTCACTTCATCGCCTGCTCGAAGACCGCGGACGCCGCCCACACCGCCCGACTCTTCTTCAATGAAATCGTTCGCCTACATGGAGTCCCGCGAAGTATTGTCTCTGACCGCGACGTCCGGTTCACTAGCACATTCTGGAAAACACTCTGGCATCTCATGGAGACGACACTCAAGTTCTTGACCGCGTTTCACCCTCAAACGGATGGTCAGACGTAAGTCACCAACCATTCGTTGGGCAACCTCCTGCGCTGCCTCGTTCGTGAAAATACCGCCACTTGGGACGAACTCCTACCGCGCGCGGAATTTGCCTACAACGCCTCCAGTCACCGTGTCACGGGGTACTCTCCCTTTCAGATTAACACAGGGCGCAACCCAAACCTACCCGTCGACCTCGTTCCCCTCCCATCGCTGAAAGCCTCTTCCGCGGAAGCTATCAACTACACCACCGAGCTAAAGAACGGATCACCGCTTACAACTGTAAGATCAAAGATACGGTCGATGCGCGACGCCGGTCCCTCGCATATCAAGTAGGCGATATGGTGATGGTGCGACTCTGTCCGGAACGCTACGCGATGGAGAAAGCCCACAAGCTCCACCCCCGCGCGGCAGGACCGTTTTCAGTTCGCCGGGTAATCAACCCCAACGCCTACGACATCGCTATACCTCCGGAGTGGGGGATCTCATCGACATTCAACATCGGCGATCTCGTGGCCTACCAAGGACCTCTAGAGGTCCCTCCCAAACCCGGACTACCCCATAACTCGACGGAGTCGAGTCTTTTTGCGCCGGAGGAGAATAATGGGGACCACTCACCCCCAAGGAACGTCGCGACCAACGGCCCTGAACCTGTAACAGAACCGGAAGCTTCCGCCGGGTCAGAGCAGGAACTTGAAGCGGTTGAAGCACAGAAAGGGCGCCCTCGGCGCCCGGCGAAACCGACGACTAGGCCGTCAGAATGCGTCTACTTCCGCCCATTTCTTCAGAATTACGTGCTAGTGATTCGACCCACATCACATTGCCTCCTCATTTTGGAACTTTTCTCCTCGCGGTCGTTCAACACTGTTCCAAAGTCATGCCAATTTCGACGGAGAGACTTAAGCCGATCATTCTCGCCGACTTTTTTTACGTTGTACTGCTGGGAAGTTTCAGACGGATCCGGCTGCTGGTTCGGCGCGGTTGACCACGGAATTGTTCTTATCGCCGGACACGTGTGTGGCTACCGTGCTCGCTCCTTCTCGATGTTTCCCTGCCGGACTCGCTTTTCTCTACACGCGTGTTCACGCTATTTCGTTCACTTCCTCGTCTGGTCTCTTGTACTCTCGATCCTCGTCCTCGTTCCGAGTTAATCTGTGCCGACAGCTGGAGTTGTCATGGCGCAAGACAAGGAACTCCATTTCGTACTGATACCACTCATGAGCCCTGGCCACTCGATCCCGATGCTGGACCTCGCCCGGCTGCTAGCCCAAAGAGGAGTAGTCGTCACCTTCGTCACCACGCCGGCCAACCTCTCACGGATCCAGTCCGTCGTCAGCCGCATGAAGGAGGCAGACCTTCCTATCCGGTTCCTCTCCCTTGATTTCCCGTGCAAAGAAGCGGGATTGCCGGAGGGCTGCGAGAGTATCGACCTTCTCCCCTCGATGTCGTCACTGGGAGACTTCGTGCTCGCAACGAGGACGCTGGAGGAGCCGCTAAGGCTTCACCTGCGGGACAGCACACCGCCGCCCAGCTGCTTCATCTCAGACTTCTGCCAGCCGTGGACTCGCTTTGTTGCCCGCGACCTCGGGGTGCCGAGATTCGAGTTCTACTGCATGCCGTGTTTCGCAATTCTCTGTGAACACAAATTGTACCACGAAGCGAGAGAGCAAGACTGGGACTCCATCGTCGTTCCGGGATTGCCCCTCCACGTCGAGGTAACCAAGGCTCAGGCGCCTGGCCTTTTCCCTGGGCCCGAGTTTGCTTGGATGGCTGAAGAGGCGCTGGCAGCTGAGTCGGCCTCCCACGGCGTGGTGGTCAACACCTTCTCAGAATTGGAGCCCCAGTTTATAGATCTCTACGAGAGGAGCTTAGGAAAGAAGGTATGGCCCGTGGGCCCTCTGTCTCTGAGTAACGAGCTCTCAAGTGATAAGGCAGAGAGAGGCGATAAGTCGACAATCGAGGTACAGAAATGCACGGATTGGCTCGACTCCAAGGAACCGCGTTCCGTAGTCTACGTTAGCTTCGGAACACTCGTGGGTTCTTCGCTAGCTCGGCACGTGGAGCTCGGACTGGGGCTGGAGGCCACGCGGCGACCTTTCATATGGGTGATTCGAGATAGCGGAGATCGCGGGGAAGTGGAGGAGTGGCTCGCTCTGGGCTTCGAGGAGCGGACGAGAGATCGAGGCCTGATCATTAGGAGGTGGGCCCCGCAGATGACCATTCTCTCTCATCCTTCGGTCGGAGGTTTCCTGACGCACTGCGGGTGGAACTCATCCTTGGAGGGAATCACCGCCGGAGTTCCCTTGCTGACGTGGCCGGGTTTCTCGGAGCAGTTTTTCAACGAACGTCTTCTGGTAGATGCACTTAGAGTGGCAGTTCCGAGCGGCGTAAAGATACCGTTCTGGATTTCGAAGCCGGCCGGAGCAGACTTTTTGAGAAGAGAGCAAGTCCAAAATGCGGTGGAAATGATGATGGACGGCGGAGCGGAAGGGGAGGAAAGGAGGAGGCGAGTAACTGACCTGGGAAATCTGGCGAGGAAAGCAATGGATGATGGCGGATCGTCTCACCAGAGCTTGACTCTTCTTATAGACGAGGTAAAACGTTGCAATAAAGGGGGTTCTTAGATGGGCAGGCAAGGCGAGAAATGTCGAAAGAATAATCTTTAGACGATTTCGTGCCTCTCGCATGGGGATTTGAGGTTAATCTGCTATGTCAAGCATTTAGGTAGAAATATATTTTTTTAGAATTATTATTTTTTAAGTTTGTTTATTTAAAATTTAGATATGAAGTTACCTTCTACGTAGGCTCATTTTGCTAATGAAACTGATTTGAATTTTGAATATCATAAAATAATATAATACTTCTAATCCATGTTAACATAAATAGATTTTTTTAGATTCATGATTCAAAATTTCATTTGGATTTGAATAACGACGATGATAAATAATAGAATTATTTTAATTTGTGTTAAAATTAACAAAAAATATGATTAAAAGTATGGATTGGAAGTGATGTACCAGTCAAAGCATCCAGACCTTGACTTAATATAATGCCCAATAAAAATATAGATGCATTTCACTTCTTTTTATTCCCACAAAGAATCTTCCAAAATTTTCTTTCGCTATTGTCCTCAAATTGTAGCCACACACTCTTTATTGCCCTAGTTTATTGAAGGTGCAGTTTGTGCTCATAGTTCATTATGTTTAACTTAGTTGAATTTCTTTCAAAATCTCTAGAACGCTGATTTACTTATAATCTAAATTTCACTCTTATTTAACATACTTGAATGAATCATTTTCCATAAAGTCAGACCAAAGATTATAAGGTTTTTTCTTTGGATGGTACAATTTATGATTCTCTCCAAGTGATGTGTGCAAATGGTAATTATAAAAGTCATAATGAAATTCAAAAACTTATTGGAAATTCAAATTGATAGGGAAAATAAGACATTTAAAACATCAAAAGAATATCTCAAGAGTATTAGAGAATTTGAGCAGAAATCTCCCTTTGGCATATAATCATTGAATTTTGAGAGCGAGTGGCATTTGAAGTTTTCTTTGGACATCACCTTACTCGGAAGCTCTTTTGTATCAAAGTCATTTATTCACAAAAAAGAACCACAAAATTCCAATAATAATTTGGACATCATTCTAGATCATCTACATAATGACTGACCTAAAAGGAGCGATGTGACAAGGTATGAAAAATTATGACACTTAAAATGTGAAATAAAAAATCTTTAAGATTAATGTCTGTAAATACTTAAGCTCACTCAATTGTCTTGGTAAGGCTTTAGAGAGGTGAATTTAAAAATAACTACAGAATTGTCTTTTATTGAGTTATTCTCAATGCATTTAGCGTCTAATTAAAGGTTGTGATTTTAACATCATTAGTCTCAAATTTGAGTTAAACATGAGTCAAAGATATTAAATGATGGAAAATTTAAGAATGAGAGACATTATGATAATTGATTGGATATAGGTTTTCTTAAATCTTGTACATCACTCATAATTTTATATAAAGAACCAAATACAAGAGGTAGAATATATTGTTCACTTAATAATGCTTGATTATTCCCTAATACTTATCCTAATGAGGAATTTATTGGAAAAAAAATTGTGGATAGTAGTAAAATTAGAACTTTATGGGAAAGGATGGAAAATGGCATAGCACACATCGTGTAACACTCATGGTTTGGGTTCGACCTGCCTTGGTCATGGTCGGAGGTCAGCCTTGTATTTGTGAATGGTCACGTCACAAAATCAAATTGACCTTCAGTCAAATTGATGCTCACACTAAGGGGGTAACCCGGATGACTTGTCGAAGAGGTTCATGATTATGTAAATATAAAATAAAATATTTATGTAAATAATGAAAGAGAGAGAGAGATGGAGGGAGGAGGAAGAGAGATATGGAGGGGGGAATATATTAGAGAGAGATAGATGGTGGGAATGAAGAAAGATATGGAAATAGATGAGAGAAAAAGAGAGTGTGATGGAGATCATAAAGAGAGATATTGGGAAAGTGATAAGAGAGAGGGGGGAGAGAGAAGGTTGAAATACCCTAACTAGATAGTGAAATAATGGAGTGGGGAGGGGGATGAATTAATTTCTTTTGAAAAAAAAATTTCTAATTCTTCTTTTAATTTTTTAATTATTGGATCAAAATCTCACATTGAATGTTCATTAGATTTTGTTTTATATTGGACAAGCTATCCAAAGCCCTTTTCCTAAGAGCAAACAATTCCCTTGGAGTCTCTACTTACCTTATGAAGTTCCCAGGTAGCAATTACTAACTAGTCAAGCTTATTAGATCAAATTCCAAACAAAAACCTTTGATCTGACCCACTTAGACTCTCGATTAGTGATATCATTTTTTCATCATCCTTTGGTACCCTGTGATGGATATTATGTGGCCTATAAGCCAATAACACTTTCATCAATCTTGTTTATGTTCGTTGAAATGAAATTTATTCATTGTCATTCTTGTGTGATGTTTGCAATGAAGTCCATGAGCATGTGAAATGACTAAGTGAATTATGATGAGATCATAATATAGTGATTGCTAGTCTTTAAACATATGTTCTAGAGATTCCTATTCGTGGGACATTCGAGAAGGACATCGAATTTTCCGGAAAGAATAGCACTATCTAGTCCAACTCATATGATGAGTATGGCTGATCCTATAGCCATCGGTGTGGAGACACTAGGATAGATAGTGGGTGCTCTTTGGAGAAAGAGTTCACTGAATTGATCCGTATGAATCCCTGAATGGTAATATACCTAAATTGTCAATCAGGTTTATCCATGTCACGGTTGTGTACGTGGTCCTTTGAGAAATTCATAGAGTTTAGGAATGAAGTGGAGAAACAATCTAGAAAGAGTATCAAGACTCTTCGATCAGATCGAGGAGGTGAATACTTAAGTACAGAGTTCACACAGTTCCTTAAGGATAATGGTATCCTAGCTCAATTGACTCCTCCTTACACACCTCAGATGAATGGTGTTTCGTAAAGGAGAAATCGTACCTTGTTGGACATGGTGCGATCTATGATGAGTTTCTCAAAACTTCTAATATCCCTTTGGGGATATGCGCTTGAGACAACAGCGCGTGTCCTTAATGTCTTACCTAGCTTCTACTCCATATGAGATATGGAAAGGGAAGAAGCCAGACTTCTCTTACTTTAGAGTATGGGGTTGTCCTGCTCATGTTAAGAAACATGATACAGATAAGCTGGAATCAAGGACTGAGTTTTGTAGATTTGTGGGATATCCGAAAGAAACATCAGGATACTACTTTTACCGCCCTGAGGAACAATCGATATTTGTTACGAAAAGGGCCATCTTCTTAGAAGATGAGTATCTCTTGAGAAGAGATAGTGGGAGTAAAGTAGTACTAGAAGAAGTTCTAGATCCAAACACAAATGCTACCTCTTTAGATGAGAACTCAGTCTCCGAAAGTCTTCAAGTACACACAGAGGCACCGCGTAGGACTGGTAGAGTACCGAGACAACCAGATCGATATGTGGGACATATTGTGACAGATGATGTCGATACTCTCCACTTAAAGGATAATGATCCTTTAACCTATAGTAAAGTGGTCAATGATTCCAACTCTTAGAAATGGCGAGAAGCAATGGATTCAGAGATCCAGTCAATGCATCAGAACCAAGTATGGTACTTGGTCGACCCTCCTGAGGGTATAGTACCCATCGGGTGTAAGTGGATCTTCAAGAAGAAGATTGGTGCTGATGGACAGATTGACACCTTCAAGGCAAGGTTGGTGGCGAAGGGTTATCTTCAAAGACAAGGAGTTGACTATGACGAAACCTTCTCACCAGTTTCTATGATTAAGTCAATCAGGATTCTTCTCGCCATAACTGCACACTATGACTACGAGGTCTGGAAAATGGATGTGAAAACCGCCTTCCTCATTGGAAACCTTGAGGAAGAGGTGTATATGATACAACTTGAGGGTTATACATCCAAGGAGTTTCCAGAAAGGTGTGCAGGTTGCAGAGATCCATTTATGGGTTGAAGCAAGCATCTAGGAGTTGGAATATGAGATTTGATGAGGCAATCAGATCTTATGACTTCATTAAGAATGAAGACGAACCTTGTGTGTACAAGAAGATCAGTGGGAGCGCGATCACTTTTCTTGTCCTTTATGTGGATGACATCCTACTCATTGGGAATGATGTAGGTATGTTATCATCAGTGAAGGTGTGGCTGTCAAAGAACTTCTCCACGAAGGATTTGGGAGAAGCAACCTACGTATTGGGAATACATATCTGTAGAGATAGATCGAGGAGGTTGCTTGGCTTATCTCAATCCATGTACATAGACACCATTGTCAAAAGGTTTGGCATGGAGAACTCCAAGAGAGGTTTCATACCGATAAGACATGGAGTTCGGATATCTAAGGAGCATTTGCCTAAGACTCCTGAAGATAGAGCATTCATGGAAAAGATCCCGTATGCATCGGCGATTGGGTCCATCATGTACGCTATGCTATGCACAAGACCAGATGTGGCATTTGCTCTAAGTGTTACGAGCAGATTTCAGGCTTACCCAGGTGAGAGTCATTGGGAAGCCGTGAAATGCATCCTTAAGTACTTGAGAAGGACTACGGATTTATTTCTGGTATATGGAGGAGAGGAGCTTAAGCTCCAAGGTTACACTGACTCGAGTTTTCAGTCAAACCCAGATGATAGTAGATCTACATCTAGATTCTTGTTCACTTTGAATGGAGGAGCAGTATCTTGGAATAGTTCCAAGCAGCCCACCACTTCAGATTCGACAACAGAGGCTGAGTATATTGCCACGAGTGATGCCGCCAAGGAAGCAGTCTGGTTAAAGAAGTTCATCACAGACCTTGGCGTTATCCCTACGATCTCAAACCCTATTCCATTATTGTGTGACAACAATGGTTCAATAGCACAAGCGAAAGAGCCAAGGTCTCATCAGAAGTCTAAGCACATTCTGAGGCGCTTTCACTTAATTAGGGAGATCGTCGCTAGAGGAGATGTAGTGGTGGAAAGAATTCCATCAACCGACAATCTTGTAGATCCACTAACTAAGCCTTTAGCTCAAGAAGTCTTTGAGCGTCATTGCACAACTATGGGGTTGTTGCACAAGGGCAATTGGCTTTAGTCCAAGTGGGAGATTGATGGATATTATGTGGCCTATAAGCCAATCACACTTTCATCAATCTTGTTTATGTTCATTGAAATGAAATTTATTCATTGTCATTCTTGTGTGATGTTTGCAATGAAGTCCATGAGCATGTGCAATGACTAAGTGAATTATGATGAGATCATAATATAGTGATTGCTAGTCTTTAAACATATGTTCTAAACATTCCTATTCGTGGGACATTCGAGAAGGACATCGAATTATCCGGAAAGAATAGCACTATCTAGTCCAACTCATATGATGAGTATGGCCGATCCTATAGCCATCGGTGTGGAGACACTAAGGATAGATAGTGGGTGCTCTTTGGAGAAAGAGTTCACTGAATTGATCAGTATGAATCCCTGAATGGTAATATACCTAATTGTCAATCAGGTTGATTCATGTCACGGTTGTGTACGTGGTCCTTTGACCTGAGACACCAAAGACATCTTGTGGATGGATGATAGTGTTTTGACTATGACTTACGACCCCCTAGCCACGGGATCTCCAAAACGTCATAGATTGGATACGACATGAAGTCCTCGAAGGTGATTGTGTGGTCAAGATGGGATCATCTACCCTCGGTATATGAGAAGATTGACTCAAGGAATGAGATGCGATTAAATCCTTGGCCAAGGTAGTGGAAATATTAGAGAAGTTGTTCTCAATGATTTCCTACTCGCATCAGTACTAAATTGAGTGATCGATTAGGGTTTTACAATTAACCATACCCTAAGTCATTCATGAGTCTCGTGTGGATGAAGGATTATACGTACACCTTAACCAATGACGTCAAGGTTCCATGAAAGAGTTCTAATATACTCCATATCTCCTAGAGCACGTGGTGTAGCTTGGCACCCACCGGGCTGGCGACTCAACCTGTCGATTGGGTTAAATCAATCCTTAGTTAATTAATCTATATGTTGATATAGTTAATTGATAAGGACCAATAAGTGTTATTGGGTTGATAGAGTCATAAACTGGCGAGATATATGGACCTAGAGGGTCACACACATAAGGTCAATGGACGTCAGTGGATATAGACATAATAATAAGGGTTTTTGTGAAAATTTCACATTCCCAAAGTCTATAAATAGGGGGAGAACGACCATAATAGAGGTGCCCATGCAAGCCTAGTGGAACTTCTCCTCCCTCTTTTCTTCCTCTCGTGGTGACGAGTGTTCAAGAGGAGATCCGATCGTCTTGAGATTGTGTGGATACCGCTAGAGGCCGGACGCTTGAACGGTTGAAGAACTCTTTCAAATGATCCAAGTAAGTATGAATTTTATTCCATACTAGATGATAGGATCACCTAGAATGGATGATGAGATCATCCATTCTTGGTGCTTCCACGATGTTGAATGTTTTGATTCAACACCTTTTGCTGCAATCATTATTTTGGATAAAGATTTGGAGAGCTTTCGAGCCTCAGATCCCAGCACCCTGCCACTCATCTTATTTCCCATAAGCCAACTCCAAGAGCTTTGTTTGCCGCTCTTTGCTTCCCTTCAAGCTAGCCGGCCTCTCTAAAGTACTCAAGCCTCGTTAGCAATCCATGCATGCTTCAAGTAGGTTGCTCATCCATGTTTTTACGTGATCGTACAAGTAAAGAGCAAATACTCTTTGAATTGAATTTTTTTTCAACTCTCTAAACTCATCACCTTTGGCACCATCCACCAAAGAATCTCCTCCTTACCCTCATAAGTAAGTAAAACTCTCCCAAAGTCAACCTAGTGTGTGCAGTTGATCATAACTATCCCTAATTCCTAAAAAGTCAGTCAAAAAAAATTCAGAGATGAACAAAGGATTCAAAATTAATGAAAGAGAAAAAAATTAGCTGCAAATAATTTAAATTTAAGGTAAGGAAACTAAAAGAAAGAAATTATTAAAATAAAAATTTCATGAAGTTAGCATCAAGTTTGACTTTCTAAAGTTAACTTCAACTTTTTTTGGGGATGATCTTTGACTTTTCTGAAGATGCTTTTAACTCTTAGTATCCTTGCACTTAAATGTCTAGATAATATGAAGAATGATTCTAGAGAGTCTTACATTGATCTTTTAAATATGAATGTTATGATAATCCTAAATACATCTATATGATGAATGCATTAAGAAACAATTTCCTTGGAATTTAACCTTGACATAGATCCTTCTCACACCTAAAACTGTTAGTTCTTAATTGCGACTTAAATTTTATTAATGATTCAAAATCAGGTTTTTTTAAACTTGGTAGAAATCAAAACTTGGACATAATTTGAAATTAGATCTAGAATTAGATCAAGAAATACAACTAGAACTAAAAAATCACTCAAACCCTCGACACAATTTTAGAAAAGAGAATATTCCAAATTATTTCACAAATTCAAAGAAATCAAAAAATAATTTTTTTTAAAAGATAGATTTCTGGAAATAAGAAGCTAGAAAATGATTTTATAAAAAATAGAAAGGACAAAAGATATTTTAAATATAAGAAAAATGAGATTTCAGATATTCTAAAAAAAGATTAAAATTTTAGAAAAATGAGATTTTTAGAGATTTTTGAAATAGATTCTAAAAATAAAATAGAAAAGAGATTTTGAAAATGTGAAGACAGATTAAAGAAAATGCATTTTCAAAACGAACTTCAACTATAATATTTTGAAAATGGATGTCCCAATGAAGTTGAAATATGTCTTTAAGTAAATTCAAAGTAAAAGAATCTTTTGATTAATAGATTGCCCAATAAATAAACTGAAACTCTTCCTATTATGGATATTAAAATTGAATAAGAAATAAACCCAAGAGCTAACTCACAGACTTTCTAGGAATATATTAACAAAAGCAATCAGAAATAAATCAAGAATCCAATTTAAAAAACTCTCCCTAAAATTTAACAAAGATGAACTTTATTTTGGCCCAAAAAAATCAGCCCAATGGCTGACCTAAAACAGTTTTGATGAAAATAAAAAATCCAATTCGAAAAACTCTCCCTAAAATCTAATAGTGACAAACTTTGTCCTAACTCAAAAAATCAGCCTGATGACTAAACTAAAAAAATTGATGAAAAAAAGTCCTACTTGATTGATGACCTAAATCGACCACCACGAAGAACACAATCCTGCAATCAAATGCAAGTTGAAGCACAGTACAATTAGAACAAAGTACCATGAAGCAATTAGCAGTAATGATGGCTTTGGAGGACAGCTTTTGACCCCCGTCAAGAGAGAGTGATACTCGTTTTGGAAGCTTGAAGATGAAAATTAGATGAGAGCTTTGATGTTACTTCAAAGTGATTGTGTGTGAGAGAGATTATTTCTCCTTTTTCAGATTTAAAGTGGGGGAGAGAGAGAATGTGAGATGCTGATTGATCAAGAGAGAACTATTGTTGCCTTCTCTTCTCTTTGTCTGCCCTAAAACCATTACTAAGAAAAATAACCATTACCTATATTTAATAAATATAATACTAATAAAATTTGATAAATAAAAATAGAAACTAGGCTAAAAATAAATGCACAAATAGAGATATTGATGATGATATTCTTGACATTTAATTAATATTGACAACCATGATAATATTATAAATATCAAACAAAAATTCTAAATGGTTAATTCATTAAACAAGAGACATTGATGATAAGTGGCTAGTTAATTATGAAATTGCACTGAAAAAATCGAATACTAATAATATAAAACTTATTCATCAATCCTAATGTGGATGTGGGTCAGCTGCTCGAGTCATCAATACCCTTCTCATATTATTTTGGCTAAAAATAGCAATCAAATTCTAAAATTGATTAAGATAATATTTCATAAACATTAACAGATCACCGTTATAAATTATCAAACTCAAATTAAAGAAAAAAAGGTGAGAAAGAGAGAGAAGACTGAAAGATAGATAATTAGAGAGGGAGAGAGAGAAAAGGCTACAAGGAGAAAATTAGAGAGAGAGATATTTATGTCCCTTGTTTTTCTCTCTGTCTACCTTGATATCTCCCATAATTTCTCTCCTCACATTCTGACGCAGCCTTAGCACAGGAACAATGAAGAACAATGGCTTGAATCCACAAACCTTGATCTTCAAGAAGGGTTAGGTTCTGAGTCCACAGAACTAACCTCTTCAACCCTTGAATCCACAAGGGGTGTACTTGAATCCACAAGCATAGAGCACTCTCTAACAGGGAGAACACTCAAGAGAAGAAAGCAAAGCTCTCAAAAGGGATAACTTCAAATTGTGTCTTCCAGTGTTATAATGGGGGCCTTATATAGGCCTCAAAAAGTAAGGGTCGTCCAAGTGATTTGACCCATGAAAAGACAACACAAAAGTCTTGAAAATACAACTCTGACAGCTTGCATGTGTCAGAGACAGATGTGACAAAAGCAAAAGTAAATCTTCTAGGCCTTGTCAGGCCTCTCCAAAAAGATATTTGTAGTTTCCTATGCATGTCATAAATATTGGTGGTCCCTAGGAGATTTTCTGACAAAAGTGTCAGGTCCTAGGGATTCTCCCAAGGCCCAATAAGCTTTAAATGGGCCTCCAATAAGAACTTGCCCATAATAGAAGGAAATGGGCTCCTCGGCTACATTGTGGCCTACATCACATTCTCTCTCTGTCTACCTTGATATCCCCCACAATTTCTCTCCTCACCTTCTCTCTCTCCCCCACTTTAAATCTGTCCTCCACTAGCAGCTCTCACTATCTTTAATGCTTTGATCATCAATTGACCGATCAACTCAACCCAACCTTTGCTCAACATGCTCCACAGACAAGCTGATAGAACATGTCAAAAAATTGGCAAGCATCATGTCACATGACTCCTGGTGGGATGAGATGAGATTAATTAAATAACAGTTCATTACTTTGGGGCATTGCCTATTGCTTTGGCCCGGGAGGAATCAAAGGTTATGAGAGAAGAAACAAGAGGATTGATGATAAAAATGAGAATAAATATCATAACCTACTAGATTACAAGATATCTAAGAAAGATAAACAAAAAATGATGGATATATATATATATAGAGAGAGAGAGAGAGAGATGGAGATAAAAACTTTAGTTCAACTATTGTTCATATGGATAAGGCATGGGCTTTATTTTGATACTTTTGATATCGAATTTAGTAAGTTAATCATCTGCCATTGACACACACACACATTTGTGTGTGTGTATAGAGAGAGAGAGAGAGAGAGAGAGAGAGAGGGATAGAGATCAAAAATTGAGTTGAGCTGTTGTTTATATGGATAAGGCATGGGTTTTATTTTGATCCTTTTGATACCAAATTTAGTAATTTAATAATCAGTAACTTTATAGGTTCATGTTCAACATTATTAATATATTTAAAATGCATAATTGTTGTTAATATGATGCACACTATTATGTTTCCATCAAATTTTTGCATTCATTATGTCACTTCACTCATATGCTCAACTTGAATCTATTTAGAGTTAATTTGATGTAAACATGACTATGCCCTATTAGACATCATTCTTCTTTTTCCCTTGCTTATATTTTAAGACTAACCCCATTTGAATTTTTCAAAGTCAAGTGGTTGAATTTTTGCATGTTCTACGAGTCATGTGGATGCAAAGACATAGGTTCACCAATAGAAAAGCACGGATACAAATTAAATAAGAGAGAGAAAGACAGGAACTCCCCAACATTTTTGGAGCTAAGTCAACTCATAAGGTCAAAGGCAATCAAATTAGGCTTCTAAATCATCTACATTCTAGGAAAGTCACAAGTGGTCAACTTCCTTTTTTTAGGGAATTTAGACTAAACTTGGAGCTTAATTATTTTTTAGATATGATGTAATCCTATTTAAAAGGAAAGATCATTATTATCTTCGTGATATTAAAAATAATTGGCATAGAGGATTAAATTCTTGATCTAATGAAGAAATGTTGGGGGAAAATGATTTGAATTTTGTGAGATATCATTTTTTAGGTCTAGGGATTTTCTCGAATTTTGAGGAATTTTTAGATTTATTTGACTTAAAAAGGATAAAAGGGAGATCATGTGGCAACCAATCAAACCATGATTTGTGGCTCCAAAAGGGCAAACCACCTAGATGCAGTGATACACACATGTGCCACCTATGCATCATGTGTTAACGAATTACATGGTCTATTATGCACGAAGATTATCATGGTCCATGCAGCTTGTGTGGCATGCTCATGTGATGCCACACAAGTGAGGTAGAGTGATGATCTCGATGGCATGTGGTTTCCATCGTTTTTGTGCGTCGATTTCATGCAATAAAATTATAATTCCTTACTTCGATATTGGTGGAGAGGTTTTTGAAGTTGAGATCTTCAAGCATTTGATATATTTGATATCTTTCCCAGAAAGAGTTTTGATATCTTTGATATCATTCCTTGAAAGAGTTTCATCCATTTCGCTAGGAGAGAGTAGATGAAATAGAAAGAAGAGAGACTAAAAAAGAGGCTGAAGGATTAAATACAAAAGAAAGACGAAAAATGGGTGATGTTTTTCTTGTGAAGAGACAAAGAGAAGATCGCAAGGTACTTCTATCTTTCTTCCTCATGTGTGCTCCTCTTTCTCCTAGAAGTGATAGAAATAGTAGGGAAGAGACCTCATCTTCACGTTTTAGAAATTTTGCTCAGTGAATGAGTTTGAATGCTTAATTTCTTTTCTCCCCAAATATCATCAATATGCCAATTCTTCCTCCACTTTTTTCAATCAAGTGACAAGTCTTCAATTTTGCATGCTTGTTGCTTATGTTGGTAGTCGTGTGTAAGAGAGTCGTGCAGCTTAAACCTGGGAGCACAAATTTTTTATGCTAGAATTCTTGGAGTCTTCGAATTCCACCATTGGTCTCGAAGGAAATGGCAGGTCTGCGATAATTATCAAGGAAGGGTGCAGCTACGTATCAAACTTGTTTGAGAGAATTTCGTTTACATGAACACAAGTTAGGAATATCCCGCCTCCCTTCTTTGCTCTGCCGAATTGGATTATTCTAGAAACACTCATCTTGTGTGGCTGAGAGGCTTAGCTTTGACCCAAATATTCTCCCTAGCCTGTAAAAATTATAAAATTTCCCACGGATTCAAACACATTCTCCTAGAGCTGAAGAGGCCATCGACTCAAACTAGCATTATTTTTTAGAAATTTATTGATTGAGCTACACTTACTTCAAAATAGTCATCGATTTGATTATTCTTGAATCAAATTAGCCATTTTATGAGTTGATTTGTGTCAGTAAATTAAGGGCAGATTTGTCATTTTATATATATATATATATGATAGTTGTAGTTACCATTGCATGTAAACTATATAAATACATACTTTAATTAATGAAAGATATGCTTTTACCTTTTTTCATCGTGTATCTTCTTCTCTCTTTAATTCTCTATCTCAATGACCTAGTCTCGTACGGCTCTGGACAAAGGTATTTGAGAATACTTGTCATGGTATCAGAGCTCCAAACGAAGGCGGGAACTTGAAGATCAAAGAGCGATTCAAGGACGGCGATCAGACAAAGTTGAGAATTGTCGTCAATATCTCACGTGGTTCCCGATCTGCTCATCTGCGAGAACTGTTTGCGAACTCCCGGATTTTCCATTTTTTGTGTTTACGAACTCCTAGAATCTGCGTTTCTGAAGGGAGACGAAGACGTGAAAGAACTCTTCCACATGATTCATTCATTCCTTCCTTATCCCGAGCTGCTTACCTGCGGGAACAAATTTTTCCAAGTGTTCCAAGCTGCGTGACTGAAGGACGTTTGACAGAAGGTGATTTCGATCGGGATATTAGTAATTACGATAAGTATTTATGTGTTTTTTGTATCACCATTGTTCACGTAGGTTATTTTTAATCAATGGGCACAGAAAAGGAAAATATGCCCACCATTTATAAAGAGGAAGGAAAGCTCACTTCATCGATTGTATCTTCTTCATCTACTCTCAGTTATTCTACATCTGGAAATCATCAAGTGATCCACTTACCTCCTATAGCTTCCTGAAATTTATTTACTGGTAAAAATCTTTATCAGTGGAGACGATTTGTTGAGAGGATGCTTCGACCCAGCAAACTTGATGATCACTTGGTCAAAACCAGACCTAATGAGGAAGATGCCAATTATTTTAAGTGGGTAGATGAAGATGATATTCTTATTACCTGGTTACTAGATTCCATGAAACCTGAACTCAGTGATTGATTCATAGATTATGAATCTGTAAAAGAGATATGGGATACACTTATCAGATTATATTCTAAACTCGAAGACGAATCGAGAATGGCAAAACTTACCAAAAGGGCGATGGAATTACTCCAAGAACAGAAAAAGGTTATTGAATATTCCAATGAATTAAATGCACTGTGGAGTGAAATAGATTTCTATCAACCACTCCCAATAGATCCAAAAGGTAGAGATTAAATTTTGAAAGGAAGAACATACACGTTCTTAACTAGGTTAAGACCAAACTATGAGACCATAAGGACTCTCTTACTACATAGAGAACATCCTTTGACATTTGATGAATTAGTAGTCTAGGTGATCCAAAAGGAAAGTAGGATAAAGGCTATGCAAACACATTTTCCATCGGATAATCAAGCCTTCATGCTTAAAAATACCTCTCTACCTATTCCTCCAACAACTGGACAAACACCGAATACAGGATATACACACGGATTCTCTGCCAAACAATCATTGCAACCGTCAAACTTTACAAGGAAGCCACATCAAAAAAGAAAAGGTGACGCTAAAGACTCCGTGTGGTGTGATTTATGCTAGCGACATAGGCATACCAGAGACACGTGTTGGAAGATACATGGGCATCCCACAATAAGTCAAAGTCATGTAATGATTTAACCTACTGCTAATACTTGGAAAAAACATCCAACTCCAGATACTTGGAAACAACATCCAACCCATCAATCAAATGAATCAAGAAGAGACAAAAAGGACATTGAATTATTGAAAGAGAAAGTAGAATAGTTGGTGGCTATTCTTTCAAACTCATCGTCAATAATGGGATCTACTTCGGTGGCTAATTCTGGTAAGAAATTTATTTTAGATAAAAGTTTGTCAATTACATCAAATAAATCTCTAACTCCTGTTGAACTTAGTAACTCATGGATCTTAGACTCAGGAGCAACAGATCATATGAGGCGTACACATGATCTCTTCTCATCATATGTTCCTTGTGCAATGAACAGGAAGGTACAAACAGCTGATGGAACATTACTGACTATCTCAGGAATAGGAACAATCACCCTAAATCCCATAGGCAAATTAGAACATGTCCTCCATGTCCCTCAATTATTTATTAGTTTAGTTTATGTTCAGAAAATTGCATCCTTAGACCAATACAAAATTGAATTTGATGGAAATGACACTTTTTTGTGTAATAAGGTGCAAGGGAGGAGGACTGGGCTAATTAATGTACACAACAGATTATACTACCTAGCATCACATGCAAATGCGCAAGAGTTACTCAAGAGTACTATAAACCACGCAATACACCAATGTAGTACAACAGTTGCAAACAACAAGAAGGAGAAAATTTGGCTCATCCATAATAGATTAGGACACCCTTCTTTTCAAACCTTGAAATGTATGTTTCCCGATTAATTTAAGGGGTTTTGTGTTAACGATTTTCTCTGTGATGCATGTGAAAGAGCAAAACATAAGAGAAGCTCATATTCATCTCAGAGTATGGAAAGAAGGAAATACTCATTCCAACTCATCCATTTGGATGTGTGGGGTCCAGCTCCTTCACCAGACATATATGGGTTCAAGTGGTTTCTCATAATTGTGGATGATTTCAGTAGGTTTGCATAGACTTTTCTACTTAGACATAAATCAGAGGTTACAATGAAATTCAAGCAATTCAGTCATGTGATTGAACGATAGTTTGAGACAAAGATTAAAGTCATTAGGACTGACAATTGATAACATGCAATTTCATGCATTAATATCATGCATTTTATGTATTTATTCTTTGAAATATAATCATAAATGCATGTTATCATGATTTAAAATGATTAAATTGATAATTTCTATGTTTTAAAGGATATTCTTGATTTTTCATTAATTAGTAGCATTTTATGAGCATTTAATGATATTGATTTATCAAGAATATAATTTTCTTTAATTATAAAATGAAATTTCTATTTTAAATGCCTTTATTGACATGAGAATATTCATAAAGTGCATTTCTATCATGAATTTTATAATATGAAATTATTCCTAAGATTAAATTGTATTGAAGGAAATTATCTCTCTTTCTTTCTCTCTCTCTCTCTCTCTCTCTTCCTTCCCTTCTTTCTTCTCCCGCTCTTTCTCCACTTCTCGTTTCCTCTCTCGCGTTCTCTTTCTCTATCTCTCTCTCTCTCTCGCGACGGGAATTCCGTCGCGAGCCTCTCTCTTTCCTCCTCTCCTCTTTCTTTCTCCAGCGAACTTCTCCCTCTCTCGCGACGGAAATAATTTCCGTCGCGAGAGGAGTTTCCTCTCCCAGTTTCTCTCTCTCCCCGTCTCTCTCTCGCGACGGAGAATTTCCGTCGCGAGGAGAACTTCTCCCCCTTACTCTCCCGCACGCGCGCGTGCGTTACAGAAGGAGGGGGAGATTTCTCCTCCCTCTCCTTTCCTTTCTCCACTCCTCCTCTCCTCCTTCCCAGGCTTCTTCTCCCTTTTTCTCTCGCTCTCGCGCGCGCGATCTCTCTCTCTCTCTCTCTCTCGGGGATCCTTCTCTCTCTTCCGTGTAACTTCCTTCGCGAGGAAAATTTCCTCTCCGTCTTTCTGTCTTTTTCTCTCTCTTCCCCTCGCTCCCTCGCGACGGAAATAATTTCCGTCGCGAGAGGAGTTCTCTCTCTCCCGCGTAACTTCTTTCTCTCCTCTCCCCCTTGCTCTCCCGCACACGTGCGTGCGCGCGTAACAGGAGAAGTGGGAGATCTCTCCCTCTCTTCCTCTCCACTTCTTCTCTTCTCTCTTTCTTCCACCTCTCTTGTTTCTCCCGTGCTTTCTTCATCTTCTTCTCTCCTCCACCTTTCTCGCTTCTCGCTGCTCATTTCTCTCCCTCAACCACGTGCGCAGAGGGGACCTCTTCGTGCCCGTATTCTTCGCGATCAAGAGACAAGAGACAGACGAGAGAAGGGAGAGGGGAGGAGAGAGGAGAGATGAGTGAGGAGAAAGGAGTGAGGAGAGAGGAGAGAAACTAATATTCTGTCTTTAGTTTTTCTTGTCTTTTAGCGAAGTTTGACCGGGCGCGATATCGAAGTTGAGCGGGTTGACCGGCGCGATCTGAGGAGAGAGAAGGGCAAATCAACGGCCCAAAATGCTCCAAGTTAAAATCGCAATATTTGACGATCCTGATGGAGTTAGGAGCTGAAATTTCGTGGGCATTATTGTCATTTCAGGCTCCACGAATCTGCTGGAGTCGATTTAGGCTCGGAGACAAAAAAATTAGGGTTATCAATGTTTTTGTTGTTTGCTTCTAGCATTGGCTAGCCAGAAGGAAAGAAAGCGACGATGGATCGTTGTTCATGTGTTGAACTTCATTCTCAGTGAGTTTCTTCCCTTTTCTATTCATTCTTCGTGTTGGATGCAAGACGCCAAGTCCGGGCGAAATATACGGCTCTCGAAGGTATGTTTGATTAGGGAGCATCACTAGATCGTATTTTCATCACGAATCTTTAGATTAGGATCGGTTTCTATCTGTTTCTTCTCTTTTCATCATCTGTCTATCAATATTTCTCATTTAAAAACCCTAAAAATCACTTTTCCATCATCGATCAAGGGTTTCTAATCTCTGAAAGGAGTTTGGAATCACTTGTTTGGTTCATTTCATCTCCATGCACATTTTCTTCATTTCATCGATTATTTTCGGTTTCTAAATCTAAAATAACAAAAAATTAGTTTCTGATTTCAATCTTTTAACCTTCCTCCCTGTGGATTCGACCTCGACTTGCCACTATTCTAATTTAAAAATCAGATCTTGAAGAGTTGAGTTATAAAATTTTGTTTGATACGTAAAATCGCGCATTCGACGATCGCGATTTTACGCTTATCAACAATGTAAAGGATTTTTTAAATCATGACTTTCATAATTTTTATGTTGAAACAAGGATAATACAAGAAACATCTTATGCATATGCTCCGCAACAAAATGGAGTTGCAGAAATAAGAATTGGGATTATCCAAGAGAGAGCTAGAGCATTATTGATCCAAATTAATGCACCAATTTTTCTTTGGGGAGAGGCAATGCTCACATTTACCTTCCTAACTAATAGGATAGTAAGCCAAAATTTAGACAAACAATCTCCTTTGAAATTTATCACTGCAGCCATACCTTCAAGGATATCTGATAAAGTTGGACATGAATTACCAACAAAAGTATTTGTGTGTGAGTGCTATGTGCACCTATACCCTAACCAAATGAACAAATTATCATTAAGAGCACTTAAAGGTGTATTTTTTGGATATTCAAATACATAGAAAGGTTATAAATGTTATTTTCCTACTGGTAAAAGAATTATTGTATCCAAATATGTTACCTTCAATGAAAGGAACATGTTCCATATAAAGAACCATGGAGAGTTAGAAAATAAGGATGGTGAATTCAGATCAGTGTCTCTTGCAAGAGACACAGAACAAAATCTAAGTTTTACTCATACGTTCTTTCAAACACATGGAACTAATAGTGACTATCTTGAAAGTGACCAGATTCAAAAGTATAGCAAAGCACCTACCTATACCCAAGTTTATACTACGAAAGGAAACAATAGAGAGACAATCCCAAATTATAGCAAAGAACCTTTATACAACTAAGTTTACATTAGAAAAGCAAAAGTGAAAGATTCGAATACAGGAAAAACCATAAACCGACCAAGTGAGGAAAGTGACCCCTTACCCTTTAAGCAGTTATCTCACCTTCTTGAAGCTAACTGATGATTACAAAGTGTTCCTAACCACACTACAAAATGAATACTTTCCAAAAACTAGTGATGAAGCCATAAATATTCCACATTGGAAACTAGAAATGGAGGAAGAATTAAGGGCTTGAAAGGTAAATCAAACATGGGATATTGTAAACTTACCACCTAGGAAAAAACCTATTGGATGTAGATGGGTTTTCACTATGAAATACTTATCAGATGGCAATATTGAGCGATATAAGGCTAGACTAGTGGCTCAAGGGTATAATTAGACACATGGTATTGATTATTGAGAAACATTTGCACTTGTAGCGAAAATGAATACAATTAGAATACTCATAGCATTAGCAGTCCAACATAATTGGACATTACAACAATATGATGTAAAAAATGCATTTCTGCATGGAGACTTGGAGGAAGGAATATACATGAAGATACCTCCTGGATACTCAGGAATACACAATATGCCTCAGGTATGTAGGTTAAAAAAGGCCATATATGGCCTAAAACAATCTTCTAGGGCTTGGTTTGGTAGATTTTCCTAAGCCATAAAAAATATGACTATTTAAAATCTAATGGAGATCATAGTTTGTTCTATAAACATTCGAATCAAGCAAAGATTACTATTTTGGCAATATATGTTGACGATATCATAATTACAGGAAATGATTTAGAAGAAAAAGCTAAATTAGAGCAAACACTTATGAAGGAATTGGCTATAAAAAACCTTGGGAGAATGAAATATTTCCTAGGAATTGAGATAACGCATTCTTTCAATGGTATCATACTATCTCAACACAAATATATCCTTGATCTCTTAGCAGAAACTGGCCTTACAGATTGCCAACCTGCCAAAACACCTATAGAAGTGAACCATAGATTCACACTCAAAGAAGATGAACAAGAGACTAACATAGGAAACTATCAAAAACTAGTTGGTAGATTAATCTATTTATCATATACGCGTCTCGATATTTCATATGTTGTTAACATACTTAGCCAATTCATGCATAGTCCTAGAGTTTCTCACTTACAAGCTGCACATCGGGTAGTTAGATACTTGAAAGGGACAACTGGATGGGGACTACACTTTAAACGCCAAGGTATGATATCTTTAGATGTCTACACAGATTCTCATTTCGCAGGTTCTTTAATTGATCGCAGGTCAACTACTGGCTACTGTATTTTCTTAGCTGGAAATCTAGTTGTATGGAGAAGTATGAAGCAAGAAGTTGTTGCAAGGTCTAGTACAGAAGCAGAATTCAGGGCTCTAGCACATGGGCTCAGTGAAGTTATGTGGGTCAAAGGAATATTAAAAGATTTAAAGATCAAGATGGATTGCCCAACCATAGCTTTTTGTGGCAATCAATCTACTATTAGAGTTGCACATAATCCTGTGCAAGATGATCGAATGAAGCATGTTGATATAGATAGACATTATATAAAGGAAACATTGGAGCAAAATGATATTAGCACTCGTTATATTGGGTCTTCTGAACAACGAGCAGATGTTTTGACCAAGGGTTTAATTAAGGAGCAATTTATAAAGCTGACAAACAAGCTAGGATTGACCAACATTTACTCCTCAGCTTGAGGGAGAGTGTCAGTAAATTAAGGGCAGATTTGTCATTATATATATATATATATGACCGTTGTAGTTACCGTTGCATGTAAACTGTATAAATACATACTTTAATTAATGAAAGATATGCTTTTTTTCATTGTGTGTCAATTTGTGTAGATGAGAATGAATCTCGAGCAATCTATTTTCAAATCAAACTGCTTGTCAATTCAACTGTAGATGAGAATGAGTATGAGAAATTTTCAAATTCCAATGAGTGCATTCAAGTTTTGACTATAGTGCGCACGAGTCGGGCCATTTTTTTAATATGCAAAGAAACAGTTTTGACTATCATCATCATGCCTATGCCATAATGAATTTTCCAAAGTATGTGTGATTCATCATCACACAGAAGTCCTTGGAACTGGCTATGTTTATGGACAGTAATTTATGATCGTTAGTCCTTGTTACGAGTGGAGCGGCCTTGCGTGCAAGGGCAGCAGAACAAGCCCTGAGATCTGCCATGTGCAGAATAATGGGATAAAGCCCTGATATCTGCACTGAACAGAGCAGTGGGATAAAGCCCTGAGAACGCTCGATGAGGAATCAAGAAATAGAGCCTGAGCAGAGGTAATGAGCGCCTGCAAATGGATGAAGAAAAGGAGACGACGACGAGGAGAAGTGGATTTGAGGTAGAGGAAGAATAACTGGCGTGCGGAAGGAAGAAGCTGGTCGCCGGAAAAAGAAAACCCCCGATTTTTTTAACTCTTCTGATCGGGGAGACTACAAAGAAAGAAGAGTTAGACAAAACCCCGCAAAAGAACAAAAAGGGAGAGAAAAAGGGGGTTAACAGGACAAAAATAACAGTTCTTATAGTTGAGGTTTTTCTACTAGAATTTGAGAGAATTTTTTGTAATGGATGGATATTTTACCAGAAATTGTGAGCCCATGTCTCGATGGATTGGTGTTTAAGCTCGATTACAGAAGGCTGATAGTCCTTAGAGGCTACTTCTTCATCGAGAGGAAAAAAAATTGTAGTTCAATTGACCACGGCAAATGCTATTCCTTTGGTTAGCTTGCCACTTACAACTCATTCTACAGGATCATCTTTCCCGGGCAACAGTGCAGCGCGCTTATAAACCATGACATCCGAAAGATCTTGAATTGCATATGAAGAGCTCCGTTTCATCTTACTTGCCAGTACATGGACTCTGTCTCGCAAGCCCAATCGAAGGAGAGTGTTCCTTATAAGTTCACATGAGCTGAGATAGGGAGGAAGCCCTTCATCCACCATCATCTCAAAGAATCTACAGGCATCTTCGATGCCGTTCGTCTTCCTACAGAGCCCATGAATCATGACTGCATAGGTTGCAACGGACGGGTGAAATCCCCTGGCTTCCATTCCATCCCAAACATCCATCGCCCGGTCAATCCTTCCCACATAAATCAACATCTTTAACAACATATTGTACGTATGCTTATCAGGAAGGCACAAGTGTTTGTCCATCCTAGAGAGAAGATTAACTGCCCTGTTGACTTCATGAAGCCTGCAATGGACGGCAAGAACTGTGTTGTAGCTCCAGACATCGGGTCTACTTTCTCTCTCTACCATCTCATCCAAGAGCTCATATGCCTCATCTAACTTACCACTTTTACATAGCAACTTGAGGATGCAGTTGTACGTGAAAACGTTGGGCACCAGATCATATCTCTTCATCCTCTCTAAGACTTTAAAAGCAGAGTGAACATCATTGGAATCACAAGCGGCACGAATGAATACTCCATAGCTCGCAGCATTTGGCTGGAAACCGAGACGCTTCATCTCCTGAAACAAGTTATAAGCCTCTTCCACCCTTCCTGACCGGCAAAGACACCCCATCAACGAATTAAAGGAGATAACATCTGGATTCGAGTTGTTACGCATTTCATCGAACAGCTTACGTGCCTCATCAGGGCTACCAGAATCACCCCACCCCTTCATCAAAATGCTGTAAGTCTTCGGGCTGACGTCGAAATCAGATTTCCAGACATCAAAAGCCTCCTGCGCTTCTTTCATGAAGCTGCTGTGAGAGAGATTGGTCAACAACTGATGGAAGTCGTCGGTGTCGGGTTTGATGCCAAAGTCTCTCATCTTCTTGAAAGCACGGAGAGCATCTCCAGGTAAGCCTGCCCTGCAGTAAGACCGAAAGATCATCCGAAATATTTCACGGGTGATTTCCTGGTGGCCATCTCTCATCTTCCAGAGCAAGTCCCATATCAAAGGGAACTCCTTGCAGCTTCCCAGGACATCGACTAGAATATGATAGCTTGTAGTTCTATGGCTAAAGCCATGAAGTTTGTCCGCCCAGTTGAAGAATCTGTGTGCGGAGAGGCCGAGATTCTTACACCTCTTCAGAACCTGGTCAACCACGTCGTATGAGAGCTTTCCGGAGAAAGCGGTGAGGGCAGATTCTATGTCATGGTGCGCCCCTCGATGATCGCTCAATACTCTGCAGATTTCATTCACGTCTGCAACGACTGATGGATCAGAATTTGCGGGTTCGTTACAGAATAATGCCCGGTTAGAATAGCCTAGAAGAGGGTAAGGGCGCGGGCTCCTGATGATGAACCTCCACATGACCCTTGTAAAACGAGTTGTTATCATGCGGTCATGCCCGACGAGTAGTTTTTCAGAACGACTCGAGAATCCTGGATCCATGGGCCCATGCAGACATCACATGAACGCCTTTGCGCTTTTTCCTCTCCACTGACATCCAAGATTCTAGTGAGTACTGAGTAGAAGTTTCTAAATCTAGTCAGTAGTCGTCGGCTGGAGCATAGCAGGTCTCTGTTTTACCCACGTCCTCAGGGCCGGAGGAGGTCACCGTGATCGAGAAAACCAGGAGCGCGCCGACGGGCAATCCCAGTGGAGCTGGTTTAGGAGTCGATCGTCAAGCCAAGGAACTCCTCGGCTAGTGGGTTTTGCCTCATCTCATTGATGAATCCTCGCTTCCGCTCACCTTCGACTTGGTGGTCCCCGTAACCATCTTTGCTCTGCCCATTCCCAGTTTTTACCCTAATTTGCCGAATGCTCAGAATCGAGATGTGGACAGTGAGAAGAAGAATGCCTGGCCGCTGTCAAGAGGCAGCGAGTCCCGGTTCGGGGCTCTTTACTGGGGAGATAGACCTTTATTCTGTTCCTGCAGTGGCACGTGTCGGATAGTGGGCACAGACAAGACTGTGGAGTTTACTGGGAATCTTCTCCTGGCCGCGGATGGTTGTCCCTAGTTCGCCGGCAATTAGTGCCCGAAAGAAGAATTTCCTGAAAGGCTAGTCTCCATGAGATTCTTGTGATTTTCATGATTTGTGGATTTATTTGATCAAAATCTGCATCCTAAATACAACTTCATCTTGGGCGAACTCCGTTTTCCGGGGAATTCAGTGACGATGAAGACATCCAAAGAAATTATCGAAAGATGTGCAAAGATGCGGAAGCAACTGGGCTCCCAGAACTCGCAAAAATTATATAAGAGGCCTAGTAGCCGTTCATCAACGTGATCGACGACACCGATTCCTCACCACAACTTTTCTGGGATAACGTGGTGCTGGTTGGGAGCACGAAAATGTCTATATCTTGAACGCCCGAGTCCTTGGCTGCTGCACTGGGATCTGGGGGGGATACCAAATCAGTCCACGTCGCAGCAATATCGGTCGATCCGGCGTCCGGTCGTTTAAAAGCAGGTATCGCTCGCGCAACACATGGGTTAAGCAAGGGCTTCCGTTACCCGACGGCGCATTCTTTGATCCCACCACCGTCGCACCAATCCTATCCGATAACCTCCGGTAGCGACAGATTCCATTCTTCGACTGTGCTATCCTTTGAATATTCTTCAAAATAACTGTCGACTGTGGGAGGGAACCGAGGGTATGATTGTCCATCGACGTTTATATTCCATTGGCGGGGCCCATCGTTTGCTCTCACCAACCTCTTCTACCAACCCCTTCTACCAACTCCATCGAAGATGGGAATCGGAAGTGGGCAGGCAGATCCGTAAACCTAGATGGCTTGTACGAAAATACCATAATACCCCTCAACGACTACCAAGAAATTGCTTTCCCATCCTCGTTCCGTGGTTTTAAAGGAGGACCCGAGATATTCCATCTCTACCACTCTCTCTCTCTCCCTAGCACTTGCCTCAGAGATGCCGTCCGCCGACAAATCTCAGGCCGCGGAGGCGGTAGAGGAGACGACGGCACCAAAATTCTTCTGGGGCAACATGCCGGAGAACGAGTACTACGCACTACAGGGAGTGCGAAATCAACAAAGTTTCTTCACCACTCCTCAGGGACCACGTCTCTTCACCCAGTCCTTCGAACCCGTGAGCCCCGACGGCGAGCTCCTCCCCGTCAAAGCCACCGTCTTCATGGCCCACGGCTACGGCTCTGACAGCGGCTGGATGTTCCAGAAGATCGCCATCGCCTTCGCCCGCTGGGGCTACGCCGTCTTCTGCGCCGACCTCCTCGGCCACGGCCGGTCCGACGGAATCCGCTGCTACTTGGGGGACATGGAAGGCGTTGCAGCCGCCTCTCTTTCCTTCTTCCTGCAAACGCGGCAAAGTTCGCCTTATCAGAACCTCCCGGCTTTCCTTTTCGGGGAATCCATGGGCGGAGCCGCCACAATGTTAATGTACTTCCAGTCTAAGGATCTCCCCGGGGGATGTCCCTGGACGGGTCTCATCTTCTCTGCTCCTCTCTTCATCATACCCGAGGACATGAAACCCTCTCGGTTGAGGTTATTCCTCTACGGTCTCCTCTTCGGCGCGGCGGACACGTGGGCGGCGATGCCGGACAATAAGATGGTGGGGAAAGCCATTAAGGACCGAGATTTGCTCAAAATCATAGCTTCCAACCCAAGGCGGTATACGGGTCCGCCGCGAGTGGGGACCATGAGAGAGCTGGCGCGCGTCACCGGACTTATTCAGAGTAGATTTAAAGACGTAGAGATCCCTTTTCTAACCGTTCACGGCACCGACGACGGCGTCACATCGCCGGAGAGCTCCTCGCAGTTGCACGAGAAGGCGAGCAGCAAGGACAAGTCGGTGATTCTGTACGAGGGGATGTACCATTCTTTGATCCAGGGGGAGCCTGAGAAGAACAGCAGCCGCGTCCTCGCCGACATGAAGTCCTGGATCGACGAGCGGGTGGCTAGATACGGAATCGGGGCGTAGTCCGTCGAGAAGGATCTGAAAGTTGGTGTTATTTTTAGGGAGTTTGGTCCTGGTCAAGAATGGGAGTTGGAGAAGTAGAATGGGAGTTTGGTCGGGACTTTCCTCTTGACTTTGCCTAAAACGATGTTCCTCACGAAATTCTATCAAAATTGTTATGGGAGATTCTAATAAATTCAATGTTTCCTTGAAAAGTTGCGGTGTTTGGATAAAAAAATTTGAAAAATACAAAAAAACGTTTGATAGTGGTCTACTAGAGATTTCCAGCTCCCATCATTGCCCACCATATCACTTGCATGATTCTCTGAAGCCCTATGTTTTGATAGATAATCGTAATCACAATGGGATTCTTCTTCGAATGCAAACAAATGAAGCCTAAGATCCTCAAACTGCGAGAAGAAGATCAAGAACAAGAAATGATCCAAAAGATAGCTAGAATGCTCAATAGTCTTTCCAAAAAGGAATAGGCACATATTTATAGCTCTACAAGGGTAACATCCTAATAGAAAATACCAAAGTTCATAAACAGAAAAGGAGAAAAGGAGTCACAAATTTAGTAGGCCATCTCCAAGGGCCATCTCACAAGATGAGAAAAGAGGGGAAACTATTGAAACGCGTGGGAGAGAGAAGGTATAGCTGAAGAGACAAAGTGGAAACAAATCTCTACCTCGGATCGTTCAATGAGTAGGGATAATATTTGAACTACATACAATATCCTTTAGATCATATTCAGTGAATTCCTCGAGCTGTTCTAAATAAATTTCCTCCTTGAGTTCTTGATGATGGAAGGTGGTATTTGTGGTGTCAATTATATAAATCCGACTAAATCCCTAAGCAACGAGTCTTGAACCCCAAATCTTCAACTCCAAATATGTCTTCTATGCACTTAAAGACCCACTTGTAACAGATGGGCTTCTTATTTGGTGGAAGCTTCAGTAAATCTCAAGTCTAATTCATCTAAAGGGACTCAATTTCTTTTACCATGGCTAATGTCCAACATGCCAAATCAGTAAAGAGAATAGCTTCAACATATGAGCTTGATTCACTCAAGATATCAACTTCTTCTACCACAGTCATCGCATAAGCAATATGATTGACTTGTGTAAATAAAGTAGGTGGATGGTTCTTCTTGTGAGGTCAACCTCGAGCTATGGAGTGATCAACACCCACATTCTAACTTTCAATAATGTAAGAGTTTTGTGACTTTTCATATCATAAAGCTGGTATCCTTTTACCTCTCTCTTCAAAACAAGACATATGTGCTTAAGTGATCAAGGTTCAAGCTTGTTGTTTTCAATAAAAACTCCAAATGGATAACTAAAAATTCTCACCATGAAGTAGTCAGCAAGAGAATCTTTCCACAATTCTTGCATTGTCTTTTGCTTAATGGCCACAAAAGGAGAACAACTTGTCAAATTGATAACATGCAATTTATACATGTAATTATGTGATTGCTAATACAAATTTAGGCATAAAACATTCCATTCTTATTCATGTTATCATACTTTGAGTGCATATCTATCATTTCATACATTTTCAAGTTATAATATCAAAATACATTATTTTAGGGATAATTAGGCATAATTAAATAATCTATTTTAGAGTAGATTATTCTAATCTATATTTGATATTATAATTAAGTTTGAATGTTAAATAACAAGACAAATTACTTTTTGTACACTCATTTATTTTTCTAAGTTTTATTTTCTAGGAGAAATGATTGTATTTTTTAAATAAAAATTTATTATATTGTTATTTATTAAATTTGACTTTTTAAAATGATATATTATTGAATTCCTGATCAAATAAGATAAATTTAGATTAATTTGGAGTTGTATTTCAAAAGTTATGAATTTTCTAATTTTATAGATTTTTATAGAATTTTTATTGAATTTTTCTATATTTATTTTCAATTTATTTAGAATTTTAAAATTAAAATTATCATTTTTATACCATATGGTGACGTGGCGGGGTGTCGCCATGTGACGACGTGTGTGTGCGCATATGTGTGTGCACGTGTGTGTGCGAGTATAATTAGTGGGTTAAGCATCCATTAATGATTTTTACTAACCCACTATATACTCTAGTTATACACTCGTCAAATTGCCTTTATTTTTGTCATGTGGGGCTATCTTTCTTTTTATATCTTCACAAGTGACGTGGTGTGCCCAGAATTGTTAGATAGACGCGAATTAATGCAATTTAATATCAGCCCCTCATTTTCACTAGAGTGAGGGGGTTCGTGGCAGCATCTGAGTGGATGAAGATTCGTGTTATTGAAACATATCAATCCTGGGCGTTTATTTAAGGAGTTATAATGGCTATGATTTAAAGGCCATCTGAGAATCTCAAACGTCAATTCACGATTGAACGGACGAGATCTCACAACACTCTCTCTTCACGCTATCACGTGGCACGATCTTGACGCTCTGATGAAGATCCGACAGTCACGACTTAACCATAACGATTCGACTCTTCAGATTTCATCGCGATCGTTGATCTCATCAAGGAGAAGATCCAACAGTCACGCCCAATTTCAAAACATTATAAATTCTCTCTCTTCCATGGGAAATATATTCAAGGGTGTTTCGAGTTATCGAACTATTTCGATATCTAAATCCTCGAATCTCTTGTTTTCTTTGTCTTCTAGATCAATTTCCGTGTCCAATGAGTGTTTGAAAGCGAGATTTCGTGAAGAGAATTGGAAGAAATTGCTTCTTAAATATCAATGATCGTCTTCGAAATCGCGGAATGAAAAGCTTTAGATCCAGAAATCAATTGGATCATTTCGAGCGCTATCTTAGGTTAGAATTCGAGTTTTCCTTATAAGCTCTCTTCCCATAACATCATATCTCATTTTTGAATCCGGGATTAGGTTAATTTTAAATTTAATTTTGCTTTTCTCTCTCTACACGTTCGGAAATTCTACCTAATTTTTCTCTTTGATTTCTCCGCTGAAATGAAATGTTGGGATGTGAATTTTTGTCATTAAGTCGCATCTATTTGATCTAAGATGAAGCGTCCAGATTTCACCACATTGCATTTGAAGAAGAATCGTCGCGTGATCGTGCCTGCCTTATTGGGAATCGACGTCTTAGATGTTGTCACACGTCTATTAAAGTCCATCAGGCGTATTTAATCTCATCTATTATAACTCTTTAGATCAACGATTGAGATTAAAACGCTTTAAAATAAATTGTCACCCAATCAGATTCTGCCGCGTACCCCTTCACTTAAGTGAAGATCGACGATCGCAATTTAATCGCATGATCCCACCCTCCATGTTTCGCCACATCACTTGCATACAAAAACAGAAAAACATAATCTCATATGACCAAATTTAAAGAGAACGTGAGAGTATACAAGAGGTGAATGATTAGTGGGATAGCAAAAATTCTGAAAATGGTGCTTATTCTCATTAATCACACATACACACACATGCACGCACGCACGCGCACACATGCATACGTGTGTGCCATGTGGGGTTCTCATATGATGCCACGTGGCACCACATTTTTTCCCATGCCACATCAATTTCCACTTCAGCATGCGATAAAAATATAAATTTTTTATTCATTTGAATTCAAAATAAATCGAATTAAATTCATTAAAAATCATAAAAATTCTAGAAAAATCCCTAAAAATTAGAAAATTCAAATCTTTCAAAATAAAACTCCAAATTAATCCAAATTTATTTTTTTGGATGAGAAATTAAATTATCGATCATTCTAAATATTTAAATTATTTAAATAACAAGATAATAAATTTTTATTTCAAAAATACACTCATTTCTCTTAGAGAATAAAAACTTAGAAAAAAATAAATAAGTGTATAAAAAAAGTATTTTCTCTTATTATTTAACATTAAAACCTATTTATAATCTGATATTTAGATGAGAATAATCTAATCTTTAAATTTTTCTCTTCATTATCCATGATTATCCTTAAATTAGTTCATTGTGAGATTATAACTTAATTTTCATAGAATGATACATATACACTCAAAATACGATAACATGCATAAGAATGGAATGTTTTATGCCTTAATTTGTAATAATAATCATATAATTTCATGTATGATTTGCATGTTATCACATGGTCCAACAATCACGTGCATTTAATCAAATACACTAGGTTGCACCACGCCATCCATGTCTTATTTTTAACCTAAAAATAAAAAAAATAGAATTCAACCTAAAAGAATATGTAAAATTTAAAAAATCATTATCATTATTATTATGCATTCTTAAATATTTGGTTCAACTTGAAAACTAAACCAAGTTTTTCATCTTCTTCTCATCTATTTTCATTTCTTTCTTAACTCAAAGATTTCATCGCATCTTATTCCTTGAGTCATTCTCCTCAAATATCGAGGGTGAAAGATCCTATCTTGACTACCCAATAACCTTCGAGGACTTCATGATGTATCCAATATATGACAGTCTAGAGATCTCATGGCTTGGGATTCTAAGTCATAATCAAAATATGATCATCGATCCACAAAATATGTTTTTAGTGTCTCATACCAAAGGACCATATACATAAATGTGATATGAATCAACCTAATTGACAGTTAAGTATAGTAAAATTGAGACATTTATACAAATCAATTTAATAAACTCTTTCTCTAAAAGTCACCCAGTATCTATCCTTGCTTTCTCCACACTAATTGTTACAAGATCAACCATACTCATTATATGACTTGAATAAAATAAAATTATTATTTTATTATATATTATCATGTTTTCTCGAATATCTCTTTAATATAAATATTTATAATATATTTGTTAAAAACTAGTGAGCATTATATTATGATCTTATTATAATTCACGTGGCCAAGGTATATGCTTGTGCATTTCATTACAAATATTGCAATGATAATAAAAATAAATAATTTTCATTTTGATGAATATAAATGAGACATGTAAATGTGATTTGGCTTATATGTCACATAATATCCATCATCAATGGTATTATTTGACATTTGATCTGTGTCTTTAATCCCTAACATCTTGATGTATGACCATGCCATTCTTGATCATCACCACAACTTCCACCAAACTGCATTTAGTTGTAGACTTAGGATATCACTATAAACCATTCCCTAACATCAAAACTGGAGAACCCAAAAATTTGGCATAATGTTGTAAAATCATGTCACCAATTTGAATTTTGAGAAATGTTTTCATACACTTGAACATTTCGATAAATATTTTTATTATATCCTTAGAAATATTTCCAAGTGTCCTATATGTCTTGGGCGAGATGAAGTTGTGACACAAGTTGTCGAATTGTTGTGTAATACTACCAAGCCTTTGTGATGCAGGACACGGTGGTGAAAACCCTCGTGCCTGATCAATGGGACTGAGGTTGACCGGAGGTGGCCGGTCAACCCTAACCTATGGATAAGCAAATCCTAGACCCTAAGTATGGACCTCTAACCTAAGCCTAGGTGCAAGCAAGCGTGCCGATCAGCGGAGTCGACTCCGGGTGACCCGGGGAAACTCGCGATGATGGGTAGGGTGAGATCCTCTCGATCCACGTCCGAAGCGTGGAAGTCGCTCGTCGTGGAGTAGCCGGAGGCTGCAGCCCACGCTCGGTCTGCGAGCCCGACGTACGCGTGAGAGATCTCGATCTCATATCCGCTCTATCCTATCTACGTCGTCCGACGGCGGTGGAGACGAGTAAAGGAAATGATTCGAAAAGTAATTAACTTGAAAGAGGGGTCGAAGCTAACTGCGGGCGCGAGCCGGTCGG
>CM044105.1:20071153-20213440 GCA_024174645.1 Lemna minuta
GGACTACACCTTCTCCCTACGACATCGGCCAAGACCATTGAGAATAGAGATGTGAAACGCACTAGTCGTCGATCACACACCCTCCCGAGATTTCGCAAGCAGCTATCATCGGGTTCGATCGCCCTTGGTATTAGGATTTCCCAGGTTTTCGCGAATGCGGGTCAAACTCGCTCATTTCGCAGCTAGTTATCTGGAGTATCGGTGGGTGTTGGAGTGCTCTTCTTCATAGCCGAGATCTCTGCGTCCCCTCACAGGTCCACCGTGACTTCTCATGCAGGGCTCCATGTGGCGGGCTCGCGGGCCATCTCGGCATCACTAAATCCACCCAAGGGCTGGAGCGGCGATCTTGTTGGCCTCACTGCAGCAGAGACACCGTCGGATGATTGTTCGGTGCACTATCTGCACTATCGGCAAAATGATGAAGCAAAATATAGAGCGAGTATCTTCCCCTCCCGTGCCCAGGCTCACCTTTGGCAAGAAATCGGTCTTGACTTCGTCTTGGAAAACTTACCCAAGGCAGCGCAACTGGATACCATTACGGTAGTAGTCGGCCCGGTTCGGTAAGATGGCTCACTTCATCGCTTTGCTCGAAAGACCGCGAGACCGCCCACACGCCCGGAAACTCTTCTTCAATGAAATCGTTAGCCTACATGAGTCCGCGAAGTATTGTCTCGACATGACGTCAGGTTCACTAGCACATTACGGAAAACACTCGGCATCTCATGGAGACGACACTCCAAGTTCTTGACCGCGTTTCACCCTCAAACGGATGGTCGGGCGTAAGTCACCAACCATTCGTTGGGCAGCACTCTGCTGTTGCCTCGTTCGTGAAAATACGCCACTTGGGACGAACTCCTACGCGCGCGGAATTGCCTACAACGCCTCCCGAGTCCGCAGGTGTCACGGGGTACTCTCCCTTTCCAGATTAACACGGGCGCAACCCAAACCTACCCGTCGACCTCGTTCCCCTCCCATCGCTGAAAAGCCTCTTCCGCGCGAAGCTATCAACTACACCCTTGAGGCTAAAGAACGGATCATAAGCTTACAGTTGTAAGATCAAAGATACGGTCGATGCGCGGCCTTGATCCCTATATCAAGTAGAGCGATATGGTGATGGTGCGACTCTGTCCGGAACGCTACGCGATGGAAAGCCCCGCTCCACCGCGCGGCGGGGACCGTTTCAGTTATTAGGGTAATCCTTTAACGCCTACGACATCGCTATACACACACACTCCGGAGTGGGATCTCATCGATATTCAACATCGGCGATCTCGTGGCCTACAAGGACACTCTAGAGGTCCCTCCAAGCCGGACTACCCCGCCAACTCGGCCAATTCCCAGCAGTCTTTTCTTGTAGGAGGAGAATAATGGGGACCACTCACCCCCAAGGAACGTCGCGACCAACGGCCCTGAACCTGTAACAGAACCGGAAGCTTCCGCGGAGTCAGAGCAGGAACTTGAAGCGGTTGAAGCAGAAAGGCGCCCTCGCGTAGCTCCGACGACTAGGCCGTCAGAATGCGTCTACTTCCGCCCATTTCTTCAGAATTACGTGCTAGTGATTCGACCCACATCACATTGCCTCCTCATTTTGGAACTTTTCTCTCGCGGTCGTTCAACACTGTTCCAAAGTCATGCCAATTTCGACGGAGGAGACTTAAGCCGATCATTCACGCCGACTACGTTGTACTGCTGGGAAGTTTCAGACGGATCCGGCTGCTGGTTCGGCGCGGTTTGACCACGGAATTGTCCTTATCGCCGGACACGTGTAGTGGCTACCGGTGCTCGCTCCTTCTCGATGTTTCCCTGCCGGACTCGCTTTTCTCTACACGCCTGTTCACGCTATTTCGTTCGCACTTCCTCGTCTGGTCTCGCTTGGCCTCTCGATCCTCGTCCCTCGCTTCCGAGTTAATCTGTGCCGACAGCTGGAGTTGTCATGGCGCAAGGCAAAGGAACTCCATTTCGTACTGATACCACTCATGAGCCCTGGCCACTCGATCCCGATGCTAGACCTCGCCCGGCTGCTAGCCCAAGAGGGTAGTCGTCACCTTCGTCACCACGCCGGCCAACCTCTCACGGATCCAGTCCGTCGTCAGCCGCATGAAGGAGGCAGACCTTCTATCAGTTCCTCTCCCTGATTTCCCGTGCAAAGAAGCGGGCTTGCCGGAGGGCTGCAGAGTATCGACCTTCTCCCCTCGATGTCGTCACTGGGAGACTTCGTGCTCGCAACGAGGACGCTGGAGGAGCCGCTAAGGCTTCACCTGCGGGACAGCACACCGCCGCCCAGCTGCTTCATCTCCGACTTCTGCCAGCCGTGGACTCGCTTTGTTGCGCGCGACCTCGGGGTGCCGAGATTCGACTTCTACAGCATGCCGTGTTTCGCAATTCTCTGTGAACACAAATTGTACCACGAAGCGAGAGAACAAGACTGGGACTCCGTCGTCGTTCCGGGATTGCCCCTCCACGTCGAGGTAACCAAGGCTCAGGCGCCTGGCCTTTTTCCTGGGCCCGAGTTTGCTTGGATGGCTGAAGAGGCGCTGGCAGCTGAGTCGGCCTCCCACGGCGTGGTGGTCAACACCTTCTCAGAATTGGAGCCCCAGTTTATAGATCTCTACGAGAGGAGCTTAGGAAAGAAGATATGGGCCGTGGGCCCTCTGTCTTTGAGTAACGAGCTCTCAAGTGATAAGGCAGAGAGAGGCGATAAGTCGACAATCGAGGTACAGAAATGCACGGATTGGCTCGACTCCAAGGAACCGCGTTCCGTAGTCTACGTTAGCTTCGGAACACTCGTGGGTTCTTCGCTAACTCGGCACGTGGAGCTCGGACTGGGGCTGGAGGCCACGCGGCGACCTTTCATATGGGTGATTCGAGATAGCGGAGATCGCGGGGAAGTGGAGGAGTGGCTCGCTCAGGGCTTCGAGGAGAGGACGAGAGATCGAGGCCTGATCATTAGGAGGTGGGCCCCGCAGATGACCATTCTCTCTCATCCTTCGGTCGGAGGTTTCCTGACGCACTGCGGGTGGAACTCATCCTTGGAGGGAATCACCGCCGGAGTTCCCTTGCTGACGTGGCCGGGTTTCTCGGAGCAGTTTTTCAACGAACGTCTTCTGGTAGATGCACTTAGAGTGGCAGTTCCGAGCGGCGTAAAGATACCGTTCTGGATTTCGAAGCCGGCCGGCGCAGACTTTTTGAGAAGAGAGCAAGTCCAAAATGCGGTGGAAATGCTGATGGACGGCGGAGCGGAAGGGGAGGAAAGGAGGACGCGAGTAACTGACCTGGGAAATCTGGCGAGGAAAGCAATGGATGATGGCGGATCGTCTCACCAGAGCTTGACTCTTCTTATAGACGAGGTAAAACGTTGCAATAAAGGGGGTTCTTAGATGGGCAGGCAAGGCGAGAAATGTCGAAAGAATAATCTTTAGACGATTTCGTGCCTCTCGCATGGGGATTTGAGGTTAATCTGCTATGTCAAGCATTTAAGTAGAAATATATTTTTTTAGAATTATTATTTTTTAAGTTTGTTTATTTAAAATTTAGATATGAAGTTACCTTCTACGTAGGCTCATTTTGCTAATGAAACTGATTTGAATTTTGAATATCATAAAATAATATAATACTTCTAATCCATGTTAAAATAAAGAGATTTTTTTAGACTTATGATTCAAAATTTGAAAGGGATTTGAATAACGACCATGATAAATAACATAATTATTTTAATTTGTGTTAAAATTAACCAAAAAATATGATTAAAAGTATGGATTGGAAGTGATGTGCAAGTCAAAGCATCCAGACCTTGACTTAATATAATGCCCAATAAAAATATAGATGCATATCACCTCTTTTTATTCCAACAAAGAATCTTCCAAAATTTTCTTTCGCTATTGTCCTCAAATTGTAGCCACACACTCTTTATTGCCCTAGTTTATTGAAGGTGCAGTTTGTGCTCATAGTTCATTATGTTTAACTTAGTTGAATTTCTTTCAAAATCTCTAGAACGCTGATTTACTTATAATCTAAATTTCACTCTTATTTAACATACTTGAATGAATCATTTTCCATAAAGTCAGACCAAAGATTATAAGGTTTTTTCTTTGGATGGTACAATTTATGATTCTCTCCAAGTGATGTGTGCAAATGGTAATTATAAAAGTCATAATGAAATTCAAAAACTTATTGGAAATTCAAATTGATAGGGAAAATAAGACATTTAAAACATCAAACGAATATCTCAAGAGTATTAGAGAATTTGAGCAGAAATCTCCCTTTGGCATATAATCATTGAATTTTGAGAGCGAGTGGCATTTGAAGTTTTCTTTGGACATCACCTTACTCGGAAGCTCTTTTGTATCAAAGTCATTTATTCACAAAAAGAACCACAAAATTCCAATAATAATTTGGACATCATTCTAGATCATCTACATAATGACTGACCTAAAAGGAGCGATGTGACAAGGTATGAAAAATTATGACACTTAAAATGTGAAATAAAAAATCTTTAAGATTAATGTCTGTAAAAACTTAAGCTCACTCAATTGTCTTGGTAAGGCTTTAGAGAGGTGAATTTAAAAATAACTACAGAATTGTCTTTTATTGAGTTATTCTCAATGCATTTAGCGTCTAATTAAAGGTGGTGATTTTAACATCATTAGTCTCAAATTTGAGTTAAACATGAGTCAAAGATATTAAATGATGGAAAATTTAAGAATGAGAGACATTATGATAATTGATTGGATATAGGTTTTCTTAAATCTTGTACATCACTCATAATTTTATGTAAAGAACCAAATACAAGAGGTAGAATATATTGTTCACTTAAAAAAATGCTTGATTATTCCCTAATACTTATCCTAATGAGGAATTTATTGGAAAAAAAATTGTGGATAGTAGTAAAATTAGAACTTTACGGGAAAGGATGGAAAATGGCATTAGCACACATGGTTTGGGTTCGACCTGCCTTGGTCATGGTCGGAGGTCAGCCTTGTATTTGTGAATGGTCACGTCACAAAATCAAATTGTCCTTAAGTCAAATTGATGCTCACACTAAGGGGGTAACCCGGACGACTTGTCGAAGAGGTTCATGATTATGTAAATATAAAATAAAATATTTATGTAAATAATGAAAGAGAGAGAGATGGAGGGAGGAGGAAGAGAGATATGGAGGGGGGAATATATTAGAGAGAGATAGATGGTGGGAATGAAGAAAGATATGGAAATAGATGAGAGAAAAAGAGAGTGTGATGGAGATCATAAAGAGAGACATTGGGAAAGTGATAAGAGAGAGGGGGGAGAGAGAAGGTTGAAATACCCTGACTAGATAGTGAAATAATGGAGTGGGGAGGGGGATGAATTAATTTCTTTTGAAAAAAAATTTTCTAATTCTTCTTTTAATTTTTTAATTATTGGATCAAAATCTCACATTGAATGTTCATTAGATTTTGTTTTATATTGGACAAGGTATCCAAAGCCCTTTTTCTAAGAGCAAACAATTCCCTTGGAGTCTCTACTTACCTTATGAAGTTCCCAGGTAGCAATTACTAACTAGTCAAGCTTATTAGATCAAATTCCAAACAAAAACCTTTGATCTGACCCACTTAGACTCTCGATTAGTGATATCATTTTTCATCATCCTTTGGTACCTCTGTGATGGATATTATGTGGCCTATAAGCCAATAACCTTTCATCAATCTTGTTTATGTTCGTTGAAATGAAATTTATTCATTGTCATTCTTGTGTGATGTTTGCAATGAAGTCCATGAGCATGTGAAATGACTAAGTGAATTATGATGAGATCATAATATAGTGATTGCTAGTCTTTAAACATATGTTCTAGAGATTCCTATTCGTGGGACATTCGAGAAGGACATCGAATTTTCCGGAAAGAATAGCACTATCTAGTCCAACTCATATGATGAGTATGGCTGATCCTATAGCCACACTGGTGGGAGACACTAGGATAGATAGTGGGTGCCTCTTTTGGAGAAAGAGTTCACTGAATTGGATCCGTATGAATCCTCGAATGGTAATATACCTAAATTGTCAATCAGTGTTTATCCATGTCACGGCTGTGTACGTGGTCCTTTGAGAAATTCATAGAGCTTTAGGAATGAAGTGGAGAAACAATCTAGAAAGAGTATCAAGACTCTTCGATCAGATCGAGGAGGTGAATACTTAGCTACGAGTTCACACGCTCCCTTACATAATGGTATCCTAGCTCAATTGACTCTCTCCTTACACACCTCATGAATGGTGTTTCAGAAAGGAGAAATCGTACCTTGTTGACATGGTGCGATCTATGATGAGTTTCTCAAAACTTCTAATATCCCTTTGGGGATATGCGCTCGAGACAACAAATAACGTGTCCTTAATGTCTTACTCTAGCTTCTACTCCATATGAGATATGGAAAGGAAGAAGCCGACTTCTTACTTTAGAGTATAAGGTCTCCGCTCATGTTAAGAAACATGATACGTATAAGCTGGAATCAAGGACTGTAGCTTTTGTAGATTTGTGGGAGGTCCGCCAAAGAAACATCAGTGATACTACTTTTACCGCCCCGAGGAACAAATTCGATATTTGTTACTTGGGGTGCGCTCATCTTCTTAGAAGATGAGCATCTCTTGAGAAGAGATAGTGGGAGTGGAAGTAGTACTAGAAGAAGTTCTAGATCCAAACACAAATGCTACCTCTTTAGATGAGAACCAGCCTTCCGAAAGTCTTCGGGCACACACAGAGGCACCAATCACAGAGGACTCGGCAGAGCACCGTAGACAACCAGATCGACATATGTGGGACATATTGTAGACAGACAGATGTCGATACTCTCCACTTAAAAGGATAATGATCCTTTTAACCTATAGTAAAGTGGTCAATGATTCCAACTCTTAGAAATGGCGAGAAGCAATGGATTCAGAGATCCAGCAGCATCGTGAACCAAGCATGGCACTTGGCGACTCCCTCGAGGGCATAGTACCCATCGGTGTAGGCGGATCTTCAAGAAGATTGGTGCTGATGGACAGATTGACACCTTCATGTTAGTTGGTGGCTTTAAGGGTTATCTTCAAAGACAAGGAGCTGACTACATGTTAAACCTTCTCACCAGTTTCCTATGATTAAGTCAATTGTGGATTCTTTCGCCATAACTGCACACTATGACTACGAGGTCCGGAAAAGATGGATGTGAAAACCGCCTCTCTCATTGGAAACCTTGAGGAAGAGGTGTATATGATACAACTTGAGGGTTAGTACATCCAAGGAGCTCTCGAAAGGTGCGCAGTGTTGGCAGACTGAGATCCATTTATGGTTGGAAGCAAGTATCTAGGAGTTGGAATATGAGATTTGATAAGATGATTAGATCTTATGACTTCACTAAGAATGAAGATGAACCTTATGAGTACAAGAAGATCAAGTGGGAGCGCGATCACTTTTCTTGTCCTTTATGTGGATGACATCCTACTCATTGGGAATGATGTAGGTATGTTACCATCAGTTGAAGGTGTGGCTCAGTCAAAGAACTTCTCCACTGAAGGATTTCGGGAGAAGCAACCTTACGTGATTGGGAATACATATCTCGTAGAGATAGATCGAGGAGGTTGCTTGGCTTATCTCAATCCATGTACATAGACACCATTGTCAAAAGGTTTGGCATGGGAGAACTCCAAGAGAGGTTTTTCATACCGATAAGACATGGAGCTCTCGTGATATCTAAGGAGCATTTGCCTAAGACTCCTGAAGATAGAGCATTCATGGAAAAGATCCCGTATGCATCGGCGATTGGGTCCATCATGTACGCTATGCTATGCACAAGACCAGATGTGGCATTTGCTCTAAGTGTTACGAGCAGATTTCAGGCTCACCCAGGTGAGAGTCATTGGGAAGTCAGGAAATGCATCCTTAAGTACTTGAGAAGGACTACGGATTTATTTCTCGGTATATGGAGGAGAGGAGCTTAAGCTCTCAAGGTTACATCGACTCGAAGTCTCAGCAAACCCGATGATAGTAGATCTACATCTAGATTCTTGTTCACTTTGAATGGAGGAGCAGTATCTTGGAATAGTTCCAAGCAGCCCACCACTTCAGATTCGACAACAGAGGCTGAGTATATTGCCACGAGTGATGCCGCCAAGGAAGCAGTCTGGTTAAAGAAGTTCATCACAGACCTTGGCGTTATCCCTACGATCTCAAACCCTATTCCATTATTGTGTGACAACAATGGTTCAATAGCACAAGCGAAAGAGCCAAGGTCTCATCGAAGTCTAAGCACATTCTCGAGGCGCTTTCACTTAATTAGGAGATCGTCGCTAGAGGAGATGTAGTGGTGGAAAGAATTCCATCAACCGACAATCTTGTAGATCCACTAACTATCCTTTAGCTCAAGAAGTCTTTGAGCGTCATGGCACACAACTATGGGGTTGCTGCACAAGGGCAATTGGCTTTAGTCCAAGTGGGAGATTGATGGATATTATGTAGCCTATAAGCCAATCACACTTTCATCAATCTTGTTTATGTTCATTGAAATGAAATTTATTCCATTGTCATTCTTGTGTGATGTTTGCAATGAAGTCCATGAGCATGTGCAATGACTAAGTGAATTATGATGAGATCATAATATAGTGATTAAGTGTCTTTAAACATATGTTCTAAACATTCCTATTCGTGGGACATTCGAGAAGGACATCGAATTATCCTAAAGAATAGCACTATCTGGTCCAACTCATATGATGAGTATGGCCGATCCTATAGCCATCGGTGTGAGACACTAAGGATAGATAGTGGGTGCTCTTTGGAGAAAGAGTTCACTAATTGATCCGTATGAATCGAATGGTAATATACCTAATTGTCAATCAGGTTGATTCATGTCATCTACAGTACAGTGGTCCCTTTGACTCGAGACACCACAAAAGACATCTTGTGGATGGATGATAGTGTTTTGATCTATGACTTACGACTCCCAGCCACGGGATCTCCAAAAACGTCATAGATTGGATACGACATGAAGTCCTCAAGGTGATTGTGTGGTCAAGATGGGATCATCTACCCTGAGATATGAGAAGATCGACTCAAGGAATGAGATGCGATTAAATCCCTGGACAAGGTAGTGGAAATATTAGAGAAGTTGTTCTCAATGATTTCTACTGCATCAGTAATTAAATTGAGTGATCGATTAGGGTTTTGACAATTAACTATACCCTAAGTCATTCATGAGTCTCGTGGATGAAGGATTATACGTACACCTTAACCAATGACGTCAGGTTCCATGAAAGAGTTCAATATACCCATATCTCCTAGAGCACGTGGTGTAGCTTGGCACCCACTGAGCCGCGACTCAACCTGTCGATTGGGTTAAATCAATCTCTTAGTTAATTAATCTATATGTTGATATAGTTACTGATAAGCACCAATAAGTGCTAGCTGGCTGGATAGAGTCATAAATCGGCGAGATATATGGACCTAGAGGGTCACACACATAAGGTCAATGGACGTCGCGTGGATATAGACATAATAATAAGGGCTTTTGCAGAAAAATTCTCACATTCCCAAAGTCTATAAAATAGGGGGAGAACGACCATACAGAGGCTCTCATGCAAGCCTAGTGGAACTTCCTCCTTTTCTTCCTCTCGTGGGTGACGAGTGTTCAAGAGGAGATCCGATCAGCCTTGAGATTGTGTGGATACCGCTGCAGAGGCCGGACGCTTGAACGGTTGAAGAACTTCTTTCAAATGATCCAAGTAAGTATGAATTTTATCTCCATACTAGATGATAGATCATACAGAATGGATGAGATGAGATCATCCATTCTTGGTGCTTCCACGATGTTGAATGTTTTGATTCAACACCTTTGCTGCAATCATTATTTTGGATAAAGATTTGGAGAGCTTTTCGAGCCTCAGATCCCAGCACCCTCGCCACTCATCTTATTTCCCATAAGCCAACTCCAAGAGCTTTGCTTTGCCGCTCTCTTGCTTCCCTTCAAGCTAGCGTCTCTCTAAAGCACTCAAGCCTCGTTAGCAATCCATGCACAGCTTCCTCCAAGCAGGTTGCTCACCCATGTTTTTACGTGATCGAGACAAGCAAGAGCAAATACTCTTTGAATTGAATCAACTCTCTAAACTCATCACCTCGAGTACCATCCACCAAAAGAATCTCCTCCTTACCCTCATAAGTAAGTAAAACTCTCCCAAAGTCAACCTTAGTGAGTGCACTTGATCATAACTATCCCTAATTCCTAAAAAGTCACAGTCATTCAGAGATGAACAAAGGATTCAAAATTAATGGAAAGAGATTAGCTGCAAATAATTTAAATTTAAGGTAAGGAAACTAAAAGAAAGAAATTATAAAATAAAAATTTCATGAAGATAGCATCAAGTTTGACTTTCTAAAGTTAGACCCCCAACTGATGATCTTTGACTTCTCTGAAGATGCTTTTGTAACTCTTAGTATCCTTGCACTTAAAATGTCTAGATAATATGAAGAATGAGTTCAGAGAGTCTTACATTGGATCTTTTAAATATGAATGTTATGATAATCCTAAATACATCTATATGATGTAGAATGCATTAAGAAACAATTTCCTTGGAATTTAACCTTGACATAGATCCTTCTCACACCTAAAATGTTAGTTCTTAATTGCTGTACTTCTTAAATTTTATTAATGATTCAAAATCAGGTAAAACTTGGTAGAAATCAAAACTTGACATAATTTGAAATTAGATCTAGAATTAGATCAAGAAATACAACTAGAACGGCATCCACTCAAACCCTCGACACAATTTTAGAAAAGAGAATATCTCCAAATTATTTCACAAATTCAAAGAAATCAAAAAATAATTTTTTTTAAAAGATAGATTTCTGGAAATAAGAAGCTAGAAAAGGATTTTATAAAAAATAGAAAGGACAAAAGATATTTTAAATATAAGAAAAATGAGATTTCAGATATTCTAAAAAAAGATTAAAATTTTAGAAAAATGAGATTTTTAGAGATTTTTGAAATAGATTCTAAAAATCAAATAGAAAAGAGATTTTGAAAATGTGAAGACAGATTAAAGAAAATGCATTTTTCTACGAACTTCGAACTATAATATGAAAATGGATGTCCCAAATAGTTGAAATATGTCTTTAAGTAAATTCAAAGTAAAAGAACCTTTGATGAGATGATTGCCCAATAAATAAACTGAAACTCTCCTATTATGGATATTAAAATTGAATAAGAATAAACCCAAGAGCTAACCTTGCCAGACTTTCTAGGAATATATTAACAAAAGCAATCAGAAATAAAATCAAGAATCCAATTTAAAAACTCTCCCCCTAAAATTTAACAAAGATGAACTTTATTTTGGCTCAAAAAATCAGCCCAATGGCTGACCTAAACAGTTTTGATGAAAATAAAATCCAATTGAAAATCCTCCCTAAAATCTAATAGTGACAAACTTTGTCCTAACTCAAAAATCAGCCTGATGACTAAACTAAAAATTGATGAAAAGTCCTACTTGACTGTTGATGACCTAAACTGACCACCACGAAGAACACAATCCTGCAATCAAATGCAAGTTGAAGCACAGTACAATTAGAACAAAGTACCATGAAGCAATTAGCAGTAATGATGGCTTTGGAGGACAGCTGACCCTCGTCAAGAGAGAGTGATACTCGTTTTGGAAGCTTGAAGATGAAAATTAGATGAGAGCTGATGTTACCCAAAGTAAGATTAGTGTGAGAGAGATTATTTCTCCTTTTTCAGATTTAAAGTGGGGAGAGAGAGAATGTGAGATGCTGATTGATCAAGAGAGAACTATTGTTGCCTTCTCTTCTCTTTGTCTGCCCTAAAACCATTACTAAGAAAAATAACCATTACCTATATTTAATAAATATAATACTAATAAAATTGATAAATAAAAATAGAAACTAGGCTAAAAATAAATGCACAAATAGAGATATTGATGATGATATTCTTGACATTTAATTAATATTGACAACCATGATAATATTATAAATATCAAACAAAAATTCTAAATGGTTAATTCATTAAACAAGAGACATTGATGATAAGTGGCTAGTTAATTATGAAATTGCAATTTAAAAATCACATTAATAATATAAAACTTATTCATCAATCCTAATGGATGTGGGTCATTGCTCGAGTCATCAATACCCTTCTCATATTATTTTGGCTAAAAATAGCAATCAAATTCTAAAATTGATTAAGATAATATTTCGCAAACATTAACAGACTCAACCAAGTATAAATTATCAAACTCAATTGAAGAAAAAAAAAAAGGTGAGAAAGAGAGAGGAAGACTGAAAGATAGAGAATTAGAGAGGGAGAGGGAATATGGAGGAAATTAGACGCAGAGATATTTATGTCCCCTTGTTTTTCTCTCTGTCTACCTTTGATATCTCCCATACTTTCCTCACATTCCAATGTTTTAGCACAGAATTACTGTAAGAAACAATGGCTTGAATTCATACAAACCTTGGATTCAAGAAGGGTTAGGTTCTGAGTCCACAGAACTAACTCCTTCAACCCTTGAATCCACAAGGGTGTACTTGAATCCACACAGAGCACTCTCTACAGAAATACCTGCAGAAGAAAGCAAGCTCTCAAAAGGGATAACCCACCAGGCCCTCTATATAATATAATGGGGCCCTATATATACTTCCCATAAAAGCAAGGGCCGTCCAAGTGATTTGACCCATGAAAAGACAACACAAAAGTCTTGAAAATACAACTTGGACAGCTTGAATGCTTAGACAGATGACAAAAAGCAAGTAACTAGCCCATGTGCCTCCTTCAAAAGATATTTATAGTTTCCTATGCATGTCATAATATTGGTGTCCTTAGAGATTTTCTTCTGACAAAAGTGTCAGGTCCTAGGAGCCTCCCAAGGCCCACAAGCTTTAAATGGGCCTCCAATAAGAACTTACCCATAGAAGGAAATGGGCCTCGGCTACATTGTGGCCTACATCACATTCTCTCTGTCTACCTTGATATCCCCACAATTCTTCCTCTTCACCTTCTCTCCTCTCCCCTCCACTTTAAATTTGTCCTCCTACTAGCAGCTCACTATCTTAATGCTTTGATCTATCACTGATCAACAACTCAACCTAACCTTGCTCAACATGCCCAAGGCGACAAGCCGATGGTGAACATGTCAAAATTGAAAGCATCATGTCGTATATGACTCCTGTGACAGATGAGATTAATTAAATAACAGTTCATTACTTTGGGGCATTGCCCATTGCTTGGCCCCGGGAGGAATCAAAGGTTATGAGAGAAGAAACAAGAGGATTGATGATAAAAATGAGAAGAAGATTACAACTCTACTAGATTACAAGATATCTAAGAAAGATAAACAAAATGATGTATATATATATATATGAGAGAGAGAGAGAGAGAGAGATGGAGATAAAACTTAGTTCAACTATTGTTCATATGGGATGTACTACTTATTTGATACTTTTGATATCGAATTAGTAAGTTAATCATCTGCCATTGACACAATACACACATTTGTGTGTGTGTATAGAGAGAGAGAGGGATAGAGATCAAAAATTGAGTTGAGCTGTTGTTTATATGGATAAGGCATGGGTTTTATTTTGATCCTTTTGATACCAAATTTAGTAATTTAATAATCAGTAACTTTATAGGTTCATGTTCAACATTATTAATATATTTAAATGCATAATTGTTGTTAATATGATGCACACTATTATGTTTCCATCAAATTTTGCATTCATTATGTCACTTCACTCATATATGCTCAACTTGAATCTATTTAGAGTTAATTTGATGTAAACATGACTATGCCCTATTAGACATCATTCTTCTTTTCCCTTTGCTTATATTTTAAGACTAACCCCATTTGAATTTTTCAAAGTCAAGTGGTTGAATTTTTGCATGTTCTGCATGAGTCAAAAAGGATGTTATATATATAATTCCAATAATAGAAAGTACTGATACAAAATTTCAAATATAGAGAGAAAGATATGAAATCCCCAAACATTTTGGAGCCAAGTCAACTCATAAGGTCAAAGGCAATCAAATTAGGCTTCTAAATCATCTACTTAGGAAAGTCACAAGTGGTCAACTCTTTTAGGGAATTTAGATTCAAACTTGGAGCTTAATTATTTTTTAGATATGATGTAACTTTCATTTAAAAGGAAAGATCATTATTATCTTCGTGATATTAAAAATAATTGCAGAGATATTAAATTTTGATCTAATAAAGAAATGTTGGGGGAAAATGATTTGAATTTTGTGAGATATCATAGGTCTAGGGATTTTCGAATTTTGAGGAATAGATTTATTTGACTTAAAAAGGATAAAAGGGAGATCGTGTAGCAACCAATCAAAACCATGATTTGTGGCTCCAAAAGGGCAAACCACCTAGATGCAGTTGATACACACATGTGCCACCTATGCATCATGTGTTATCGAATTTCACATGGTCTATTATGCACGAAGATTATCATGGTCCATGCAGCTTGTGTGGCATGCTCATGTGATGCCACACAAGAGTAAGACAGAGTGATGATCTCTGATGGCATGTGGTTTCCATCAAGCTTTTGTGCGCGATTTCATGCAATAAAATTATAATTCCTTACTTCGATATTGGTGGAGAGGCTTTTTGAAGAGATCCAAGCATTTGATATATTTATATCTTTCCTAGAAAAGAGAAGTCGATATCTTGATATCATTCCTTGAAAGAGTTTCATCCATTTCGCTAGGAGAGAGTAGATGAAATAGAAAGAAGAGAGACTAAAAAGAGGCTGAAGGATTAAAATACAAAAGAGACATCGATGGGTGATGTTTTTCTTGTGAAGAGACGAAAGAGAAGATCGCAAGCACTTCTATCTTTCTATCCCTCATGTGTGCCTCCTCTTTCTCCTAGAAGTGATAGAAATAGTAGGGAAGAGGACTCCTCATTCTTTCATTGTTTTAGGAAATGCTCAGTGAAATTGAGTTTGAAATGCTTAATTTCTTTTCTCCCCCAAATATCATCAATATGCCAATTCTTCCTCCACTCAATCAAGTGATAAGTCTCACCTTGCATGCTTGTTGCTTATGTTGGTAGTCGCAAGAGGAGTCGCAGCTTGAACCCGGGAGCACAAATTTTTTTATGCTAGAATTCTTGGAGTCCCTAATTCCACCATTATCTCAAGGAAATGGCAGGTTCATATAATTACTGGCGACATGCAGCAGCTACATCCAACTTGTTTGAGAGAATTTCGTTTACATGAATACAAGTTAGGAATATCCTGCCTTCTTTGCTTCATAAAACTTAATTGGATTATTCTAGAAACACTCATCTTGTGTGGCTGAGAGGCTTAGCTTGGACTCAAATATTCTCCCTAGCCTGTAAAAATTATAAAATTTCCCACGGATTCAAACACATTCTCCTAGAGCTGAAGAGGCCATCGACTCAAACTAGCATTATTTTTTAGAAATTTATTGATTGAGCTTACACTTACTTCAAAATAGTCATCGATTTGATTATTCTGAATCAAATTAGCCATTTTATGAGTTGACGTAGGCCAGTAAATTAAGGGCAGATTTGTCATTTTATATATATATATATACATATTGTAGTTAATAGCCAATGTAAATCTATAAATAATACATACTTTAATTAATGAAAGATATGCTTTTACTCTTTTTCATCGTGTATCTTCTTCTCTTTAATTCTCTATCTCAATGACCTAGACTCGTACGGCTCTGGACAAAGGTATTTGAGAATACTTGTCATGGTATCAGAGCTCCAAACGAAGGCGGGAACTTGAAGATCAAAGAGCGATTCAATGGATCGACGATCAGACAAAAGTTGAGAATTGTCGTCAATATCTCACGTGGTTCCCGATCTGCCTCATCTGCGAGAACTGTTTGCGAACTCCCGGATTTTTCCATGTGTTTACGAACTCCCTAGGAATCTGCGTTTCGAAGGGAGACGAAGACGAAAGAACTCTTCCACATGATTCATTCATTCCTTCCTTATCCCGAGCTGCTTACCTGCGGGAACAAATTTTTCCAAGTGTTCCAAGCTGCGTGACTGAAGGACGTTTGACAGAAGGTGATTTCGATCGGGATATTAGTAATTACGATAAGTATTTATGTGTTTGTATCACCATTGTCTCACGTAGGTTATATATAATCAATGGGCACAGAAAAGAGATGCTCCACCATTTATAAAGAGGAAGGAAAAAGCTCACTTCATCGATTGTATCTTCTTCATCTACTTCCTCAGTTATTCTACATCTGGAAAATCATCAAGTGATCCACTAATTTCCGAGTAGCTTCCTTAAATGGTTCATTGGTAAAATCTTATCAGGTGGAGATTATTTGTTGAGAGGATGCTTCGACCCAGCAAACTTGATGATCACTAATAACCAGACCATCGAGAAGATGCCAATTATTTTGCGGTAGAGAAGATGATATTCTTATTACTCACATTAGATTCATGAATCTGAACTCAGTGTGATTGATTCATAGATTATGAATTCAAAGAGATATGGGATACACTTATATTTAGATTATATCTAAATCAAGACTAATCGAGAATGGCAAACTTAATATAAAAGGCGATGGAATTACTTCCAAGAACAGAAAAAGGTTATTGAATATTCCAACGAATTAAATGCACTGTGGAGTGAAATAGATTTATCAAATCCAATTCCAATAGATCCAAAAGGCAGAGATTAAATTTTTGAAAGGAAGAACATACACGTTCTTAACTAAAGACCAAAACTATGAGACCATAAGGACTTCTTACTACATAGAGAACATCCTTTTTGACATTTGATGAATTAGTAGTCTAGGTGGGATCCAAAAGGAAAGTAGACAAAGGCCAGGCAAACACATTTTCCATCGGATAATCAAGCCTATGCTTAAAAAATACTTTCACTCATTCTCCAACAACTGACAAACACCAATACAGGATATACACACGGATTCTCTGCCAAACAATCATTGCAAAACTGGCCAAACTTTACAAGGAAGCCACATCAAAAAAGAAAAGGTGACGCCAAGACTCTGTGGTGTGATTTATGCTAGCGACATAGGCATACCAGAGACACACGTGTTGGAAGATACATGGGCATCCTACAATAAGTCAAAGCCATGTAATGATTTAACCTATCACAATACTGAAAACATCCAACCTGGATACTTGAAACAACATCCAACCCATCAATCAAATGAATCAAGAAAAGAGACAAAAGGACATTGAATTATTGGCAGGAAAGTAGGCTATTGGTGGCTATTCTTTCAAACTCATCACAATAATGGGATCTACTTCGGTGGCTAATTCTGGTAAGAATCATCTAGATAAAAGTCTTGTCAATTACATCAAATAAATCTCACCCTGCTGAACTTAGTAACTCATGGATCTTAGATCACAGGAGCTAAACAGATCATATGAGGTGTGACACATGATCTCTTCTCATCATATGTTCCTTGTGCAATGAACAGAAGGTACAAACAGCTGATGGAACATTGATCATCTCGTGAATAGGAACAATTACCCTAAATCCTAGGCAAATTAGAACATGTCCTCTATGTCCTCAATTATTTATTAGTTTAGTTTATGTTCAGAAAATTGTAACTTATCAATACAAAATTGAATTTATGGAAAATGACATACTGTGTAATAAGGCAAGGGAGGAGGACTGGGCCAATTAATGTACACAGATTATACTACCTAGCATCACATGCAAATGCAAGAGCACCAAGAGTACTATAAAAAAAAAAACCACGCAATACACCAATGTAGTACAACAGTTGCACACAACATGGAATAGAACTGGCTTCATCCATAATAGATTAGACACCCTTCTTTTCAAACTCAGCAAAACAAAATGCTTCAGGCAAGGTTTGTGTTAATTCATTTTCTGTGGATGGCGTGAAAGAGCAAACATAAGAGAAGCTCATATTCATCTCAGAGTATGGAAAATGGAAGAATTATCCAACTTCATCCATTTGGATGTGGGGTCCAGCTCCTCACCAGACATATAAGGGTTCATAGTTTCTCAATTGCATGATTCTGTAGGACTAAGTATAGACTTTTCTACTTAGACATAAATCAGAGGTTACAATGAAATTCAAGCAATTCAGCCGTGTGATTGAACGAGCAGTTTGAGACAAAGATTAAAAGTCATTAGGACCGACAATTGATAACATGAATGTATTAATACTTATGCATTTTATGTATTTATTCTTTGAAATATAATTATAAATGCGTTATCATGATTTAAAATGATTAAATTGATAATTTCTATGGTTAAAGGATATTCTTGAGATTTTTCATTAATTAGTAGCATTTTATGAGCATTTAATGATATTGATTTATCAAGAATATAATTTAATTATAAAATGAAATTTCTATTTTAAATGCCTTATTGACATGAGAATATTCATAAAGTGCATTCTCTATCATGAATTTTATAATATGAAATTATTCCTAAGATTAAACTGTATTGAAGGAAATTATCTCTTTTCTTTTTTCTCTCTCTCTCTCTTCCTTCCCTTCTTCTCCTGCCTCTTCCACTTCGTTTCCTCTCCTCGCGTTCTCTTCTCTATCTCTCTCTCTCTCGCGACGGGAATTCCGTCGCGGTTTCCTCTTCCTCCTCTCCTTCTTTCTCCAGCGAATCTTCTCTCTCACGGAAATACTCCGCCGGCGAGAGGAGCTCTCTCCCAGTTTCTCTCTCCCGTCTCTCTCTCGCGACGGAGGCCTCCGTCGCGAGACCTCTCCCCTACTCTCCCGCACGCGCGCGCAGCATGCATGAGCGAGATTTCTCCTCCCTCTCCTTTCCTTTCTCCACTTCCTCCTCCTTCTTCCTGGTGTCTTTTCCTTTTCCCCGCCCGCGCGCGATCTCTCTCCGATCCTTTTCTCTTCCGTGTAATCTCCTTCGCGAGGTGTTCCTCTCCGTCTTCTGTCTTTTCTCTCTTCCTCGTCTCCCTCGGCGACGGAAAATACTTCCACTGCGAGAGGAGTTCTCTCTCTCCTCACAGAATTTTTCTCCTCCTCTCCTTTTGTCCTGTGCACTGAAGCACTGCAGGCAAGAGAAGTGAATTCTCCTCACTCTCCTCACTTCTCTCTCCTCTTTCTTCCCTCTCTAGTTTCTCCAGGCTTCATCTCTCTCTCCCACCTTCCGGCTCGTTCATTTCCTCTCCTCAACCACGTGCGCAGAGGGGACCTCTTCGTGCCCGCATTCTTCTGCGATCAAGAGACAAGAGACAGTACTTAGAGAAGGGAGAGGGAGTGAGAGAGGAGAGGAGTGAGGAGAAAGGAGGACAGAGAGGAGAGAAACTACTATCTCTGTCTCTTAGTTTTTCTTGTCTTTGCTTAAGTTTGACCGGCGCGATATCGGTTGAGCGGGTTGACCACATGAATTGAGAAAGAGAGAAGGGCAACTAACGGCCCAAATGCTCCAAAGTTAAAATCGCAATATTTGACGATCCCATGGAGTAGGAGCTGAAATTTCTCTGTGGCATTATTGTCATTTCAGGCTCCACGACCGCTGGAGTCGATTTAGGCTCGGACAAAAATTAGGGTTATCAATGTTTCTGTTGTTTGCTTGCACATAGCCGTAAGGAAAGAAAGACATGACTGCTGTTCATGTGTTAATTTTGGTCTCAGTGAGTTCTTCCCTTTTCTATTCATTCTTCGTGTTGATGCAAGACGCCAAGTCCTAAGCGAAATATACGGCTCTCGAAGGTATGTTTGATTAGGAGCATCACTAGATCGTATTTTCAATACGAATCTTTGGGATTAGGACTTGCCATCTGCTTCTCTTCATCATCTCTGGCCTATCAACATTTCTCATTTAAAAACCCTAAAATCACTCTTCCATCATCGAATAAGGGTTTCAATCTCTCGAAAGGAGCTGGAATCACTTGTTTGGTTCATTTCATCTCCATGCACATTTTCTTCATTTCATCGATTATTTTCGGTTTCTAAATCTAAAATAACAAAATTAGTCTTCATTTCACCTCTTAACCTTCCTCCCCGTGGGATTCGACTCGACTTCTGCCACTATTCTAATTTAAAAATCAGATCTTGAAGAGTTGAGTTATAAAATTTTGTTTGATACGTAAAATCGCGCATTCGACGATCGCGATTTTACGCTTATCAACAATGTAAAGGATTTTTTAAATCATGACTTTCATAATTTTTATGTTGAAACAAGGATAATACAAGAAACATCTTATGCATATGCTCCGCAACAAAATGGAGTTGCAGAAATAAGAATTGGGATTATCCAAGAGAGAGCTAGAGCATTATTGATCCAAATTAATGCACCAATTTTTCTTTGGGGAGAGGCAATGCTCACATTTACCTTCCTAACTAATAGGATAGTAAGCCAAAATTTAGACAAACAATCTCCTTTGAAATTTATCACTGCAGCCATACCTTCAAGGATATCTGATAAAGTTGGACATGAATTACCAACAAAAGTATTTGTGTGTGAGTGCTATGTGCACCTCATGCCTAACCAAAATGAACAAATTATCATTAAGAGCACTTAAAGGTGTATGGATTATTCAAATACATAGAAAGGTTATAAATGTTATTTTCCACCTACTGGGTAAAGAATTCATTGTATCCAGATATGTGCTTCAATAGAAAGGAGCATGTTCCATATAAAGAACCACTGGAGAGTTAGGAAAATAAGGATGCAGAATTGCGACTGGTCAGTGCCTCTTGCAAGAGACACAGAGACAAAATCTAAGTTTTACTCATACGTTCTTTCAAACACACTGGAACTAATAGTGATTATCTTGAAAGTGACCAGATTCAAAAGTATGGCAGCACCTACCTATACAAGTTTATACTACGAAGGAAAGCAATCAGAGAGACAATCCCAAATTATAGCAAAGAACCCTTTTATACAACTAAGTTTGCAGTAGAAAAGCAAAAGTGAAAGATTCAGAATACCAGGAAAAACCATAAACCGACTCAGAAGTGAGGAAAGTGACCCTCACCCTTTAAGCCAGCTTATCTCACCTTCTTGAAGCTAACGCGAGTAGATTACAAAGTGTTCCTAACCACACTACAAAATGAATACTTTCCACTAGTGATGAAGCCATAAATATTCCACATTGGAAACTAGAAAATGGAGGAAGAATTAAGGGCTTGAAGAGAAAGTGAAATCAAACATGGGATATTGTAAACTTTACCACCCAGGAAAAACCTGTTGGATGTAGATGGGTTTTCACTATGAAATACTTATCAGATGGCAATATTGAGCGATATAAGGCTAGACTAGTAGGCTCAAGGGTATAATTAGACACATGGTATTGATTATTGAGAAACATTTGCACTTGTGGCGAAAATGAATACAATTAGAATACTCATAGCATTAGCAGTCCAACATAATTGGACATTACAACAGCAATATGATGTAAAAATGCATTTGCTGCATGGAAGGGCTTGGAGGAAGGAATATACATGAAGATACCTCCTCGGATGCTCCAGGAATACACACTATGCCTCAGGTATGTGAGGTTAAAAGGCCATATATGGCCTAAAACAGTCTTCTAGGGCTTGCTGGTAGAGATTTTCCTACCAGCCATATATATGACTATTTAAAATCTAATGGAGATCTCTTAGTTTGTTCTATAAACATTCGAATCAAGCAAAGATTTTATCTTATTTTGGCAATATATGTTGATGATAAATCATAATTACAGGAAATGATTTAGAAGAAAAAGCTAAATGAGAGCAAACACTTATGAAGGAATTCATTGCCTAAAAACCGGAGAATGAAACATTTCCTAGGAAGTTCGAGATAACGCATTCTTTTCCGGCTGGTATCATACTATCTCAACACAAAATATATCCTTGATCTCTTAGCGCAAATCGGCCCCATGTGACTGCCAACCTGCCAAAACACTCCATAGAAGTGAAAACTATAGATTCACACTCAAAGAAGATGAACAAGAGACTAACATAGGAAACTATCAAAAACTAGTTGGTAGATTAATCTATTTATCATATACATACAAAGGTCTCTGATATTTTTATATGTTGTTACATACGACTAATTCATGCATAGTCCTAGAGTTTCTCATCATAAGCTGCAATACCTGGTGGGTTAGATACTTGAAAGGGACAACTGGATGGGGACTACACTTTAAACGCCAAGGTATGTATATCTTTAGATGTCTACACAGACTTCATTTCGCAGGCTCCCAATTGATCGAGGTCAAATTCATCAAGCATCGTATTTTCTTAGGGGCTGGAAATCTAGTTGTATGGAGAAGTATGAAGCAAGAAGTTGCAAGGTCTAGTGCTGCACTGTGGCCGAGCACATGGGCTCAAAGTGAAGCTATGTGGGTCAAAGGAATATTAAAAGATTTAAAGATCAAGATGATTGCCCAACCATAGCTTTTGTGGCACCAATCTACTATTAGAGCTGCACATAATCCGTGCAAGATGATCGAATGAAGCATGCTGATATAGATAGACATTATATAAAGGAAACATTGGAGCAAATGATATTAGCACTCGTTATATTGGGTCTTCTGAAATAACGAAAGATGTTTGGACTAAGTGGTTTAATTAAGGAGCACTTATAAAGCTGACAAACAAGCTAGGATTGACTAACATTTACTCTCAGCTTGAGGAGAGTGTCAAAAGAATTAAGGGCAGATTTGTCATTATATATATATATATATGACCATTGTAGTTAATTGTTGCATGTAAACTGTATAAATACATACTTTAATTAATGAAGATATGCTTTTTTTCATTGTGTGTCAATTCTGTGATGAGTATGAATCTCGAGCAATCTAAGCTCAAATCAAAGTGCTCGTCAAGTCAACTGTTGAAACGTTCGTGATCAGTGAGTCTGAGAAATTTTCAAATTCCAATGAGTGCATTCATTCTAGTGCGCACGAGTCGGTCCCTTTTTTTAATATGCAAAGAAACAGTTTGGACTATCATCATCATGCCTATGCCATAATGAATTTTCGTTAGTATGTGTGATTCATCATCACACAGAAGTCTTTGGAACTGGCTATGTTTATGAACAATAATTTATGATCGTTAGTCCTTGTTACGAGTGGAGCGGCCTTGCGTGCAAGGGCAGCAGAACAAGCCCTGAGATCTGCCATGTGCAGAATAATGGGATAAAGCCCTGATATCTGCACTGAACAGAGCAGTGGGATAAAGCCCTGAGAACGCTCGATGGGGAATCAAGAAATAGAGCCTGAGCAGAGGTAATGAGCGCCTGCAAATGGATGAAGAAAAGGAGACGACGACGAGGAGAAGTGGATTTGAGGTAGAGGAAGAATAACTGGCGTGCGGAAGGAAGAAGCTGGTCGCCGGAAAAAGAAAACCCCCGATTTTTTTAACTCTTCTGTTCGGGGAGACTACAAAGAAAGAAGAGTTAGACAAAACCCCGCAAAAGAACAAAAAGGGAGAGAAAAGGGGGTTAACAGGACAAAAATAACAGTTCTTATAGTTGAGGTTTTTCTACTAGAATTTGCGAGAATTTTTTGTAATGGATGGATATTTTACCAGAAATTGTGAGCCCATGTCTCGATGGATTGGTGTTTAAGCTCGATTACAGAAGGCTGATAGTCCTTAGAGGCTACTTCTTCATCGAGAGGAAAAAATATTGTAGTTCAATTGACCACGGCAAATGCTATTCCTTTGGTTAGCTTGCCACTTACAACTCATTCTACATGATCATCTTTCCCGGGCAACAGTGCAGCGCGCTTATAAACCATGACATCTGAAAGATCTTGAATTGCATATGAAGAGCTCCGTTTCATCTTACTTGCCAGTACATGGACTCTGTCTCGCAAGCCCAATCGAAGGAGAGTGTTCCTTATAAGTTCACATGAGCTGAGATAGGGAGGAAGCCCTTCATCCACCATCATCTCAAAGAATCTACAGGCATCTTCGATGCCGTTCGTCTTCCTACATAGCCCATGAATCATGACTGCATAGGTTGCAACGGACGGGTGAAATCCCCTGGCTTCCATTCCATCCCAAACATCCATCGCCCGGTCAATCCTTCCCACATAAATCAACATCTTTAACAACATATTGTACGTATGCTTATCAGGAAGGCACAAGTGTTTGTCCATCCTAGAGAGAAGATTAACTGCCCTGTTGACTTCATGAAGCCTGCAATGGACGGCAAGAACTGTGTTGTAGCTCCAGACATCGGGTCTACTTTCTCTCTCTACCATCTCATCCAAGAGCTCATATGCCTCATCTAACTTACCACTTTTACATAGCAACTTGAGGATGCAGTTGTACGTGAAAACGTTGGGCACCAGATCATATCTCTTCATCCTCTCTAAGACTTTAAAAGCAGAGTGAACATCATTGGAATCACAAGCGGCACGAATGAATACTCCATAGCTCGCAGCATTTGGCTGGAAACCGAGACGCTTCATCTCCTGAAACAAGTTATAAGCCTCTTCCACCCTTCCTGACCGGCAAAGACACCCCATCAACGAATTAAAGGAGATAACATCTGGATTCGAGTTGTTACGCATTTCATCGAACAGCTTACGTGCCTCATCAGGGCTACCAGAATCACCCCACCCCTTCATCAAAATGCTGTAAGTCTTCGGGCTGACGTCGAAATCAGATTTCCAGACATCAAAAGCCTCCTGCGCTTCTTTCATGAAGCTGCTGTGAGAGAGATTGGTCAACAACTGATGGAAGTCGTCGGTGTCGGGTTTGATGCCAAAGTCTCTCATCTTCTTGAAAGCACGGAGAGCATCTCCAGGTAAGCCTGCCCTGCAGTAAGACCGAAAGATCATCCGAAATATTTCACGGTGATTTCCTGGCAGGCCATCTCTCATCTTCCAGAGCAAGTCCCATATCAAAGGGAACTCCTTGCAGCTTCCCAGGACATCGACTAGAATATGATAGCTTGTAGTTCTATGGCTAAAGCCATGAAGTTTGTCCGCCCAGTTGAAGAATCTGTGTGCGGAGAGGCCGAGATTCTTACACCTCTTCAGAACCTGGTCAACCACGTCGTATGAGAGCTTTCCTGAGAAAGCGGTGAGGGCAGATTCTATGTCATGGTGCGCCCCTCGATGATCGCTCAATACTCTGCAGATTTCATTCACGTCTGCAACGACTGATGGATCAGAATTTGCGGGTTCGTTACAGAACAATGCCCGGTTAGAATAGCCTAGAAGAGGGTAAGGGCGCGGGCTCCTGATGATGAACCTCCACATGACCCTTGTAAAACGAGTTGTTATCATGCGGTCATGCCCGACGAGTAGTTTTTCAGAACGACTCGAGAATCCTGGATCCATGGGCCCATGCAGACATCACATGAACGCCTTTGCGCTTTTTTTCCTCTCCACTGACATCCAAGATTCTAGTGAGTACTGAGTAGAAGTTTCTAAATCTAGTCAGTAGTCGTCGGCTGGAGCATAGCAGGTCTCTGTTTTACCCACGTCCTCAGGGCCGGAGGAGGTCACCGTGATCGAGAAAACCAGGAGCGCGCCGACGGGCAATCCCAGTGGAGCTGGTTTAGGAGTCGATCGTCAAGCCAAGGAACTCCTCGGCTAGTGGGTTTTGCCTCATCTCATTGATGAATCCTCGCTTCCGCTCACCTTCGACTTGGTGGTCCCCGTAACCATCTTTGCTCTGCCCATTCCCAGTTTTTACCCTAATTTGCCGAATGCTCAGAATCGAGATGTGGACAGTGAGAAGAAGAATGCCTGGCCGCTGTCAAGAGGCAGCGAGTCCCGGTTCGGGGCTCTTTACTGGGGAGATAGACCTTTATTCTGTTCCTGCAGTGGCACGTGTCGGATAGTGCGCACAGACAAGACTGTGGAGTTTACTGGGAATCTTCTCCTGGCCGCGGATGGTTGTCCCTAGTTCACCGGCAATTAGTGCCCGAAAGAAGAATTTCCTGAAAGGCTAGTCTCCATGAGATTCTTGTGATTTTCATGATTTGTGGATTTATTTGATCAAAATCTGCATCCTAAATATAACTTCATCTTGGGCGAACTCCGTTTTCCGGGGAATTCAGTGACGATGAAGACATCCAAAGAAATGATCGAAAGATGTGCAAAGATGCGGAAGCAACTGGGCTCCCAGAACTCGCAAAAATTATATAAGAGGCCTAGTAGCCGTTCATCAACGTGATCGACGACACCGATTCCTCACCACAACTTTTCTGGGATAACGTGGTGCTGGTTGGGAGCACGAAAATGTCTATATCTTGAACGCCCGAGTCCTTGGCTGCTGCACTGGGATCTGGGGGGATACCAAATCAGTCCACGTCGCAGCAATATCGGTCGATCCGGCGTCCGGTCGTTTAAAAGCAGGTATCGCTCGCGCAACACATGGGTTAAGCAAGGGCTTCCGTTACCCGACGGCGCATTCTTTGATCCCACCACCGTCGCACCAATCCTATCCGATAACCTCCGGTAGCGACAGATTCCATTCTTCGACTGTGCTATCCTTTGAATATTCTTCAAAATAACTGTCGACTGTGGGAGGGAACCGAGGGTATGATTGTCCATCGACGTTTATATTCCATTGGCGGGGCCCATCGTTTGCTCTCACCAACCTCTTCTACCAACCCCTTCTACCAACTCCATCGAAGATGGGAATCGGAAGTGGGCAGGCAGATCCGTAAACCTAGATGGCTTGTACGAAAATACCATAATACCCCTCAACGACTACCAAGAAATTGCTTTCCCATCCTCGTTCCGTGGTTTTAAAGGAGGACCCGAGATATTCCATCTCTACCACTCTCTCTCTCTCTCCCTAGCACTTGCCTCAGAGATGCCGTCCGCCGACAAATCTCAGGCCGCGGAGGCGGTAGAGGAGACGACGGCACCAAAATTCTTCTGGGGCAACATGCCGGAGAACGAGTACTACGCACTACAGGGAGTGCGAAATCAACAAAGTTTCTTCACCACTCCTCAGGGACCACGTCTCTTCACCCAGTCCTTCGAACCCGTGAGCCCCGACGGCGAGCTCCTCCCCGTCAAAGCCACCGTCTTCATGGCCCACGGCTACGGCTCTGACAGCGGCTGGATGTTCCAGAAGATCGCCATCGCCTTCGCCCGCTGGGGCTACGCCGTCTTCTGCGCCGACCTCCTCGGCCACGGCCGGTCCGACGGAATCCGCTGCTACTTGGGGGACATGGAAGGCGTTGCAGCCGCCTCTCTTTCCTTCTTCCTGCAAACGCGGCAAAGTTCGCCTTATCAGAACCTCCCGGCTTTTTCCTTTTCAGGGGAATCCATGGGCGAGCCGCCACAATGTTAATGTACTTCCAGTCGAAGGATCTCCCCGGGGGATGTCCCTGGACGGGTCTCATCTTCTGCTCCTCTCTTCATCATACCCGAGGACATGAAACCCTCTCGGTTGAGGTTATTCCTCTACGGTCTCCTCTTCGGCGCGGCGGACACGTGGGCGGCGATGCCGGACAATAAGATGGTGGGGAAAGCCATTAAGGACCGAGATTTGCTCAAAATCATAGCTTCCAACCCAAGGCGGTATACGGGTCCGCCGCGAGTGGGGACCATGAGAGAGCTGGCGCGCGTCACCGGACTTATTCAGAGTAGATTTAAAGACGTAGAGATCCCTTTTCTAACCGTTCACGGCACCGACGACGGCGTCACATCGCCGGAGAGCTCCTCGCAGTTGCACGAGAAGGCGAGCAGCAAGGACAAGTCGGTAATTCTGTACGAGGGGATGTACCATTCTTTGATCCAGGGGGAGCCTGAGAAGAACAGCAGCCGCGTCCTCGCCGACATGAAGTCCTGGATCGACGAGCGGGTGGCTAGATACGGAATCGGGGCGTAGTCCGTCGAGAAGGATCTGATAGTTGGTGTTATTTTTAGGGAGTTTGGTCCTGGTCAAGAATGGGAGTTGGAGAAGTAGAATGGGAGTTTGGTCGGGACTTTCCTCTTGACTTTGCCTAAAACGATGTTCCTCACGAAATTCTATCAAAATTGTTATGGGAGATTCTAATAAATTCAATGTTTCCTTGAAAAGTTGCGGTGTTTGGATAAAAATTTGAAAATACAAAAACGTTTGATAGTGGTCTACTAGAGATTTCCAGCTCCCATCATTGCCCACCATATCACTTGCATGATTCTCTGAAGCCCTATGTTTTGATAGATAATCGTAATCACAATGGGATTCTTCTTCGAATGCAAACAAATGAAGCCTAAGATCCTCAAACTGCGAGAAGAAGATCAAGAACAAGAAATGATCCAAAAGATAGCTAGAATGCTCAATAGTCTTTCCAAAAAGGAATAGGCACATATTTATAGCTCTACAAGGGTAACATCCTAATAGAAAATACCAAAGTTCATAAACAGAAAAGGAGAAAAGGAGTCACAAATTTAGTAGGCCATCTCCAAGGGCCATCTCACAAGATGAGAAAAGAGGGGAAACTATTGAAACGAGTGGGAGAGAGAAGGTATAGCTGAAGAGACAAAGTGGAAACAAATCTCTACCTCTGATCGTTCAATGAGTAGGGATAATATTTGAACTACATACAATATCCTTTAGATCATATTCAGTGAATTCCTCGAGCTGTTCTAAATAAATTTCCTCCTTGGGTTCTTGATGATGGAAGGTGGTATTTGTGGTGTCAATTATATAAATCCAACTAAATCCCTAAGCAACGAGTCTTGAACCCCAAATCTTCAACTCCAAATATGTCTTCTATGCACTTAAAGACCCACTTGTAACAGATGGGCTTCTTATTTGGTGGAAGCTTCAGTAAATCTCAAGTCTAATTCATCTAAAGGGACTCAATTTCTTTTACCATGGCTAATGTCCAACATGCCAAATCAGTAAAGAGAATAGCTTCAACATATGAGCTTGATTCACTCAAGATATCAACTTCTTCTACCACAGTCATCGCATAAGCAATATGATTGACTTGTGTAAATAAAGTAGGTGGATGGTTCTTCTTGTGAGGTCAACCTCGAGCTATGGAGTGATCAACACCCACATTCTAACTTTCAATAATGTAAGAGTTTTGTGACTTTTCATATCATAAAGCTGGTATCCTTTTACCTCTCTCTTCAAAACAAGACATATGTGCTCAAGTGATCAAGGTTCAAGCTTGTTGTTTTCAATAAAAACTCCAAATGGATAACTAAAAATTCTCACCATGAAGTAGTCAGCAAGAGAATCTTTCCACAATTCTTGCATTGTCTTTTGCTTAATGGCCACAAAAGGAGAACAACTTGTCAAATTGATAACATGCAATTTATACATGTAATTATGTGATTGTTAATACAAATTTAGGCATAAAACATTCCATTCTTATTCATGTTATCATACTTTGAGTGCATATCTATCATTTCATACATTTTCAAGTTATAATATCAAAATACATTATTTTAGGGATAATTAGGCATAATTAAATAATCTATTTTAGAGTAGATTATTCTAATCTATATTTGATATTATAATTAAGTTTGAATGTTAAATAACAAGAGAAATTACTTTTTGTACACTCATTTATTTTTCTAAGTTTTATTTTCTAGGAGAAATGAGTGTATTTTTTAAATAAAAATTTATTATATTGTTATTTATTAAATTTGACTTTTTAAAATGATATATTATTGAATTCCTGATCAAATAAGATAAATTTAGATTAATTTGGAGTTGTATTTCAAAAGTTATGAATTTTCTAATTTTATAGATTTTTATAGAATTTTTATTGAATTTTTCTATATTTATTTTCAATTTATTTAGAATTTTAAAATTAAAATTATCATTTTTATACCATGTGGTGACATGGCGGGGTGTCGCCATGTGACGACGTGTGTGTGCGCATATGCGTGTGCACGTGTGTGTGCGAGTATAATTAGTGGGTTAAGCATCCATTAATGATTTTTACTAACCCACTATATACTCTAGTTATACACTCGTCAAATTGCCTTTATTTTTGTCATGTGGGGCTATCTTTCTTTTTATATCTTCACAAGTGACGTGGTGTGCCCAGAATTGTTAGATAGACGCGAATTAATGCAATTTAATATCAGCCCCTCATTTTCACTAGAGTGAGGGGGTTCGTGGCAGCATCTGAGTGGATGAAGATTCGTGTTATTGAAACATATCAATCCTGGGCGTTTATTTAAGGAGTTATAATGGCTATGATTTAAAGGCCATCTGAGAATCTCAAACGTCAATTCACGATTGAACGGACGAGATCTCACAACCCTCTCTCTTCACCCTATCACGTGGCACGATCTTGACGCTCTGATGAAGATCCGACAGTCACGACTTAACCATAACGATTCGACTCTTCAGATTTCATCGCGATCGTTGATCTCATCAAGGAGAAGATCCAACAGTCACGCCCAATTTCAAAACATTATAAATTCTCTCTCTTCCATGGGAAATATATTCAAGGGTGTTTCGAGTTATCGAACTATTTCAATATCTCAATCCTCGAATCTCTTGCTTTCTTTGTATTCTAGATCAATTTCCGTGTCCAATGAGTGTTTTAAAGTGAGATTTCGTGAAGAGAATTGGAAGAAATTGCTTCTTAAATATCAATGATCGTCTTCGAAATCGCGGAATGAAAAGCTTTAGATCCGGAAATCAATTGGATCATTTCGAGCGCTATCTTAGGTTAGAATTCAAGTTTTCCTTATAAGCTCTCTTCCCATAACATCATATCTCATTTTTGAATCCAGGATTAGGTTAATTTTAAATTTAATTTTGCTTTTCTCTGTCTACACGTTCGGAAATTCTACCTAATTTTTCTCTTTGATTTCTCTGCAAGTTTTGATCCAAATAGTTTTTATTCCCACCTTAATTATCAAAATCTCACCTTAATTCATTGTTTGATTTGATCAAATTTGAAAAAACATCTCTAAAATACTTTAATTCTCTGTGGATTCGACCCTGATTCACCATTATACTATTTAATTTCTGATTGTAACTTTAAATTTGTGAGTTTAGAATTATTTTTGACACATCTCCGCGTGTATTTAATGACATTGCAGATTTTTCTCGTCACAAATGCCCCTCAAAACCCAGAAATATTTTAGCAAGCCACCATTAGAGAGCACAACCCGTATGTATTGGATGATGGTAAGGTTCATCTGCTTTGTGATGTCATTCTATTGTAGTGTACACTAGAGTATCGTATACTTGTAGACCTACAAAAATCAAGAAACTCATTTAAAAAAATTCCATCGCATTACTATTCTCAAGAATTTGACGGCATGCATCATCGTCTTCTTCAACATGATCTTCATAATTTTAAAGAAATGGACAACATCTTATTTTTGCTTCAAAAAGCACACTCATACTTTGATAGAAATTTTTTTTTGATAAAGATATGCATATAGGAATATCTATCATTAGGGGGAATTCATAAAGGACTCCAAAGGTCTGAGTGAACATGGTTAAGAATTCCCTTTGCCTTAAGTATGGCCATTGGGAAGCTCAATCTCATATGATTCTTATAAATGCAATGTGCACACTACTCTAAAGTACTTGTGATTTGGCCACAAAGAAAGTTGTGTCGACAAAGATTGGTAATGCCCTGTGATGAAGCATTTTATGTGGTCTTTAAAAACACATAAATGTTAGACAAAAAAATTTTATAATTCCGAACTCACAATAACAAAGATATGAAATCAAGTATACTGTAAAGATCGGGTCGATCCACAGAGAACACGGTTGACTTTGATCGAAGAGTTGACTTGGTAAAACTTAGGTGTAATTCAGGGTTTTAAGAAGTTAGAATAATATTTTATTAATAAAATTGATATAAATATGCCAAAAAAGATATTTTAAGAATTTAGAAACTGATTTGATGAAAAAATGTCAAAAGTCAACATCAAAGTGTTGACTTTTTATAAAATCAGAGAATAAAAAGAACTTAAAATATTACTAAAGTTATATATTCAGAAACTAGAGAGAAAATGGAATTTTTTTATATATAATTCATGATTTTTTAAGAAGAATTAGATTTATTATGAATTATTGAAAATTAAAGATAAAAAAATTCCCGAAATGACCACTTTGGCGTAAATCTTCAAATTGACTAATCAAATGATATCCAAATCTTAAAATTCACATATTAATATAAATTTAACAACCATAGGATTCCAAGGAGACTACAATTTTCAAATTTCACCTTGTATTTTAAGAGTAATTGATCCCGCAAGTCAACGCCCAAATTCAGATTGAAAATGAACAGTTGATGGTCAAACATCAAATTGAAGGGCCAAATGATGATGAAATTTTACAATTTTACTATCCACGGAAAGCTGATGAAACAAGGAATCCAATGAAACCAAAATAAAAAATTTGGACTTAAGATCAGGGAGAAATCCTTGTTTCAAAATCAGCAAAAATTTGTACCCAATTTGGGCGAAAATGAAGAACAAGTCTATTTAAAAGATGAAACTAACTACCTAAATCTAATATAAATTACAATTTTTGCAAGATGAATGATTGATTCATATTACTAACCCGATTGAAGCGAAGATTAGGCTCCAAATTGCATCGATTAAAGTGTATTTGATCAGTTTCTTCCTCACCATACGTTCGGCATTCAAGGGGAGAATTCGATCAAATCTTGCAACGATTCATGATCAATCCCGCCTTGATTTGATCGCAATCAAGTCTAGAACGTGGGGGGATCACAAAGAACTCAAGATTTTGCTCTAAAATTGCTTAATTGCTTCACGATTCAATCAAGAGTTATTTTACAAGGAGGAAGAAGACCATTTTATAGAAAATTTCCCGCGAAAATCTCGGACCGTTCGATCTGATGAAGAGCGGTTGGACGGCCATGATTGCACGCTTAAAGTGAGCCATGATCCCACGACGCAGGCCCAACGTTCTCCTTCTCTTTCGCCCATCCAATCTTGATCGGAGCCCCCTTACGAAGCCACGTGTTGCAAGGTAAGTCGTCAAAAGCGCGATCAAATCTCAGCCGTCCACCGTCACTTAAGTCGCAATTAAAGCACACGTGCAATTGATGATCAGATGGGCCAAGATCCATCAGATTAATAGGCGATCTTCAGTAAGCTTCCAATCCAATGCATATTGTTCTGCCACCTGTCCTACAAAGGAGAGATTAAAGGGAACATAGTCCCACATTGAGAGAATAAATGGAGAGCATCGGGTATAAAACGTAGAGCTCCCTTTAGCATTTGCGTTACTAATAACATGCTAATTAGACATGATAAAACATGACTATTGATGCATATTAAGGCATAAATGATTTCATTTCTATGCATGTTATCATATTTATGAGTATTTATCTATCATTCCATGAAAAAGTTATTATAATCTCAAAATACTTTAAAGTAGGGTTAAATATGATGATTTAAAGATAAATAATTTTATAACCCATCTTAAGATTATAGATGTTTTTAAAGATAAAATAATGAGAGAAATCATTTTATAAGCATTTATTTACATTTTCTTAAGTTAAAATCTTTAAAGAGTAAATGTATTTTTTAAATGGAAATTAAAACTCTCATTATTTATTAATTTTAATTTTTTAGAATGATAGATAATTAAATTTTGGATCAAATGAAAGAAATTTAGATTTATTTGGAGTTATATTTTGAAAGTTATGAATTTTCTAATCTTAAGGATTTTTCTGGATTTCTTTTGAATTTATTTTCGATTTTTAAGTATTAAAAACAATTAAAAAAGGCAAAAAAGGGGTAAATTTTCACACGGGACCCACGTGGATGCGACGTGGCACTCAGGGCCACGTGGCAGAGCCAGGCGGACCCACGTGAGCGCCTACGTGGCACGGATGTGACGTGCATATTTATATTTACTCATAATTATAGGGTTATAGTACATATAAGTATCCGATATTTCGGATTTAAGCTAACCCGTATATTCAACGCATGTTATATACCTGATATGTTCCTTTAATTTTTTTCGTGTGGGACTAAGCTCCACACAGTTTTTAAATGTAGGTGACGTGGCTTAATAAGGGGCATCGGATCAAAGGACTCACCAAAGGACTTGCGTGGATCGTGTGAACTCATGGTCCACAGATCACGATCGCGCACGTGCTTTAAAAGCAGGAGTTATATCGGCTTAGATTAACGCGTGGGGGGTGCATCCTGATCGTCGAATAGCGATCCAATGGGAGCGATCTGATGCATTTTATAATGCTTATCCACATGGGCTCATCCGGACGCTCCATCAACATCAGACGGTCATGATTTAAGTGAAACGATTCACGGTGAACCGTTTCATCTGAACCGTCAATTAAAATCCATTTGATGGTTACGCCCAAAATCATTATAAAAAGAGATGTTCTTCCAATTTGTAAAGCATTCGAGAAAGAATCAATCCAATTGATCTGTTTAGACACTAACCTTCTTGAATCTCTCAATCCTATCCTCTTCTACACGTAATTCTGCATCCATGGAGGGTTTAAGATCGAGATTTGGCCGAATAGAGAGGGAGAAATCGACGCTTGAATCTCAACATCGTAGTTCTTTCGGATTTTCGATTAACAACGATTAATCGAGCTAATCCAATCGCAATTTGGGGTTAATGGAGGCAGTTTTTACTAATCTTTCATCTACTTATGTTTAATTTTGATTTAGATTAGGAATTTAAGTTCAATTTCGTTTAATTTTTGTCAAAATTGCGATTTTAAGTTTCGAAATCTCTCCCCAATTCGATCTTCAATTTCTCCACGAAATCAAAGTCAAATTCGATGATTTTTGATTTCGTGGAAACGTTTTGAAGTTCTCTTTCATAATCAACCATTTTCCCAAATTTCTATCATCAATTCATCATCTGATTTGATCAAATTCGAAGAGATCATCATAAATTTTCTTATTTCCTTGTGGATTCTACCCTTATTTACCATTATACCCCTCAATTCGAATTAATTTCATCAAATTGGTAAGTTTGGACTTTGTTTTGACACGAGACCGTGTGAAATCGATGACCTCGTGGTATCCTCTCGTCAATTACCGCCCTAATACTCTAACCCGGGCCCACTATACCCGTGGGCCCATCACTTGCAAGCATGTCACTGTTCATGCCACGTAAGCACCACCCAAGCGTTTTTGTGGGCACGCGTGGTCCCGTCACTTGTCCGCATCATGCCACGTCAGCTCCGCATGTCCTGCGTGAGAAATACACCCCTTTTTGCTATTTTAATGAAATAAATTCTGAAAAATTCCTTAAAAATCGAAATAAATTCTAGAAAAATCAGAAATTAATATCTTCAAAAATAGAACTCATTTTTTACTCAAATTTTCTCCATTGGCTCAAAAATTTATTTATTTATTATATCATGCCATCTAAAATAAATTAAAAGAAGAATATAAGATGAATTCAAAAATAAACATAAATAATCCTTTAAGAAGTGTATTTTATATCATCCAAACCTTCTCTTCTTGAAATTAAATCTTCTAATCGTCTTCTAAAGTCAAAGTAAATCAAGGAAAGTAATTAATTTCAATTTATTTAACCTTGTAAAAGATTAAACATCCATAAAGCACATAATTAACCCTAAATAATGCATAAATATGTACTTTTGTAAAATGGCATACCAATGGAGAAAATTTATAAAAATTATGATAACATACATCATAATCATATAAATTTAGCATGAATATTAGTTAAATAAGATAAAAATTTAAGTTAAATATGCATGTTATCACCCTGCTCATTCAAGTGGCATAGATGCATAGGTCACAATTAGGTGGAGGTAGATGCCTCAATGACCTTTCCAATGATATATTTCTATCCAACACATAAGGGATGGCATAATTTTTTTTCCTTTCTAAGATAGCAAGAAAGGAAATACCCCTCTCTTCTATCTTCAATTTCTCTGCGAAATCAAAGTCAAATTCGATGATTTTTGATTCCGTAGAATCATCTAGGAGTTCTCTTTCATAAAATATCATTTTCCCTAATTTCTATCATAGATTCATCACCCAATTTGATCAAATTTGAAGAGATCATCAGAAATTTCCCTAATTCCCTGTGGATTTGACCCATATTTACCATTATACCCCTCGATTCAAGTTATTTTCATTAAATTGGTAAGTTTGGACTTTATTTTGACACGAATTGGTGTGCAATTGATGAACACATCGATTCGATCCGTTAGACAGCGTGCACTCTACCGGCAGCTCGGGGGGTGCCTTGGTGTGCCAAACAAGCCCCTTCAATAGAAGAGTTAACAAAAACAATAGATTTTAGATGAAACTATAATAGACTTTCAATGACTGTAAAAAAGGTTTTTAAAAGACAAAGTGAAGTGAAATTTCTGAAATTATATATATATATATATATATATATATAGAGAGAGAGAGAGAGAGAGAGAGAGAGCAACAATAGTGTTAATAATCAGGAAACAAAATTTTGAAGTTATACAAACAAATTTAAAAAATTTCATGAAGTTTATTCTATTTTAAGAAAATAACATAAATATAAAATTGAGAAAAAAGATATTTTGACGATTAGATGATTTGGAATAGAAATTTAAATAAAATAAATTGCATTAAAAGATAAAATGACAAGATAAAGTCTATAAACCTTGATATTCTAGAATAATGGCAAATGAATAGGACAAATAGGTATAAACTTAATAGTTTTTGAGAATGAAACATGATATCTAAATGTATCTTTGATATTCATCTTTAGGACCATCGTTTTCTATTGTAATAATGATATAATGATATGATGTTCAAATGTTTAAATAAGATATTAGAAAAGAAATAATCTAGAGCAATATATGTGTTCTAAAGTCAAAGTGGGTTAGTCGATCAAGCCTTTGGTACCTACACTGACAAAGACATACCCTTCTCAAATCATTTCGTCAAAAATCTGTCAATACAATTATAAAAATACTTAATAAAATATTTCATAAGCTTTAGGAAAGTATCGATATAAATTATCAAACTTAGATTAAACTAACACTCCACACCATCAACTCACTGGATGGTGATGCCTAAGAGTTGAAACTAATTGAGAAATGTCCTTGAATGAACCATTAACAAAATTTCTTAAATTTTTTTAAGATTATATCTAAGTTTTACCTTCTCCTTGTCAAATGTATTGAAAGCATAATCTCTTACCATCTTTGAAATTTCAAGAGTACTATATTAGTCATTTAGGTATGATCATAATATTTTCACAATTTTACCATCGACAAATGTAAAAATGGGGTCTTTGAGAATGTATCAAAGAAAAATACTCAGCTTTCTGAAATATAGAGTAAAACTAGATTAGCAAATGGTCGAGGTCAAATCCACAAAAAAATTAGGTTTGAAACTTGGTGATCTTTGAAATTTGGAAAATTTTGTTAATTTAGATGAAGAAACTTAATAAAATATATATATTTGAAATTAGATATAAATGCCTTTCAAACAAGCCCAAGATCATGCTGATTAGGTGAGAATTGAAGGAGAAATCTTAGAAAGAAATTAGAGAGAGAAAATCATGACATTGACAAAAAAATCAATGCTTGATAACCTAATTGACCACCTAAATAACAAGATTAAATCCTAGCCAAGCATTGATTTGATGGCCTTACCTTCTACTAATATGAATACAATGAGAGACAGATCCAATTGTCGTTAGATCAAGGCTACTCTTGCAAGATCATCCCAACAAAGCTCCAAAGTTCAATTAAATAATTCACCATAAAAAAATGCACCTAATTAATTTCTTGGCAAAATAGGTTCCAAAGTCACTCATAATTGTTTAGAAACATATTGTGGATCATTTTGGAGCAATTTCATGTGACTAGGGCAACCATAGGGCTCTCAAGTGATGAAAAACAAAGAATAATCAAAAGGCATATAAATAGAACGATTGTAGCCAATGGTCCCAGATTTGTTCACACCACCCACAGGTTTTTGGGAGGAGCGAGGAGAGAGTGTGTGAGATAGAGAAGGAGAAAACGTTTTGGTTGTTTTTTCTCAATTTGTTGACCTCATTCTTTTTGCTCCATTAAAATCTTGAACCCATGAGAGTACACTACACAAAAAAAACCCATAAGTGATAGGGTGGACCATGGTGACGAGACAAAACCATGAGGTTGTTGAATACACGTGGAGACGTGTCAAAAATAATATTCCAAACTCACCAATTTTGATAAATAATCACAAATTAGATAGTATAGAGGTGAATAAGGGTAGAATCCACAGAGAATTAAGGTATTTTTGAAGTATTTCTTGAAATTTCATCAAATCAGATGATGAATTGAGGTGAGAAATTAGAGATTTTTATTTTTTAAAAGATAACTCAAAGAAGAATCCACGGAATCAAAAATCACTCATTTTGGATCAAGATTTTCAGAGAAATCAAAGAGAAAAAATTAGACAGAAAACTTGAACGCAAAGAGAGAGAGAAAACCAAAATTAAATATAAAATTTAACTAGTCTACAATTCGAAATTGAAATATGATGTTATAAGAAGAACGATTATGAGGAAAACACAAATTCTAACTCGAGATAGCGCTCGAATTGATCCAATTGATCATTGGATCAAAGTCTTTTCATTCTAAGAATGTGAAGACAATCGTCGGCATTCAAGAATCGATTTCTCCCTATTCTCTCAATGAAATCTCACTTTCAAATGCTCCTTGAATTCATAAATTGATCTAGAAGCGAAGGGACGGAAGAGATTCATGGATTGAGATGTCTAAACAGTTTGATTACTCGAAACATCCATGAATGCTTTACATCGTAGAAAAATATATTTATTTATAGGAAGATTTGGGCGTGACCGTTAGATTTGGCTCTTCATCTTCAACAATGGCTGAAATGAAATGTTGGGATGTGAATTTTTGTCATTAAGTCGCATCTATTTGATCTAAGATGAAGCGTCCAGATTTCACCACATTGCATGTGAAGAAGAATCGTCGCGTGATCGTGCCTGCCTTATTGGGAATCGACGTCTTAGATGTTGTCACACGTCTATTAAAGTCCATCAGGCGTATTTAATCTCATATATTATAACTCTTTAGATCAACGATTGATATTAAAACGCTTTAAAATAAATTGTCACCCAATCAGGTTCTGCCGCGTACCCCTTCACTTAAGTGAAGATCGACGATCGCAATTTAATCGCATGATCCCACCCTCCATGTTTCGCCACATCACTTGCATACAAAAACAGAAAAACATAATCTCATATGACAAAAATTAAAGAGAACGTGAGAGTATACAAGAGGTGAATGATTAGTGGGATAGCAAAAATTCTGAAAATGGTGCTTATTCTCATTAATCACACATACACATACATGCACGCACGCACGCGCACACATGCATACGTGTGTGCCATGTGGGGTTCTCATATGATGCCACGTGGCACCACATTTTTTTCCCATGCCACATCAATTTCCACTTCAGCATACGATAAAAATATAAATTTTTTATTCATTTGAATTCCAAATAAATCGAATTAAATTCATTAAAAATCATAAAAATTCTAGAAAAATCCCTAAAAATTAGAAAATTCAAATCTTTCAAAATAAAACTCTAAATTAATCCAAATTTATTTTTTTGGATGAGAAATTAAATTATCGATCATTCTAAATATTTAAATTATTTAAATAACAAGATAATAAATTTTTATTTCAAAAATACACTCATTTCTCTTAGAGAATAAAACTTAGAAAAATAAATAAGTGTATAAAAAGTATTTTCTCTTATTATTTAACATTAAAACCTATTTATAATCTGATATTTAGATGAGAATAATTTAATCTTTAAATTTTTCTCTTCATTATCCATGATTATCCTTAAATTAGTTCATTGTGAGATTATAACTTAATTTTCATAGAATGATACATATACACTCAAAATACGATAACATGCATTAGAATGGAATGTTTTATGCCTTAATTTGTAATAATAATCATATAATTTCATGTATGATTCGCATGTTATCACATGGTCCAACAATCACGTGCATCTAATCAAATACACTAGGTTGCACCACGCCATCCATGTCTTATTTTTAACCTAAAAATAAAAAAAATAGAATTCAACCTAAAAGAATATGTAAAATTTAAAAAATAATTATCATTATTATTATGCATTCTTAAATATTTGGTTCAACTTGAAAACTAAACCAAGTTTTTCATCTTCTTCTCATCTATTTTCATTTCTTTCTTAACTCAAAGATTTCATCGCATCTTATTCCTTCAGTCATTCTCCTCAAATATCAAGGGTGAAAGATCCTATCTTGACCACCCAATAACCTTCGAGGACTTCATGATGTATCCAATATATGACAGTCTAGAGATCTCATGGCTTGAGATTCTAAGTCATAATCAAAATGTGATCATCGATCCGCAAAATATATTTTTAGTGTCTCATACCAAAGGACCATATACATAAATGTGATATGAATCAACCTAATTGACAGTTAAGTATAGTAAAATTGAGACATTTATACAAATCAATTTAATAAACTCTTTCTCTAAAAGTCACCCAGTATCTATCCTTGCTTTCTCCACACTAATGGTTACAAGATCAACCATACTCATTATATGACTTGAATAAAATAAAATTATTCTTTTCAAATATTATCATGTTTTCTCGAATATCTCTTTAATATAAATATTTATAATATATTTGTTAAAAACTAGTGAGCATTATATTATGATCTTATTATAATTCACGTGGCCAAGGTATATGCTTGTGCATTTCATTACAAATATTGCAATGATAATAAAAATAAATAATTTTCATTTTGATGAATATAAATGAGACATGTAAATGTGATTTGGCTTATATGTCACATAATATCCATCATCAATGGTATTATTTGACATTTGATCTGTGTCTTTAATCCCTAACATCTTGATGTATGACCATGCCATTCTTGATCATCACCACAACTTCCACCAAACTGCATTTAGTTGTAGACTTAGGATATCACTATAAACCATACCCTAACATCAGAACTGGAGAACCCAAAAATTTGGCATAATGTTGTAAAAATCATGTCACCCATTTGAATTTTGAGAAATGTTTTCATACACTTGAACATTTCGATAAATATTTTTATTATATCCTTAGAAATATTTCCAAGTGTCCTATATGTCTTGGGCGAGATGAAGTTGTGACACAAGTTGTCGAATTGTTGTGTAATACTACCAAGCCTTTGTGCAATAGCTACAATATTGGAAGAATCTGAAACAATATATTTCTCATTTATGAGTCTAGAGTATCATCAATGAGATGTTAGATCTTTGCATGGATCAAAAGAAAATTCTTAAATTTTCTGCTCCAAGTTAAATATTTATCACCAGTGAAAACCCCAAAATTAGATGTGAGATTTGTACAGTAATATTTTTTTTGCTAATAACAATTCTGAAATTGTTGCCAACAAATTTCTCTAGTTTTCTTATTTTTCATATGTTGGATCATGAAAATCGAAGCCCTCTTGGAAAGATATTGCCAAAACAAAATTGTGCGACTTGGGCTTATTAGGCTAGACAGCTAACCTAACAAGGAGTTATCTAAAAGAGGATCCAAAAAAGAGGCATAATGGGTCCACATCGATAAATATCAATATTTTGTATTGAAAAAGAGATGTGGCATTGATATGACGTGCAAACATGAGGCATGCTGAAGTGACATAAAAAATTTTGAGCTTGAAAAGGCGATTGACTGGTGAGAGCCAAAAGGGATTTTGAGATCAAAGCTTGAGAAACAAAAAAGATACTTGGTGACGTTGACATAGAGAAAGCATCATGATAGTTGGACAAATATGATAGGGAACCAGTGCTAAAATCAACTAATCAGCTTTGTTGACGCATCTTTTCACAATGAAAGATGATTGACCATCGTAAAGATGGATTATGTCCTAAACCGCATCCCAACGACATAGTCGGTTCTAGCCAATCATGAGGCAATCTGAAGTATTTCATTAAAAAGTTGTTGAGGTCCAATCAGCATAGAAAGGACATGTATTGCAAAGTAAATTGGACAAATATCCTTGCAAATGACGGCATGCAAATGTTGGGGGGGCATGGAGGTGGAAATAAACTCTAAATGGAGCAAGCTTATAGGAGTTGGAAAGGTCTTTGAGGGAGCTAGGAAGCCAATGGTGATACTAAAACTAGATAAAGAGGATATGGAATTGAGCCCGAAGAAAGACCTAGTGCTGTGATATCATGGGAGAAGAGAGAATGAGGAAAAATGAGGGACTGAAATGCTTTAGGGAGAGAGAACCTCATATACATTAGTAGGCCGAGTAAGGAGTACAATGTCCGACGACCAGCAAGAGATAAATAGACACTCACATATCTTTTCGCAAACGTTAGTAGTCATCATAAAAACAGAAACCATCTTGCTTGATCTCATTCTATCAGGATATTAGTCCCACATGGGTTATATTTCTATCTTTCTCTCTTTCTCCTTTATAAATAGAGGCTTTACCATTCACAGAGTGTATTATCTCATTCTATCATTTTACCCTTCCTCATAATTTATTGACTAAAAATTGGTTGCAAAAACTAAACCTATTACATGAGCTTGGATTAGAGAGTGACGATGCCATAAAGTCTCAAAGCAACGATGGAGTTGGTTTCAACCCTGCATTGGTTATTTGGAGCAGTTCATGACTCTGCTACTCTGCTCCTTCAATATTTTTTTTATGAATCATCAAGTTCCATTGATGTCTGGTCACTTCAGCGACGGCAGATTACAGTGGGGTCCAAAAAGATTTCCCCAAGTAAATTCTTCAAGGGTTGGAAGCCCCCCACTTGGGAGGAGTAATGACAAAGATGCAGATCCAGTTAACCATTTCGCATGCGGAGGATGGGCAACAGAAGGAGGCTCCGTCCAAGGACTGGGAGCATCCTGCACATGGCCCACTTGAGTCTGCATCACTGGGCTTAAATCTGTAGGACAGCGTCTGCAATAGCGGCCGGATAAGATTGGAGAAGTAGAAGGACGCGGATGTCTTCTGCTTGGTGGAAAAGAGGCTGAACCCTCTGCGACAAGCGTGGGGGATTCGCTCCGATATTTTCCCCACTCTGCTGTAGAATTCCCCACAAGCGTCTGTCTTGCTCCTCGCGGCCCCAGTTCTCGTTCCATCCGTTGGACACTTCACGGCTCCCAAAGCCTCGTCCTCCGGAGAGACAGAGACAGATGCCATTGCTAGGAAACTAGATTTGGACGATGATAGGTAGAATTAAGGGGGAACCATGAAGGTAGATAGATAGAGACATAGAGTGATACATGGATCGAGAAAGGGTGAGAGATAATAGATTAGTGTATTACGATTCGTGGCGAAGAGAGATATAGAGAGAGTTTCTCGCGCGCGAAGCATTTTGCTGTCTCATCGGCCAGAATTTCTTAACTTCCACGCCTGAATAATTTATACACCATTACACGGAGGAGACAGAGAGAGAGAGAGCAACTTCTCACATGTCCAGAAGTCCAGGAGCAGAGCCGCAGTCTTTTTGGCCAGGGACTTCTTATCTTTCACGCCTAATAATCTTGACATCATTGCAGGACAGAGAGATTGAAAAGGAGAGAGGAACGGGCAGCACGTTCTTGCAGCCTCAGGTATCTCTGCGCTGGCATCGTCGTTTTCCGGCCTGCGAAGCGATACGAAAGAATCTTGTCACGTCAACTGTGCAACTGTTTCACTTGCCCATCGTCTCCGCGCTGTCTTTCCTCTCTCTCGGGGGGTCCGGTTTGGGCGAAGAATAAGGGACATGACTCGAAGAAATTTTCCACTGGAGCCCACCTAGAGTCAGCGTAAAGAGAAACCTCCCTCCCCGCGTAAAGAACGCGTTCAAAGCTATGTTCTGTAGCCTCGTCCAATTATTTCACTCCACGTGGCAAATTGGAATCACAGCGGGCCCATTTTCACAATAGTGGCGGGCCTCTCGGCCCGAGTTATCGAGTTTTCTTGCTCCATGTGATTTCTCAGAGGGCCAACCGCGATCCTCCTGTTGCAGGCCCACGTCCTGGGCCCATCATCCAATGTATGCCACGTCATCCCCCGCCCAATGTGGCCCCCGATTTCGATTTGAAACTACAGACAAGACTAAACGCACGGGGAGCGTACGCTGCAGAACAGAAGAGCTTTTGTGTCCTTCCTTCGCGTCGGACTATCGGCTACCGCTAAACAACAACAGCGAGATGAGTGCGCTCACCGAGGTTAACACGTACGCAGAGTGGTCCATGTCACAATGGATCCTGCATGTGGGGCCCACATATATACAGATGAGCTGGCCCACCGAATAGAAAAGGACAGCCCGACAGGGCGAAATGCAGGTTGGCTGGCTCGAATGCTCGTCGGATCGGACGGCTGATATTGCCTCAGGCGTCTAGATGCTTCTCGCTGAACGGGACCAGCCGTTCCCAAAGATTCGACCGTTAGAATTACAAGAGACATTAGTGAATATTTTAGAGTCGAAAGTCCGAAAAAGATCGCTTAATAGACTCAATAACTGAATGACTCGCGAGAAATTGGTGTTTTCGCCGCGATACGACGAGAAATCGGCGGGGCAGTAGTGGGATGATTTCTGAATTCGCGACTTTTATTTCAAAGAATAAACGCATCCCTCGAGTCTTCGGTCATTCCGCCTCTTCTCTCTCTCTCTAAACTCCTCTCTGTAAATCGTTGCTCCTTCATTCCCTCTCCGGCATTCGTTTCGTTCCGATCTCTCGCTTCCTTCCACGAGCCGCAGCAAGGAAGGCCAAGACTAAGAGCACGACAGGATCCGGCGAGAAATAAAGCAGAATTCGATTCACGGGAATGGCGAGGGCAGCCAAACCGATCGCTTCAATAACGCCCCCTACTTTTCAAAATTTTCGGGCGCCTTTTCCGTTCCTGAAATCTTATACGCGGTCTTCCTGAATAATGGCGTCAGGGAAGGGGAATCTGGACAGCATATGGCGGGCGTTTCGCATTATTTTCTTCATGATTACGTTGGTCGCGTCCCTTCTGGTGCTGTCGGCACCGGTGCTCGTTGCAGTTGGGGACATTGTGGGATCGCTCGTGCTGGTCTCGAAGTTCGCCTGCGCGAGCTGCCAAGGTCTTGGAGAGCACTTTAGCAGATACTCCTTCCGGACGTCACTTGTGGACATATCTTTCGTCTCCGTCGTCAGATCTCTCGTTATAGCTTGTGAGGAATCTCTTCCCTCTTTTTTCTTTTTATCAATATGAACATGGTTTCTTTTCATTGCTTTAATTCGATTGTCTGAAGTAAGGTATCCGTAAATTCAGTGACCCTGCAACTTACTAAAGTTGGTATTTATCGAATTTGAAAAATAATATCTGTTTCTGATTGTAGGTGTTTTTTCGTTTTGTGATGGACCGGGGCTTTCCAGCGGTCCTTACCTTGGAATTACAACGTTCTGCTCTGTTGCATCCATAGTGTTCTTGTCTGTGAAGGCTTGTGTCTTTTCGCCTCTCGTCGAAGTAGAAAGCGAAGCAGCGTCCCAATTGGAGAATCAGACGTCGTATACAGATAAACCGTGGTGTTTGCCGGTTATGTCTATTTTCTCTTTTGTTTTCGCCCTCGGCCATGTCATGGTCGCCTACCGCACCAACTGCCGGGCACGACGAAAACTCCAGCTCCATCGGATCGACCCGGAAGCTGTGAGTTCAATAGCTGTTTTTATTTAAAACCCAGGAAAATTTTATCCCCAAAAACTCTGTGCTTGGGTTTTTTTACAGCTTCTGGTGTGCAAGAATCTTTTCTCTGCTTATGGCAAAGTTCCTCGATCTCCCACTCCTTCTGGCAGAGTTTCAAGAACTGATGACGAAACAAAGAGAAAGAATGTCCTCTGGGATGAATCCAATGTATCCATCAGTTTACTTACAGAGGCCGACAGTTTATTCCTTGTATGCCAAGGCCTCACTCTCCACTACAAGATCTGTGGGTCTGAATCAGAAATGGCCCATTCATCGTCGTGTTCATCCTCTTTTTCAGAATGTAGTCCTCATTGCAGCCCCCGGAGAGCTTCATCAGGGAAGCTTAAACTCGACAGGCCTACAACTGCTCCATCAAAAAACCAGCATCAGCACATTCCCAGGAGTTTCAGCAGCCAATTGCATCATTCTTCGCTCTACGCGCCTCTGTTGATAGGTTCGGCGCCTAGTGGAAATCTCTTCCCCGATGAAGTTAGTAGCTCGGAGAACAATAATCAAGAAACATATTTAGAGGTCGATGGTGAGCAAGGAGGGAGGTTTGGAGTTGTGTTGGTTCATGGTTTTGGAGGCGGGGTGTTTTCCTGGAGGCACGTGATGGGGCCTCTTGCTCGGCAGATGGGGTGCACGGTAGTGGCTTTTGACCGGCCGGGTTGGGGGTTGACTTCCAGACCACGGCGAAAAGACTGCGAGGAGAAGCAACTGCCCAATCCGTATGAAATGGAGTCTCAGGTGATTCCTGCGCTAAGTTTCAGTTATTGGATTATATCATGTTCTATGTGGACGAAACAGATTATCTTCTTCTCTCTTTTTGTTGTCTTCTTTTTTATTGCGGCCATCATTTTCATCATCTTAATCATCATAATCTCTTTATTATTCTTATTCGTATCCAATAGTCTGCTTATCCTACTTCTTCTACTCGAAAAGAAAATCCTCAGCAGCAGCATCATCGTTCGAATTACAATTATATTCATAATCAATAATCTCCATCGTAATCTTTAGAATTATTATCATCATTGAAGCCATCGTCATTTTTTGTTATCTTTATCTTCATCGTTATGGTTTTCTGTACCTTCATCCCTGTCATGGCGAACGTTTTCATTGACAAAATCTACACTGTGAGAATGACATCATCTTCGGATAACGTTGTCACTGTAGTCATCATCTTCCTTTTCATTGATATTCTTGTATCTTAGACCAACGTCTTGACCGGGCATGTGTCGTCTTTCATGCGGTTGAAACAGATAGATCTTCTTCTCTCATTCTGCGCCGCGTTGGGTCTCTCCTCAATCGTTCTGGTTGGACACGACGACGGCGGAGTATTAGTTCTGAAAGCAGCAGAGAAAATGCGAACAACCAGTTCATTCAATGCAAGTATTTTAAAGGAGATTCTTTGATAGTGGAATACAACAAGTCTCTCGAGATTCTCAGAATTTTGGTATTGGGTCAACATTCATTCATCCTTTTGGGTCAACCTTTTGCAGGTCAAAGTCAAAGGAGTGGTGTTAGTCAGCGTCAGCCTATCTAGAGAGGTGGTCCCAGCTTTCGCGAGAATCCTCTTACACACTTCCTTGGGGAAAAAGCACATGGTCAGGCCCCTCCTTCGCACAGAGATCACCCAAGTTATAAACCGCCGCGCGTGGTACGATATCTCAAAGCTCACCGCGGAGGTCCACAGCCTCTACAAGGTACAGAGTGTAAACCACGTACTAGGAGAACAGATACTGATTTATTCATGTGTCGTAACGTGGGGGATGTGCTACAGGCACCGCTCTGCGTGGACGGCTGGGATGAAGCGGTGCACGAGATCGGGAGGCTCTCCTTCGCTACTGTTCTGTCGTCTCAAAGCGCGACCGCACTGTTGAAATCGATGGAGGACCTGCCGGTACTTATTGTCACCGGCGCAGAGGACCAGCTCGTACCGCTCAAGTCGGCCCAAGCCATGGCTTCTGGATTCGCCAACTCCGTATGCTCCGTTTCCTCCATTCCGTCGAGATCCACCCCAGAATGCCTTCTAATATTGGCTACCGGCTTTGTCTGCAGAGATTGGTGGCCATCTCAGGGTGCGGTCACCTACCCCACGAGGAGTGCCCGAAGGCGTTGCTTGCGGCGCTCTCCCCGTTCATCAGCAGGCTGGTTGCGTCTGCGCCCGATCATTTTTCCCCGCCCCTTTAAGAAGAGTCCTTCCCGTCCACGGGCTAAGTGGACGTAGATGCGCCGACCTGGAAATTGTACAGGCCCATTAATATTGTTTTCTTTAACGGCGGCCCATTAATCGATTAGGACGCCCTCTTTTCACCGGATTAATTGAAAATTGTCTTGCGCGGCCCATTATTTATAAAGAAGATAAAGGAAAGGGGAGAAATTCGTGGCGGGAAAATCGTGGTCAGGAGAGGATAAACCGTTACCGCCACAGTCCATGGCGGAAGCCTGGATCTCCGCCGGAACCTGCCGTCCGATCGTCCCGTGCTCGAAGTTCCGGCGTCCGTTCTCCGGAGAAACTCATTCTCATCTAGGCATTAGAGTTTCTTCTTTTTCTCAGAGGCCTCCGATTTCGAGCCGGATTCGTGCTGCTAGTAGCGATGTAGCGGAGAAAGCGAAAGGCGTGAACGTGGAAGACCTAATTCAGTTCTTGTATGAAGATCTTCCTCACCTTTTTGACGACCAGGGGATCGATCGATCGAGGTACGATGAGCGAGTGAAGTTCCGGGATCCAATCACCAGCCACGACACTGTCGACGGTTACCTCTTTAATATCACGCTCCTGAAGCTGATCTTCCGCCCTAATTTCCAGCTTCATTATGTGAAGCAGGTGACGTGAATTTCTCTTTAATTCTTGTTTTATGCTTGCGTTGTCAAAACTTTTAAATCCTCTGGATTCCTTTGATTTGCGTGGTGTTGATGATGTCGATTAGCTGATTTGTTCACTGTTTTTATGATATTGTAGATTTAACCTCCGTCCCTACTTTTTACCGTTTATTTTTTCTTCTTAATCATGTCAACGCGCTGTCTTATCAGCACTATAAGATGTAGCTTGAATTGCTTTCTCTTTAGACAGGACCTCTTGAATTAACCACGAGATGGACTATGGGAATGAGATTTCTTCCCCTCCCGTGGAAACCGGAACTGGTCTTCACAGGACTCTCAATTATGTCAATCAATCCACAAACCCAAAAATTCTGCGGACATATTGTAAGTGTGTCTCTTCAACTTTGGCCAGCCTCTTCATGTTTTATTAACTAAACTCGGCTACTTTAATCATTCATGTTTTAGGATCTCTGGGATTCCATTCAGAACAACGACTACTTTTCATTGGAAGGTCTCGGGGATTTCCTGAAGCAGGTATGTCTTTCTATTTTTCTTCGTTACAACTAAAATTCCTTTCACCTTTTAAGAGATCTCACACTAGTGGTGATCCCTCAGCTTCGGTATTACAAGACCCCAGACTTGCAAACGCCAAGGTATCAGATACTGAAAAGAATGGCAAACTATGAGGTAAGATTATTTCTTTCAGAAGTTGGAGTTCAAAGTCTCCATTATGATACTTAATTCTCTTAGTCGTATCTGCTCTTATAACATTTTGTGATTTGATATGAACCATAAGACAAAGAAATCCTCAGCCCTTATATAAGCGAGAATCAATAGGGAAAGGCAATGTGGTCCAACCCCCAAGGTTGTACTACCTCCTTGTCTCGCCTAACTAACTACTGTGTAAATTTTCTCTTCAAATCATCTTCAAAGTACAAAGATTCTTCTAGCTTTAAAGGCTTCCGACAGATCAAAGGCTTCTGACTGATTCAATTGAGGCCTGAGTGTGGTCTAATATAGATCTGAGTATCCTTGATAATGAATGAGACACAGTTGATGGGTTGGCTAGGGTATAGCCACCACCAATAGAGACTTGTTTTTCTGCCTTTATCCATCTGTGGGTAGATAATAGAGGGTTTTTTGAATCTTAGAGAGTCGACTCTTCCAACCCTACACCTTGTCACAAAGAAAAGCCCGATGTCCATTTAGAGGAATTGGTAATAGACTGATCTGAAGACTGGCTTGGGGATCAGGGGTCTTAGATTGTTTGCTCACAGGTTGGTTCTGCAGAAAGCGGTCCACACATAGAGAGGGGTATCCTAAGATCATGTTGTATAAATAGAATCCAAATAAAGAGAAATAAGCGGCAGAAGAGTAGGAGATTTGGATAAAGGGAGATATGAAACGGTACCGCTTCAAGTTTATAAAAAGAAGCGGAGGAGGACAGGGGATGACACAGAGTTAACTATTCAGGGAGTTGGGTAGGAGCCGGTCGACGGGAAGCCTTCACACAGAGGCGAATCTGTTGAATGAAAGGAAGAGGCAGGGAAAGTCAATGCCAATGAAGGTGAAAAGCCAGGATTATTTCTATAATCAGTGAGATTATCCCACCTTTCCCTATCCCAGATATACTGTGCTAGACATTTCTATGGACTCCATAGAAGGTCCCTCGTGCTTTCATAATAATATCGTCGGGATAGAATCTGCCGTCATTGTTGTCTGAGAACAAGTACGTTGTCTTCAAGGAGTTGAACAAGTGATGTTTATCATGTTGTCCGAAATGGACTGTCAAGCCAAAACTACACTGCACGAACGGCTACGCTGACTGAACTCGGCCGTATAAATACATCAATTCTCCGAGAAGAGATCCTCGTTATAACCGTGATTTTTTTTTATCTTCGCCTGGAACTTCCACGTATTAATTTTGCTGATGCCACGCCTGTAATTAATAAATTAATTCTGCGCAGATCAGAAAGTATGAACCGTTCCTGATTGTGGAGTCGAAGTCAGACCGTCTTTCCGGCAGGCTTGGCTTCAATGACGTTACTGGGTAAGTATTTTCCTGCGATCGATTAGACCGTGTCTCTCACCACTCACTTGTAAACATGCGTTTTTCCTCTTGTCAGTTATATATTTGGGAAAAACGCGTCGTCGGAGAAGATCCCGATGACTACTCCCGTCTTCACTCAGGCGATGGACAGTAATCTCTCCGACGTGTCTATTCAGATAGCGCTGCCGTTGGACAAAGAAATGGCTAAGTACTACTCTCTCGCCTACCACAGCCATCTCATTTTTTGCAAATACCCATTTCTCTCATCTTCGCCCGCACCATTTATCGACATAAACCTCTTTTCCCTCGATTTTGACTCTTTCTTTTTACCTCTCCTGGCCACTGTCTCCACTCGTCTAGTTTGCTCTCTTTATTCCTCTTCGTCTTCATATCTCCATCATTCATCTAATTATGTCTCTTATTATCTTCCTCTGACTGCTTATTTTGGTCATGTGCATTTCATGCAGTCTTCCGGAGCCCGGCACGGATTCAGTCGAAATACGGAGGGTGGACCAAGGAATAGTCGCTGTCTCCAAGTTCAGCGGAAAAGCCTCCGAGGAGATCGTGCGGAGCAAAGAAAAGGAACTTCGTGGGGCCCTGACAAGGGACGGCCTAACCCCTCAAGAAGGCTGCCTCTTCGCCCGTTACAACGACCCCGGCCGCACCTGGAGCTTCATCATGGTAACGAAGCACTTAACCACATGGTAATCTATGCACATAGTTTCTGATCCATCGTTCTGTCTCTGGCAGAGGAACGAGGTGCTGATACAAGTCGACGGCTTTACCCTACAATGAGCAGCCACTAGACGAGTGGACTGACTGGAGGAAGGAAGGAGAAGAAGAGCAGGTTAATGTATCAGACCTTCATGTCGATATCTATTCTGCGTTGTGGGTCTGGTCGTGTTCGATAAAGTCAAGGGCCTCGTCTTTGGAGACGACGTTGACGTGGCTGACCCGGTTCTTGTGGGTCACCCCATAGATCTTGTCCGCCACTTTCACCAGCTCCGAACGGAACGTTGTCGTGATGAACTGCGTGCTCGCCATGTCCGCCAGCCTGCGGATCATATCTTATCCCCCCTAAAGTCAAAGGAAACCAGTAAAATTCGAAGTGCATAGCTCAGCAGGAGAAACTGGGTAAATTAACTTCTGCTGAAGAAAAAAAACGATGACATTTGAAAGGATACTGCCGACGGCCGTCCGGTACTGAGGGTCCAACGCGGCGTCGATCTCATCGAAGAGATAGAAAGGCGCCGGGTCGCAGCGCTGGATGGCGAAGATCAGGGTTAGCGCGACCACCGTCTTCTGCCCCCCGGACAGCTGCTTCATTGACTGGGTTTCCCCTTGACCAGTAAACGATACCTGTTGGGGTCAACATTAGTTTATCCGCGGTCAGCCCCAAAAAGTCAACGATTTCTATAATTACCTTCACTTTGACTCCAATATACTTTTCAACCCTGCCCTCGGGGTCCGGCTCGCGAGAGCCGTCATCATCGGGATCGTTTTCACCGTTATCACCGTCCTTGCAGGATGAATCCGATAATAATTTTAGTAGACTTAAAGCCTCCTTTATCAACGGAAAAGAAAGGCAGGAAGTGGAGCACACCTTTTTCTTCATCATGACCAAGTAACCGTGGCCGCCTTGGACGAGTTCGGAAAATGCTTCCCGGAAATGCCTGGCAACACCCTTGAAAGTTCTCTCGATTGACTCGTCCTTGCGCTGGTCCAAAACCGATATCAGCTCCTTGATTTTCTGCGCCAAATTTAGAAAAAATTTATAATTACGGCTTCTTCATTACCCTGTGCAATAGTTTAAAAATAAGCAAAAGAAACCTCGTCGCCAGCATCGAGCTCGGCCTGCCTCTTCTGAAGCTCCTCGCGTTGTTCGGTGAAGTTGATGTACTGGTCGAGGGCCTTTTTGTTGACGTGGCTGAACTGCTTTAGCTCTTCGCTGCACTTGTGCTGCATCTTCTGCAGTTCTTTCATGCTCTTCCTCTTGTAACTAAACCAGCAAAGAAAAGCCACTTTATTATAGTAAAAATAATTATAATTATTATTAAAAGCCATAATGACGACATTACATATCAAACGCATCCGATGGCAGCGAACCCAGCTCCCTAATCTTCTTCGCGTAGTCATCTTGCTTAGACAGGAAGAGGTTCCTCTTGTTTAGGAGCTGCTCCAAATCCTTCGCTTCGTCCTGAAGCGTGCGCTCGTAGTTGGCCTCTAGATTCTGCCCCATTTACAAAAACTCGTCAGCACTATCAGGTCTTCTAAATTGCTTGTTCCAAGAGAGGATCCGAGTACCTTCGTCTTCTCGATGGAGTTCTTGATTTCCCTCTGTTTCCTCTTTAGGCTGTCCAGACTCTCGACAACCTCTGCACGGCGTAATTTAGAAGTGAGTAACGGCCGAAATGAAAGTCAAAGTTAAAGAACCGCTGACTTTTCAGCTGACGAGTGAGACGGTCAACGGATTCTTTAGCCTCCTTAAACTCCTCCCTTCTCCTTTCTGTTTCCTCGGGCAATGCATCAGAGTCGGCGTTCAACTTTATGGCTTCCAGCTCTTCCTCCCGTCTCACCAGATTTGTTGACAGATTGGTCTCCAACTCCTCTTTCCGCGTTTCAATCTATAACAATAACAATAATTATCGCATGGAAAGATAACTTTGGACGTTTACAGAGAGAAGGATACCTCGATTCGACTTGTTCTACAAGCAATCAGCTTCTCTTTGAGCTCCGTGATTTCTGGATTTAGACGGGAGAGAAGTTTCTTCTCCTCCAGAGTAAGTTGATCGATCAGTTCTGTACCCATTTCTGCTTGCTTGATTGAAATACCTGCTCGGAGCTGATCAATCTGGTTACGGGCATTTCCTAGCAATTTTTCCTATCAAGAAGACAAAATTATATTAATCAAATGGGTAACAAATAATACGTTTCTAAGGCATATGTGGGTCTTGCGACCGCAGCTGAAGGCCACAGCCCGCTGTGGCTTTTACCCTATTCCCCACGGACACAGTTACCATGAGAGAGAAAGAGAGACTAATCAAAGATTACACGCATTGACTAGTCAATGTAGGGCCTGTTGACTGCTACATATAATGCATCGTGCATGCTTTGCATGCACTATATTTCCCCGTCTGTGAAACGTTGTCAGATGAATACGAGGACTAGATACCTTATTCTCAAGGGCTTTCGAAAGGGACTGCTTCTGCTTTGAAACATTGGCGATGTCTTGTTTTAGCTGCTCCAGTTCAGATTTCACATGTCCGCCTTGAGCTTCCAGTTTTTGTTGCTCCGATACCAGGTTAGTAATTTTCTGATCCATCTGTGCGAAAACGTTAAGAAAATTCTTTTTTCCCAGAAGAAAATAAACTTATATCATAAACTCCTGTCAGGATATCTCGTAGGTCATTGCCAATCTGTTCAAGCTCTGCTGTCTTTTTATGAATCGAAATCTTGTTTTCCCTGATAATCTTCACGTATTTCAGCTTTGAACGCCTGAGATCGTAGAATCCTCCAGTCATGCCGCCTTTTTTACTTACTTGGTCTCCTGACACATCACAAAAGATGTCCTTCGTCTAAAATATGCCAACAAACAGTGATAATAATACAAAAACCGGGTGATCACTGATTTTAGGTGATCGACCTTTAATGTTAAAAAGATACAAAAATTTGGGACTGTAAAGTATACCCTCCAAAGTAATACAATCGAGACTGTCACTTCGAGCCACCTTTGTGGCCACATCCAGGTCGCGGCATATCACTGTTCTTCCAAACATCTATTTAACAATGTTAAAAAGGAAGAATACTCCACATCAATCCATATCATCGAGTAGAAAGTAGCCTGGAATTCTAAGATCTTGATATTTCTTTGAGATGAAGATTAATAGCAACCCGGAATGTAAATCAACCTGAGAAAATGCAGGAGAGTGTTCCTGAGAGAAATTCAGCTTCTTTAACAGTGGGACAACGTCAGAGCTGTGGGGATATTTGACATGAGCGACCTTAACCCTGTTCAAGGGTATAAACGTAATACGTCCACCCTTCTCTGAAGTGAGATATTTAATTATCTTAGTAGATATCACGTCTGTCTCAACCACGACATGAAATAAGCTGAAAATGAAATGCCAACACGTCAGAGGAACATTAGTGAGCTGAATATTCGGAAGATAGAAGACTTGATGGTACACTGAACCTGTTTCCAGCAGTAACTTCAACAGCAGTGAAAAACTTGTCATCGCAATCAACTAACTCCAGTATTGGCCCAAAAACTCCTTTAATGTTGTGGTCTTTGATGATTCGGTTGACTGAAGACAGCCCTCTCCTTATATCCTAGAGAGAGAACAGAGAATAAAGAGAACATGAGAAAAACCAGTATTACCCCGCCAAAAAATATGATTCTCTTTTTTTTGAGACAGATATGAAGTTAGAATGCAAAGAAATAAAATGATATGGACGCCCATTGTACATAATCAGAAAGGACAAGTACGGGTCAGGAATGACTTCGGAGAAATGAGCCCACAGTATCGTGTAATGACTCTTTAAACATACTTGAGGAATTGTCGGGAATCAAGAGGCCATAACTAAATCCAGGGAGACATTGGGGACATGATTATGGTGGTCCCCAGATCCCATATATAAGGGCAGGGAGGCCAAAGTTTACAGCATTGTAGGATTATCTGCCATGGAGCGGCTGGGAGAGCCTTTCAAATCATTTCTCCAATCTCTGTAGCTTAAATCACTGCACTTACCTGGATTACTTCTATTTGTTCATGTTCTTCAATTTCCACACATTTTTTTCTAATGATTTTCATGTTTCACTCTTTAGAGAAAGGAATTTCAATCATTTTGGTATCAATGCCAGCAACATGTGAAGAACATTCACAACACGAGGCGGTACAACCTGGAATCACCAATCAGCACTCTCTACATAAATCGTGATGAATGATCTCATTGTTCAAGTAATATGTGAACTTCAAGAAGTGCAGATTTCTTTATCACAGACAACTCTTGAACTTCAGGTACCTGTTCAATCAGCTCCTCAAACTTAAAACAACTCGTGATTCCAGTGGTGCTATAAGAATTCACTTCATGTTATGAATTGAGGAATAATTCACGGAAGACAGATATTGCTGTTTAAACTGGTGAAAATCCAGGGGGCTGAATCTAAAAGTTGGTTGTTTGTACAAGTAAACTATGACTGTTACAATGGTAACAGTCATATGTCCTAATGGTTAGTTTCATGTCTGTGTTTATAATATCATCAGGGTCCTATATATATATAATATTTACTCTTGCGGGGTAATAATGCAAAATACCTATTTTATCAATAATTTTGCGCCAATTCATTGATGCCAGATGGGACTCCAAATCCAAATCGTGTTTGCTAATGAGGAACGATAATAAGATGATGCCCAAGGTAATCCAGGTGACAAAGGTAAGATTGCAGATCATTCAAGCCCGGAAATCACACCATTCATGGCAGAAGTATATTTATACCTATCAATGGCCTATCTAAACCAGGCTCCTTAAAAATGAATGGGAGTATCCTAAAAAGAAATAGCATCATCATGATAGATGACTGAGCTTCTGATAAACTCCATGTAACATGCTGATAAAGAAGTTGACAACCGAATGACAAAACTCCCATCAATTCAGAGTAATGATGGGAATGGTATATAGAAGTGGAAAAGGGCAACTACAGAAATTTGAAGGTCCAAATACTAGAACTCAACATGGTAGAGGATTTCTGGCCACTTGAACTCAGTAATAAGGATATGATCATTGGACTGGACTGATTAGAAACATAGGGAAGGACATACATTCATCACAAGAAGCTTGTTTCTTTGTTTAAGCAAAAGGATATTTCAAAAAACGTGGATTTCAGCAAATATCCGCACAAGAGAGGCATTGCGCATTGCCAACAGGACAGCAAAACTGTCAAGAAAAACTCAAAGTGACCTAAGTCAGAGAAATGTTAGGTAAGAAATTGTTTCAGGTCTTTGATCCACTGCTCAGAGAGGCATTGCGCATTTTTTTTTATACAGGACTGCATAACTTTCAGGAAACACTCCAAGTGACCTGAGTCAGAGAAATGTGAAGGAAGAAATTGTCTCGTGATAAATGCCTCCCTCCTCGAGGAATTTATCACGATATCTCTTTATTGCCTCCAAAATGCTCCAATAAACCTTTGAACACAGGTATTTTGATGTCAGAAGGATAATACTGAGAAGATTGTGCAGGAATATGCAAAGACGGGTCACTCAACCATCTAGCAGACCACATGCCAGTCCCAGAGTGTTGAAGAAATGGATGATCCTCACATATCTACTCTCATCTTTTCTATAATTGTATTTATACTAGTTATAAAATTGTATTTATACCCTATCGCAGGTGACTATTAGAATATGACCGTTACAGACCAGCGGTCATATTCTCTTACCTCACTTGTATAAATATAACTGATCTAAATGAATAAACTTACTTTTCCTTCTTCCTTCTCTGTTCTTCCAGAAACACCCCAACTCTGACTCAGTCATAGCATTCTCAAGTTTATCAGCAGGCCACATGCCAGTCCCAGAGTACTGGTAAAAAAGAAAGATGGCTCATGCCGGTTCTGGGTTGATTATTGAAGCATCAACCACATTACAGCTGCCAAAAGATTTCAATCCTCATTGACAGAATTATTGGAAGAAGTCCAAGGCATGAAGATATTCACCAAGCTGGATTTCGAAAGGAGGACATTCGGTAGGACTTTAAAACACAAAAGGAGGCCTTTTGCTGCCTTTTGCTGGCTAGTATTGATTTGGAGCTTCCCCTAGACTCTCAAAAGTTCTTGTGTGCTTGTAAGTGGAGTTTGATAGTCATGATGTTGTCATGGTAATGTCATTCCAATCCCTGATAGCAGTTGTTGACTGGATCTCTAGATCTGGTGTTCTATAAAAACTAGTTTCCCTGGACTGTGACTCCAGTAGATATTTGCCAGGGGAAGCATAAATGGGACTTTCTTTTGTATTGAGAGTATGGGGAAACAAATACTCACTCCTGGGGTAGCATGGTCCAGGCTCTTCTGTGCCTTCAATACGTCTGCTTTAAGTCTATCAATTTCGGCCGTGAGATCTCCTTCTCTCTTCCACAACAACCTAAAGACAAGCTAAAACCTTAGAATAGAGCAAACATTTATTGATAGTACAACTTAAAAAGGTTAGCATACTTCCGGGCCTCCTGGAGTTCATCCCTCTGCTTTTTTAGAGCACTGAATTCTCCTTGATCTTTGGAGATGAGAGAACTCTGCTTTTGCCAATCAGCACCTCGCTCTTTAATGCGGAATTCCAGTTGGTTAATTTCTTCCTTAAGCTGTAGAATCTCATCTTGAAGTTTCTTTTCCTACGTGAATTGAAAGCAAGCACCAATTTAGAGGAAGTGAACAAATCTAAATACAATGTGTAAAGTTACCTGCACAAGATTTGAGGATAGAACTCTCTGAAGGTCATCAATTTCTTTTTGAAGCCATCTATCTCTATCAGCTTTACTAGAAAACTGGGTTGCACGTCCTTGTTTCTGGTACAGAATACTTAGCTGCTTTTCACGATCCATGATACTAATTTGGTCGACAATACGTACCAATTAGTAAATCATAGGTGAGCATCTGTCGAAAGGATATATGTAGGTATTGTGGTAGTTACCTTTTCGAAATTTCTTCCTCCTCCAAAACTTTGGCATTGTGGGAAGGTCTAATGAGATTCAGTTCTTCTCTAGATTCCAGAATGTCTTTTCTCAGGCTCTTCAACTGTTTTTCAGCCTCTTCCTACAAATAGACTCTCCATTATAAACTGTGTGTAGCTCTCTAACAGATGAAACAGGAGGGAATCAAACCTTGGAACGAAGATTGGCAAATCTCTTGTCTTCAAGATCCCTCACATCAAGTTCTGTCTGTGCAAGTTTTTCTAGGGCTTCAGTCCTTTGTTTATCCAGCATTTCTTTCTCCTTGTGCAAGTTCTGGACCTCTTTCATGAGAACTTTGTTTTCCTTGTCCAAGAACTTGACTTCTTCATGGGCTTCAAGAACACTGTTATACATATGGGCTGACTTTTCCGACACTTTGTTTCGAGCCTCTTCAATCTGTGAGATAAAAAAGTGACATTTATGGCACATCAAGAGAGAACTATTTAGGATAGGCATGTTTCTTGCAGCCTAAGTGCACTATTTGTGAATTGATACTTCAGATGACAGCTATATGCAGAGACATCAATATTGATTTGTGCATTGGTAGGCATTTATCATGTTGCACCCACATTCTTTATTTATTTAATATATCCGTTATCATTGTATTATTAATTTCGAATATTAGTGTTAGCATCTTAAAGGCTCTTCCACTATTACTACGTTCTGAAGCTGTTTGCAGCCCTACAAGAGGAATCTATTGCGATACTTCTCTCAAATCTCTCTCCAGACAGAATCTGATGGCCGGGAAAAAGATTATCACGCCAGAATAAAAATTATCAGAAAACTACGATAAATAATTCTCATTGCCTGCTAAAATATTGCTTCATCAAACAAATACACAGTTTTGATCAAGGTGGAAATTTCATGTGGCTGGCAGATTGCATAGTTATCGGATAGAACTTGTAAAAGCATTCTAAGTGGAACAAACCTCTTGAAGCTTCTGCCTAGTATCCTGAAGCTCCTTGTCATAAATAGTATATTCTAGTGACCTTCGCTGCTTATCTAGCTGTTGATACTTTTTCAACTCCTCTTTTTCTTCATCTAGCTCCCTGAGTCTTTCTTCCAGGTATTGAACAACTTGAATTATCTGTTTTCTTTTGTTGCCTGGTAATCAAAATGATCATACATGTTAATGTATGTGATATCCATAGCCATGTAACCATAGACTCACCAGTTTCTTGCATAATCTTCAAACTCTCACGGCGTCTTTCTTCGTACACTCTAGTTCCTCCAATTTCTTTAAGCAAATCTAACCGCTCGGAGTCTTTCATCAGTGTCAGTGATGCTATCTACAAACCATCGATGGTAAATAAAACATAGTGTTCATCACATGGCATCCAAAATTACTTTTACCTTTCCTTGCTGAACCACATAGTATGGATTAGAGCGAGAAAAACCAGCACTCTCCAATAAGTTCATGACTTCTGTTTTCCTGGCAAAGCATATGATTGAAAGATAAGTGGTGCCCAGCAGCAGATTTGAAGCAAGAGAAAATAACACAATTCAGAAGCATACGTTATATGCTTCCCATCAAGAAAATATTTCATCTTTTTCAATCCAATTGTCCTCCTCAGTCGAACTTCTTCCTTATCCACCTGACAAAAATTAGAGAAGTAAACAAAACCATCATTTTATTGATTGCTCCAATAAGAGAAAATTGCACACAATCTTAAAACTTATGCATGATCCATCAATTAGAGGAAATAAAAATAACTTACAGGAATTCGATTATCTGAATTGTCAAAAACTATTTCAACAAATGTCAGAGACAACTTGATGGCCAGCACCTTCCTGGTAATTATCGAAAGAAGGATAAACAAGGAATGAACAATGGTCTGAAAAATAAAAGGAAATTGGAGCGAAAATTTTGAAAAGAGCAAAAAGAATATGCAATACATGGAGAAGGGCATGGCGATCTTCGCTTCGCAGGTTCTGGAAGAGATCACTTAAGACGAATCGTATGGCTGAGATGTTTGTATTTTGTTACATTAAAAGCATTAGAAGTTTAAAGTAGTGCATTTCAAAGGAAAGAAGCTAGAAAATATAACCAAAAGTAAATATGAATAAATCAGTTCAGATGGAGAAACATAAACTTTCATTTGTCTTACCGTGGAAGAAATTTGTCTTCCCTGATCCATTCGCTCCGACTGAGTAAAAATTACGATTCATTCGTCAGTACGTTAATCATACGTTCATGAGGAAGCGAAGGAAACACTAACCGACGCAGTTGATTTTGGGACTAAACGGCTCTGTAACAATTTGCTCCCTGTAACTCTTAAATCCCTCAATAATAACCTAAGAGGAGACAAGATCATGCGAGAGAAAACTATAAGCGAAAGCATCTGGCCCAGAGAAAAGAGAGCAAACCTAGGAATTCATCCGTACCTGCTTTATATACATGTTGAAACTAACAATTAGCGACTCGCACGACCAGGTCAGGAAATTGTCGCCAATTGAAGTTTTGAAGTTATCCAGGCGATGACGAAGCGCCAACGCCGAGATCGAGCATCATCTAAACATTCCTGGATGCGATTAACGATAGTAGTTGAGAACTTCGCTGTTAAGGAGGGACGGCATTTACTGTGACAATTCGTCGGATCCGAACTTTAGAGCTCGCATAGGAGAAGCAGTGTAACGGAAAAGATCGTCCGAGGCGCTGGTTGAGCGGGAGTGGAAGCACCGAGAGGGCGGGAAAGGAATCTGGGATGTCCGGTACCAGGCCCTAGACAAGAAGCTAATAATTCAAACCGGCTCAGTGGTAGACTCAGTGAGGAGGATGCCGTGGCCCATTTCCCGTAACATTGGGCCGAAAATAAACGACGGCACTCTGCGGGCCTCGCGAAACACCCAAAATACCCTCTAATCCTTCTCCACGTGCTTAGGATTGGTCCTTTTGCCAAGTCCTCTTTTTTGTCGATCATAGATCGAGGAAATCTACAAGATGGCCGACTTAGCCATCACCCGTGGGAGATCTGACGGCCCAAAATGAGTGTTACTAAAAAAATAAATAAATTGACTTGATTACTCTAAGACATAATTAATTGCCATTTCATCGAGCCCTAACATTGCCATTTCTCTACTTTTTCATCCTGCTCATTAGATAGCCCTTAAGGGTCTCTTCCTCTAGAGCTCTCTTCTTCTAGATCCTTATCTCCTCTACATAAACTATAGTAGTTTGCCTTCTCTCTCAATGCAGTGCATTCCTTTTTCCATATAGTATACAAGCAGGTCATTGGTTAGGGTTTAGGCAAGAAACTAGGTCAAGTGATGGAGGAGTTGACAAAATTTTTAAATCTTTTTCTATGCAAGGAACACAAGTCAAACCACCAACCCGTGAGGCCAAGGATGTTTCAAACTCTTTTTGTTCTTTTCTGCTTTTGTAATGAGCATTCGAAATAATCTTTTCAAATGAATGGATTGTTAATGCCTTTGAAATTGGAATGTGAAAGGCAATTTTGGAGGACAAAAATTGGAACAAAGGAGGAAGAAGCAACTATTAGCCAAAACCTTTCATCCCTCAACAATCCCAACCATTTTCTCAATTTTCTAAGCCTTTTGTTGCTCAAAATTCTAATCATGATCAGACTAACACTAGTCATCTGAAACTTGTTAGGGATTTGATGTAGGACAAGAAAAATCAGCAATAGATCATTGAGTTGCAACAAAACTTTATGAAACAGATGATGATGGAGACGCTCAAGAAAGGCTAATGAATGCAAGAATCCCATAAAAACTCCAGAAATAAAAAGACTTTTAGTAAATTGGATAAAATCGATTAATACGAACACCATACAAGTCAACTCCCAACTCAACCTCTTTTGAATCCTACAAATTTATGGTCCCTAAATAGTAGCACGCCTTTGTTTGCAAATGATCATGATGAGAGTTTAAGTGAAATCCCGCATGATATTGACGAGTGCAAGGGGAGAGAGGATATGAATCCTAGTAGCACCAAACCCAAGCATATGCTCACCTAGATCACAATTTGATGATAGACCTCAGGAATAGCCAATGAACATTTCCCTGAGTGTCAACTAAAGAGGTCAACCTCGAAGAAAAAATCTAGATCACCATGGGTTACACTGTAAGGAAGAGTAATCATATTTGTATACAATTCACCTCGTAAATGGCAAAATCGAAAGGTGAAAGGACTATCTAGGGAGATTCTGTAGCAAATGACTAAGGGTCTATAAGTAATTTAAGTTGAGGGGGTGTGATAACTAGTAGTAAATTTTTAGAACAATTCATATTTTTTTATGCATGGTATCATACTTTGAGTACAATTTTGTCATTCCATGCAAATTACATTAAAAATCTCAAATTCTATCATTTTAAAGGCTAATTAATCACAAATCATGAGTTTTATTTTTTTTAAAAAACCTTTAAATTCCTTTAGAGTAGGCTCGTTCATTTGAGATTTAAAATTCACATGAAAATAATAAGACAAAAATACTTTTTAAATTAACTTTAAAAATATTTACTTTTGCTTTTTGTTAGAAGATTATGGGCCTCTCTTCTCTCCCCTTTCTCTCTTTTCCTCTCTCTTTCTCTAGTGGGCTTGGCCCACTATCGGATTCTCTCTCCTCTCTCTATTTAACCCCATTATGGGGATGTCACATCAATGTGGAAAACCCGTATTCTCTCTTCTTTCTCTAACACTTTTTAAAGTGAATTTAGTATACTTTGGAGTTAAATATTTTATCCTATCGTTAATTATTAAATTAAATTGCATAACATGATAGATTATCTAATTTATGATCAAAGAAAAATATTATATTAAAAAGGAGTTGTATTTAAAGTTATGAATTTTCTAATTTTTAGGATTTTTTATAATTTGTATGAGTTCAAATTGAAATTTTATGAATTTATCTTTAATTAAAATTGTTTAGAAAGTGATTTTTAGTTATATGTTGACATGGCAGCGCTGACATGGATGATTGTTTATGTGGTGACACATGGCGTGAGCTATGTGCACCACATGGTGCGCAAATGGGGCTCACCTAGCTCCATTTAAGGGTAGCATTAGTATTGATGTAACTTATACTTTATTTAGTCTTAATTGACTTATATTTATACCCTTAAATATTTTTTAATTTTGAAATGTGAGACTATGTTTATTTTTATAACAAGTGACATGGCACAATGTGGGGTATTGGATCTTTAGATCAAATAATGACCTTAGATTTTCACTTAAAGAGTGGGGTTATGTGGTGATTTCTCAATGGACAATTTTTGGTCTTAATCCTTACCAAATTGTGGCCACTAATCTCGAGAGTTATAAAAACCATGATTTAATGAGCCCAATGGAATCTCCCAAAGCACATGCCATGATCTTAAGCGTTAGACCAAGATCCAACTAATGCAATCTAATGATGATTCCTCTACATATGACAACTTGGCAAAATCATGGAATTCCATTGATGATCTAATGACTTTAATTTAAGGTCGTCAATTTGCATCCTTATGATTAATTCTTACTGTCGATTTCATCAAAGATAAGATCCAAGAACCATGCCCAATAAAACAAAATTTAAATTCTCTCTTCGATGGTGTATGCATTCTTGGAAATTTTTAATGATTGAAACTATTTGGATAGTTTTTCCTTGAATCTCTTGATATAATCATTCTCTAGACTCATTTCCATGCCTTTGCAATCAAGATGTCATTGAGAGAATGGTGAGATATTGATGATTAAAACTGTTGGATATTATGTGGCCTATAAACCAATCATACTTTCATGTATATTGTTTATGTTCATTGAATGATATTTATTCATTGTCATTCTTGTGTGATGTGTGCAACGAAGTCCATGAGCATGTGCAATAACTAAGTGAATTATGATGAGATTATAATATAGTGATCACTGGTCTTTGAACATATGTTCTAAACATTCCTATTCGTGGAATATTCGAGAAGGACATCAAATTATCTGGAAAGAATAGCACTATCCAATCCAACTCATATGATGAGTATGAATGATCCTATATCCACTGGTGTCAAGACACTAAGGATAGATAGTGGGTGCTCTTTAGAGAAAGAGTTCAGTGAATTGATCCGTATGAATCCCTGAATGGTATTATACCTAATTGTCAATCAGGTATATTCATGTCATGATTGTGTATGTGGTCTTTTGACTTGAGACACCAAAGACATCTTGTGGATGGATGATTGTATTTTGATTATGACTTACGAATCCCTAGCCACGGGATATCTAAAACGTCGTATATTGGATACGACATGAAGTCCATGAAGATGATTGTGTGATCAAGATGGGATCATCTACCCTCGGTATTTGAGGAGATTGACTCAAGGAATGAGATGCGATGAAATCCTTGGCCAAGATAGTGGAAATATTGGAGAAATAGTTCATGATGATTTATGCACGCATCAGTACTAACTTGAGTGACCGATTAGGGTTTGACAGTTAACCGTACCCCAAGTTATTCATGAGTCTAATGTGTATGAAGGATCATCTATATATGGTAATGGATGATGGGAAGGTTCCATAAGTGAGTTCTTACATACTCCAATCTCCTAGTGTACGTGGTGTAGCTTGACACCCAACGGGCTGACAACTCAACCTATTGATTGGGTTAAATCGATCCTTGATTAATTAATCTATATATGGATGTGAATAATTAATTAAGGTTTACCAATAAGATGTTATTTGGTTTATAGAGTTATTAACTAGTGAGATATATGGACTTACATTGTCACACACATAAGGTCTATGGATGTTGGTGGATATAGACATAATTATGAGAGTTTTTATGAAAAAACCTCATACCAAATATCTATAAATAGGGGGAGAAATGATGCAGGACGCGGTGGTGAAAACCCTCGTGCCTGATCAATGAGACTGAGGCTGAATGAAGATAGTGTGGTTAAACCTAATCCACGGGTAGGCGAGTCCTAGACCCTAAGTATGAGACCTAACCTACCTAAGTACGGGCAGGCGTGCCGATCAGCGGAGTCGACTCCGGGTGACCCGGGGAAACTCGCGATGATGGATAGGGTGAGATCCTCTCGATCTACGTCCGGAGGCGTGGAAGTCGCTCGTCGTGGAGTAGCCGGGAGGCTGCAGCCCACGCTCGGTGTCGGACCTGATGTACGCGTCAAAAGTCTCGAACCTATAGTCGTACTATCCTACCTACGTCGTCCGTCGGCGGTGGAGACGAGTAAAAGGAGACGCTTCGAAAAGTAATCGAACTTTAAAATGAGGGGTTGAAGCTAACCTGCGGGGCGGAGCGCCCGGTGGGTCATGGCGTCGTGGGGAGTCGGCTTGGTAGTGTCAACCGGAGAGGGGGGAGATGACAGATTCGAGCGCGAGGGGGCGGTGGAGTGATTGGCGTGGCTGGGTCGCAGCGAAAGAGACGGGCCCGGGCAGACTAGATCGGCACTGAGTCGACCAGGGCGAGACGGGCGAACCCGGCTGGCGCAGGACAAGCCAATCCTGCGCGGGCAAGCGGGATCGAGCAGACCACCTGGGCAGTGAAGGCAGATCGGGTCGGCGCGGGAGTCCGTGGAGATGCCAGTAAACCGCTGCTGCCCGGGATGGTGCAGTCAGGACAGAACGGCACTGACAGCCCGTGGAGGTACGACCGGCTGGGCGTCGAGGGGGGGGGGACGCGATCGGGCCGGGGTGGCACTGGTGGGCCAGGGCAGCGCGGAAGTGGCCCGGGCAGCGCAGTCAACCCGAGGGGGTGTTGCGGTCAACCCGAGGGGGGAGGGGGGGAATGCCGTCAACCCGGGGCAGCGCGGAGCAGGGAGTTGATGTGGAATGCAGGTGCTGCAAGGGAGGAAGGGGGGGGCACGGGCTGAAGTAGGGTGCTTGCAGGGCAGTACCAAAGCCCCACCCAGGGTATAGAACCAGCGCCGGCAGGGAGAATCGTTCTTGCCGCGTCGGCGATTCGGATTGGGGAGTAGGCGCGGCTGGAACTGGATGCGGGTGCGACTGTCAGGAGTGATCGAGGTTGGCGTCGCGGGAAGAGTTGTCAACCCCAGATTTCGGTGCGAAAGGCACGTCGGTGAGTGCGGCTGGTGACGAGGCCGTCGAGCAGGTCGCGACACTCACTGGAGTGGCGAATTTAATCCTTCCTTCACAATCCGTGATGTCGAAGGTTGCGCGTGAGAGAGGTTGAAGGATGTTTGGTGGTGAAGGAGGGAAGCGGGATCGGCGGATTTGGTCTGAGTCGGGAGGGCAGGGCAATGAATATCGGGGGAAAGGAGGTCGGCGTGGTGCGGAGGTGAAATTGATGACGGAGTATGGGAAGGTCGAGACGTTCAGAAGGTGTGGTCGCGGGAAAGAGGGAGAGGGAAAAATTCGGAGAAGGGATGATGCGGGAGTGGGGAATTGGGCTGCGAAAATCGTGGAAGTGGAAACGGTCAGCCGGCGGGATCGTGGGGAAGAGGGAGAGGGATAGAGGAGGGGATTTTCCGCCGGATGACGAAATTTCGTCGAATTGATGTGTTGCAGGTGAAATCGGTAGGGGGGAGAAGCGGAAATTCGGCGTGCGATGGGAGGAGAGGTTGTCTGGGCGCTGGGGGAGTATGCTCACGGTTCGAGGGGGAAGTTTGGCAGGTTTGCTGGGTGACGGAAATTGGGATTGAGTTCCCACCGGGATGTAGGTGAGGTCGAGGAAGAGGGAGGACGCGGGAGTAGCGGGAAGATTGGACGGGGAGGTGCCGGTGAGGTAGCCTGGGAGGTGAATTTGCAAGGGGGAAGTCGCGAGAAGAGGAGGAGGGAATTCGGGGGGTGTTCGGGAAGATGGCCGGGGGTTGTAGGAGGGTGAGCGGGAGGGGTTTCGTGGGAACGTTGGGGAGGTGGGGTGAGGAGGATGACCGGCAGAAGGAATTCGTGGAGGGATTGGGAAGACGGAGAACGGGAAATCGGGGCAACGGGGAGGATGCGCAGAGGGGGTGGAGCTGGAGATGGAGAGGAGATGGAGGGGATGGCGGTGCGGCGATCCGGAGGCGGCGGCGGCGGCTTGAGGACGGCGGTGTCGCGAAGATGGTGGAGAAGAACCGTGGCTGGGGCAAGGGAGTGGCGGCGACGTCGCGGCGGCGGCGGCGACGGCGGTTGGACTTCTTCCCCGGCCTTCCTTGAGTAGCCACTTGAGAGGGAGAGCACTCCTTTCTTTCTTCAAATGACGGCCAGGGTTTGTGGGGGGTCTCATCCCCTCTTATAGAGCCCATAATGGGCCGAGAGGGGAAAGGGCCTACTTGAGGCCCACAACCCACACCTAACATGCTCATAGAAAGAAATAAGGTTCACAAAGAAGGATGGGCTTCACGAATGGGATCCCGAGAAGGGAAGAACCCACCCGGAAGCCTAAAAGGGAGAGAAGAGATCAACGAGGACCCGCTTAAACATGTGCGGGTCAAAAGTTCATAATAAAGAAATAAAGAAATAAAGATAAGCGGATAGAGCCGCACGCGCAAAAGGGCTCCTCCAGCGCCGTGGTATCGTGTCTTGGTGGCGATGGGGGTCGTACGCCACCAAGAAAGACCACAACTCAAGGTGCCCATGCAAGCCTTGTGGGAATTCTCTCCTTTCTTATATTTCTCTCTTGGTGAAGAGCTTTGAATAGGAGATCCAACCATCCAAAGCCCGTGTGGATACCGCTGGAGGCTAGACACTTGAATAACTTCAAGAACTCCTTTAAGAAAACCATGTAAGTATGTTATATCATTCATACTAGATGATAGGATCATCTGTTCTTGGTGGCTTGGTGTTTTGAATATTTGATTCAATGTTTTTCGCTGCATTCGATGTTTTGATCAAAATTTTGAAAGTTTATCGACATCAGGACCCAATAAAAACTTCAAAGTTCCTCCCTGAAAATGTGGAATAAAAAATATTTGATTGAGAGATTAATGTCATTATTTCAAGCGTGATTTTGGATTAGTTTATGCTTTCTCTCTCTAGTCCATAATCATTAGCTTTATATTTTAATTTTAAAGCCTATATTAATCAAATTTCATAAGTTTTTATCATTTTCTCTCTCATTGTGATCGATTTTCTCTCTTTGAATTCTCCCTTTGATTTCTCCAAGAATTTAGAGGCGATTCGAGTGACTTTTGATTCTATGAGTAGATATTCAAGTCTTTTTTCTAACTAATTTTCCCTAATTTCTTATCCCAATTTGTCATCCAAATTGGCCGAATTCTAAACATTTAAGAGTGTACCCTAAGTCTTTGTGGGATTCAACCCTTTTCCACCTCTATATTAAATTAAAACTATGTTAGTTTTGTATTATAAGTGATTTTGGATTTATTTTTTATGCGTGGATGTGTGCTTTTGAATGATCAAATGACCATGCTTTGTCTGCAAGCAGCTTGGACAACAATAGGTTGGTAGTGTCTCAAGCCTCTTGCCAATTTGTCAAGGGGGGCATGATGGCTAGATAGTGGCAATTGGCAAGCTCAAGATTCAATTAGATAATTAGGGGGAGTTTCATGATGAAGTGATTTTAAATTTGTAGGGTTTAGGATCTTTTTCAATTTTTTTTTAGAATTAAGCATTCATTATTTAGTTATTAGTTCTTTAGCTTTACATAAAAGTTTTCACTTTATTCTTATAAAATTTTTTTGGAAATACTCGGGGTTAAGAGTTTAACTAGGGTTTACCATAGGTTTTTTAGGTTTTAATTTATTATTTTTTTAAATAATATTATTTATTAATTTTGTTAATAATTGTACTTAATATCCGCCTTCGATACCTGAAATTGGAATCCACATGTGATGACATAGCCGAATGCCAATATCAGGTCTATATAAAATATTGGATGATATCCATGGTGGATATTGGATATCGAATTGGTCCAAATATCAATTGCCCCAATGACACTATCAACGTTCGATATCCCCGCTGATATTGACATATGATGTTGTCATCAAGATGGTCAATCACCACTTTTTAGAGCTTCTTGATCTCTTAGAGACCCTAGATTTGAAGGCCTCCTTCTTGGAGGATTATGGGTTTTGGAAAGAATTATAAGATAAGAGAATGCAAAGAGGGAAAGGGTGAAAGTGAGAGAAGATGCAGAAGGAGGGAGTGGGAATGAGGGTGATGGAAGAGGGAAAGAGTTTCACGAAAGTGTATTCAAGTTTCAATTCCCTTTAAGTCAAACAAGATCCTATTCTCTAGGGGAGGTGCCTCTTCAAGGGGTGTTTCCAAGGAGTTTTTACATGGGTTGCTTTAGAGGTTTCTCTAATGGTGGCCTTCATGGACTCAAAGATAAATGTGTCAGTGTCTTCCAAGGAAAGTGCTTCAAAATCCTTCCTCAAGATCAACATGTTGTTATGGTATGGATGGAAAATACTCATTCTTGGAGACTTCCTTAACGTGGTTGGCATTTTGTTGAGCTAAGTAGAATTTTTTTATACCCATGAAATTAGATCTTGATTTTCTTGGGATGGAGGAAGAATTCCAGAGTGACCTGCATAAAGAAGTGGTGACAAGATTCTCTCTAGAGTTTTCTGATGACAAAACATCATTTCTAAGAAGCAACCTCTCACATCGGTGAACTCAAAGGCATATTTGCAATGATAGACCATGGAAGAAGATGTGTTGATGTTGTCGAAAGTTTTTGGCTATCATGCCTGTCTAATGATTGCCATTGTCATCAAATCCTTTCTATCTACATGGCAACTAGTGCACAAGCAGAGATGTTCTTCTACTGGAGACAAGGAATAGTCACTTAAGAGGATAACATTAAAAGCATAAGTATAATAGCTCTAATGATGCTTAAGCGTTGGTCGTAGTAGGAAAGAACTAAGACCAATAAGGCTGTTGAAAAGTCACCATGAGCTAGAAGTAGTCAGTGAAAAAGATTTCAAGTCAATGGGCAACTCCATCACGATTGATCCTTAATTTCAATTTCTGATCTTAAATTTAAGGTTTGACATCAAAATTTGGCAATTCAGCATTTTTAACTGGTTACGATTTCACAATTTCTCATTTTTAAGCTGCATTGTCTCGTGATCTTACAAAATCAACTAGCTCTTGACTGTCTTTTTTATCAGGAGGATGAGGGGAATCACACAACATTAATCATCCGCTAATGACGGTGATGATCATGAAGCAAATATCGATGCTGGTTATGACAATGAATTAGCATGGCAATGACAAGCACGAGTATAATGATGGCAATGAAGATGATGAATTGAATTTTTTGTGACTTTTGTATTACTTTTTTAATGGGTACGACGAAACAGATTTTTTTTGTAATTTCGTATTCGTGCATTTCTTAATTCATGCATTTTTATTGCATTATTTTTATGCATAATATTTTCTTGCTTTTTTCTGCCTCTTGTAATTTTGATTCATGTCTTTCTAATTTTGTAAATTTTTTTGTTTTGGAGATCTTATAATTTTCAATACTCCCTCTCCAACTCCCTTTAGTTCGACGTCTTCAACAATGCACAAGACAATACATCTGATGCGGTGATTTCCATACACCCGGCTTCTAATTAAAAACGTAAAAACTGCTTAAATTTCGACAGAATGTTAAATTACGACTACCCTGATCAGACCAAAACATTTATCCTTCGATGGGTCATGATAAAACCTGCTCCATGCTTCAGAATAATTTTTTTCATATGAAAATGTTTTCACTCGATTCTCAAATAATCCCCTTGGTTACTTTAGCAAGCAGCACTGAGCAGCCTTTCGTCTTCCAGTCCACTCAAAGACAGACCAGTAGACGGGCTTTTCGTCCTTTCCTTCTACCAGTAGACCAGTAGACGGGTCATGTTGTCTATAAAATCTGGAGCAGTCTTCTCAAGCTCCGTACACTTCACCCAGCCTACAATGGCTCCTCACGCAGTGCTGGTGCCGCTTATGGCTCCGGGCCACATGATCCCCATGGCGGGCCTGGCTCGGCAGCTGCTCTCCCGCGGCGCGGTCGTCAGCTTCGTCACCAGCCCGTCCAACGCCGCGTGGCTCGACGGCTCCATCCCCCCCGCCGTCCGTCTCATTGTCCTCCCTTTCCCGGCTATAGACTTTCGGTCTTCCCGAGGGCTGCGAGCGGACCGATTGCATCCCTTCCAAGTCCATGGCCGGCAACTTCTTCCGCGCGTCCGCAACTATGCGGGAGCCTCTAGAACGCTGTCTTCGTCAGTCTTCATTACCTCCCACCCTCATTATATCGGACTTGGTTGTTCCTTGGACTGCAAGTGTCGCTAAGGCACTTGGCGTGCGGAGGTTCGTGTTTCATGGATTTGGCTGCTTTGCTATTCTCTGCCAGCATAAAATCTACGCGGCGAAGACCCATCTTTCTGTTGCTTCTGATTCCGATCCCTTCGTTATCCCCGGCCTGTCCGATCGGATCGAGGTCAGCAGAGATCAGCTACCGTCGGCGTTCAGTTCATCCGACGTGTTGGACGAAATCCGACAAGAGATCAGAGAGGGGGAATCGGCTGCTGACGGGTTCGTGGAGAATACTTTTTTTGAGCTGGAGGGCAGCTATGTCGGTGCCTTAGAGGAGGCTACGGGGAAGAAGGTGTGGACAGTTGGACCCGTCTCTTTCAGCGACAGGGAACCCGTCAACGAATCTGCAAGGAAACTCGTCGAGTGGCTGGATTCCAAGGAAAAGAGCTCCGTGGTCTACGTCAGCTTTGGCAGCATGGCTAGGCTGCCGCTATGTCAGCTAGTCGAGATAAGTTTGGGGCTGGAGGCTTCTGGGCAGCCGTTCGTCTGGGTGATCAAGACCCGGGGCGAGGAAGCTTCCCGTGAGCTTGAGCAATGGATAGAGGACGAAGCGTTCGAAGAGAGGAACAAGGGAAAGGGGCTTATTATCCGTGGGTGGGCGCCGCAAACGCTGATACTCTCTCACCCTTCGATCGGCGGCTTTGTGAGCCACTGCGGCTGGAACTCTACTCTCGAGAGCGTGTTCGCCGGGGTGCCAATGGTGGCTTGGCCGCTGTTCGCGGAGCAGTTCCTGAACGAGAAGCTTGTAGTGCAGATTCTCGGCATTGGCGTCTCTGTCGGGGTTAAGTTCCAGACCATGTGGACGGAGGAAGAGAAGGTTGGGGTGCAGGTGAAGGGAGAGGTGCTGGCCAGGGCAATTGTTAGCCTCACGGGCGCCGACGAGGAGGCAGAGGAGAGGCGGAAAAGAGCAAGGAGCTTGGCAGAGAAGGCGAGGAGGGCTGCGGAAGAAGGCGGATCTTCCGTTACCAATCTCGACCACGTGCTTCAAACTACAACTCAGTAGATTTTCCGCGTAAAATATCGGCAGTACAATCTTAATCTTCTCATCCGCGGAGATGGTGAGAAGGACACGCAGAGAATGGTCAAAGCGTTTTGCTGCTAGTTGCCAACTACTACACTACAGATGCGAGAATCTCCAAATTTCTTGAACGAGATTTGGTGTCGCAATGATGCGGTAAGAAATTTGAATAAACTGTGTAATGACTCCTCTGGTCGACCACCGGGGTGCCAGGTGGGCTACGACCGCAACCACGTGGCCTAAACCGCTTGTGATCTGGGATTGGCTAACAAGCTGCCAAGTCACACACCATCGGTGGACCAATCACATACCTCGACGTACTAATATAGAGATATTATCTCAAATATAGATAGTTTCACATTTAGATAGGATTAATTATAGCAACGGCTAGGATATAACATAGATAGGTCCTCATTAATCCAATGGTATATATTTAGTATCACCTTTATATGGACATATATGTTAGTGTTGGCATTTATTCTGTTTTCTTTTTCTATTTCTCTCTTTAAATCCTATCTTTCCAAATATTGTAGAAATTCCCTTATAATGGGCTTCTTTTTCTTTCTTTTCTATACCCACTTATTGAGGGTATTTGTGGAACTTCCATCTCTTATAAAATAGGGCAGCCCTGCCATTGTGAGTGCTGCTGAATTCTCTTCTGTTATTCTGCCTCGCTCCTAAGTATCGTCCTTGCCTCTGAACTCTTCTAGAAATATTTGTACTCTTCTAGGTTTGACCTAGAACGTGACTTTCTGGAGAGGTGCTCAAGCTGATATGGTATTAGAGCCAGCACGCGAAGACATCAAGACTTTGTCTAAGTGGTTTTTTTCTTCTCATCCTTGCCATATAAACCTCTCCTACAACGCTCACCTTCCAGTCATTCCTACCTCTGCAAGCATCCTTGATCAGATATCAACTAGAAACTCACATGCTAGAGAACAGTGTACAAGGAGCAGTTTACTAGCGTATTATTATTATTTTGGAGGATGATGAAGATACAACATGCCAGAGATATGACTATCAAGAAGCTTGAGGAATCTACTTTCCTACAGGAAAGAGAGAAGCATGTACAAGCTCTACTCCCTCAAGTTCCTGATGCCATTAAATATGACGGGCTGAACATGCTAGAGTGGAGCGAATATGTACAACTAGTCCTAACCAAGCGAGGGCTAGAGGAACATCTTGCAACTTTTATCGGTCTGACTGATCCAGATTTTAAGACTTGGAGAAGGAAGATGCCCAGATCCGTGCCTGGCTTCTTGGAAGCATGGCCAAGGATTTATTCAAAATGTATTTGTTCCTGCAACCCACCAAGGTTATTTGGGATCAATTTCATCAAGGTTTTTCCAAACGGAATCAAGATTGGAGAATTTACATCCTTGTTTGCAAAGCAACCCTTGAGGAGATCGTTTCGTGATGGCCTATGTCACTGAACTACAAGTTGTTTGGACAGAGATTGATCACTTTCGACTGGTCAAGAACCCAGAATCTGAAGAATTGGGTTACACCATCAAGGACCGTCTATACAAGTTCCTCATGGGACTTAACATCAAGTATGAACCCTTGAGGAGTCAAATCCTCAATCGAGAAAAGGTGACTATTATTGAAGAGTCTATTAACATTGTGCTTGAAGAAGAAAGTCAAATGAAGCTAGTACCTAATGCGCCCAAAGAGGAAGCACGTGTTATACTTGCATCTAAGGGCAAAATTCATGTCCTAGAGCAAAAGTTGCCACAGCTTGGGAGCGAGGGAAAGCAACAAGCATTAGAGAACTTATTCTGCGTCCATCTCAAAAAATAGAACCACACCATAGAAACTTGCTTCAAGCTAAAGAATCTCAACCAACGTCAAGGACAAGCCCATGCTGGTGCAGCCCAAGTCGACAAAGGTCCAAATGGTGAGGTTTGTCGCTCCAATCAACCTAAGATGGCGACTCAAGGTCAGACCAATGACGTGATTGTACCTAATTTTCTACCTAATTTTTGCTCTTTGATTTATCTGCGAATCTTAATCCAAATCGAGTGATTTTTGATTCCATGGATTCATCTTTGAGTTATCTTTATAAATTTATCGAAATCCATAATTTTCCTCTCAATTTATCATCCGATTTGATCAAATTTGAAGAAATCCCTAAAAAGTATCTTAATTTTTCGTGGATTAGACCCTTATTGACACTTTACTTCTTAATTCATGACTATAACTTTAAATTTGAGAGTTTGAAAATTTTTTTGACATATCTAAGCGTGTATTCAACAACCTCGCAGAATCGTCTCGTCACTCTCCATGTGTGATACTCCAAAACGAGTCCTCACAACTAGTAATGAGATTCTACATGTTAATGGAATTTAGATATCGAGATTAATGGAGTTGGCATACTTAAAAACGTTCTTTATGTACCAAACCTATCGGCACAACTCATCTCTCTGTTAAAATTCAGTAAATACATAAATTGTGTCCTCATTTTTTACTCTTACAAGTGTTATGTTTATGACAAGGGGCTGACCTGAAAGATTGGCACTATTATAGAAAAAAGGGGGACTTCTCATTTGTAAAGGTGGAGGCTTTGTAGCTACAGCAGCTGCTGTTGCTAAAACACCATCTAAAAGAAGTCAGGGAGATGATGCTCGACTTCTCAATCATCTCAAAATTATCCATTTTCGCTTTGGACATCCATCATTTGAACTGTTAGGGAGAATGTTAAAGATATTGATCTATCAAAGGTTACTTGTGATACGTGTCAGCTTGCGAAGCACAAGCAAAACTCCTTTAAAGGAACCAATGATAGAATTCAACATCCATTCCATTTAATACACAATGATGTGTGGGGACCATTCCCATCAATAAGAGTATCCAGAACAAGATGTTTTATTATTTTAGTTGATGACTACACAAGATTGACTTGGGTGCATTTGTTAAAGTCCAAGACCAAAATTCTAGATGTTGTCAAAAAAATTATCCATGGTAAGAAATCAATTTCGAGTATCCATCAAGCGCTTTAGATTAGACAATGCTAAGGATTATTTTAACATATACTTGGCTTCATTTTTTAGAGATCTCAGCGTTATCCAAGAATCATATTTTATCAATACACCTTAGCAAAATAGCTTGGCCGAGAGGAAAATTGGGCATCTTGTGACAATCACTAGAGCCCTACTTATACATCAACATGTTCCAACATATCTATGGGGAGAAGCAGTACTCACTGCAACATATCTCTCAAATCGGATTCCATCCAAAGTGCTTGGATATGAGAGCCCCATTGATTTGATCTCTAGGGCATTTCCAGATATAAAATTGAAGACCAATCTGTGTCTAAGGAACCAATGATATAAATTTGGAGTATTCATCAAGCGCTTTAGATTAGACAATGCTAAGGATTATTTCAACACATACTTGGCTTTATTTTTTAGAGATCTTAGTATTATTCAAGAATCATATTGTGTTAATACACCTCAGCAAAACGGCTTGGCCGAGAGGAAAATTGGGCATCTTGTGACAATCACTAGAGCCCTACTTATACATCAACATGTTCCAACATATCTATGGGGAGAAGCAATACACATTGCAACATATCTCTCAAATCGGATTCCATCTGAAGTGCTTGGATAAGAGAGCCCCATTGATTTGATCTCTAAGGCATTTCTTGATATAAATTTGAAGACCAATCTGTCTCTATGGAACCAATGATATAAAATTTGGATGTATTGCATTTGTACATGTGCATGAATAACAGAACAAATTGAGGCCTATAGCAGTGAAGTGTGTGTTTGTTGGATATTCCTCAACCCATAAGGGGTATTGAAGCTATCACCCTGGGTCTAAGAAATTTTTTGTGTCAGTTGACGTCACCTTCCATGAGAACGCAAGTTTTTTCTCTCCCGTTGAAAGTGACAATGCCAAAATTATTATGCCACCCATCCAGACTCAAAAAATTATAGAGCTAGAGTTGATTGATATTACAATACCAAAGACAATATCTATTGAGATGAAAAGACCAGACTTGAATGATTCAGAGGTCCCTAGCCCTATGATGAGTCATGAAGATGCAACATCTACTAAGATGAGAAGCCAGGACTTGCAAAATTCGGAGGTTCCTAGCCCTACGATAAGTTAGGAAGAGGCTCAACAAGTTGAAAATGAAAGTGCAAATATGATTAATGAAACTGTAGAGGAATCTGTTGCTCCTAATGCTTCTATCAAAGATAGTGATCAAGGATGGCCTATAGCTCTTCGAAAGGAGAGACAAGCATGCACCCAAAAAAATTGGTAACCTATGTCCAACTTCATGACTTATGCTCTATTATCCTCTTCATATAAAGCATTTTTTTTCTAGCTATAGAAAATATCATTCAAAATTCAATCGTCGAGTCAAATACACATGTAAACTGGTGTAAAGCTGTGGATGCTGAGATGAATGTGCTTCTCGAGAACGAGACTTGTTAGCTCAAAGCCTTGTCCCAAGAAAAACGAGCAGTTGGCTGTAGATGGGTAGTTATAGTAAAATATCATTCTAATGGCTCATTGGAATGGTATAAAGCCAAATTAGTCGCCAAAGGCTATACACAATCCCATGGGATTGATTATGAAGATACATTTGCCCTTGTTCCCAATTTGAAGATCGTCTGCATCCTATTGGCATTAGTTGCTAATCTAAATTGAAAAATTAATGAATTTGATTTTAAGAATGCTTTCTTGCATGACGACTTGAAAGAGGAAATCTATATGGACTTGCCATCGGGTTATTATGCTTCAGCTCCTCTGGGAACATTTTGTCATCTAAAGAGGACAATTTATGGGTTGAAGCAATCTAGTAGGACTTGCTTTGAGACTTTTTGTAATGCTATGAAAAGCATGGGTTACTCACAAGGCCATGGAGATGACACTCTCTTCGTGAAGAATTCAAACGGTGGGACTGTTTCTATTATCTAGGTGTATGTCAGTGATATTATTATGACTGGTAACAACGAGGAGTCAAAGCCATTGGGTCAAAGGCTTGCGGCCTTATTTAAGATCAATTTTCTTGGGAAGACAAGATACTTCTTAGGCATTGAGGTGGCCTACTCTTATCAAGGCATCATTTCTCAACACAAGTATACCCTTCATCTCCTTAAGGAGACGGGTATGATGGACTATAAACCATCTTCGACTCCGATAGATCCTGATGCTAAGTTAGGCCTCTGTGAAGAAGATAGCCCCACCAATAAAGGGTATTATCAATGACTTGTGGGAAAGCTGATTTTTTTGATTCACACAAGACTCAACATAGCATTTGTAGTGGGACTACTGAATTAGTTTATGCACAACCCCAAGGAGACACATTTGCATGCAACGCATAAAGTCTTGGCATATTTAAACGGAACAACTGGTCAGGGATTATTATTCAAGAGAGGTGGTGGCAGCTCAATTGAGATACATACAGATGCTGATTATGGTGGGTCCATTATTGATTGAAGATCTACTTCTGGTTATTATTTGTTCCTCAGCGGAAATCTTGTCACTTGGAGAAGCAAGAAGTAAGATGTTGTTGCTAGATCTAGTGCCAAAGCAGAATATCAAGCCGTCTCCTATGGCATACAAGAGGTGACATGGGTTAGAAAAATAAGAAAGACCTTATGATTCGGCAAGAAGGTCCTATTATAATGCATTGCGACAACAAACCGGCCATCGACATTGCCCACAATCTAGTGCTACATGACTAAACTAAGTATATTGAGATTGATAAGCACCACATTAGAGATTATTAAGCTTGTCTATGCCCAATCATCCTTACAGGTGACTGATATCCTTACCAAGGGAGTATTTAGTAACACGTTCTACAAGCACTATAGCAAGCTAATTGTTCATAATATTTACACACCACTGACTGAACAAGACCGCGAAGTCATTGAAAACACACGGTCTCGTGTCAAAATAAAGTCCAAACTTACCAATTTTATGAAATTAATTCGAATTGAGGGGTATAATGGTAAATATGGGTCGAATCCACAAGGAATTAGAGAAATTCTTGATGATCTCTTCGAATTTGATCAAATCGGACGATGAATCGGTGAAAGAAATTGGGGAAAATGGTATTTTATGACAGAGGACTTGAAGACGAATCCACAGAATAAAAAAATCAATGAATTTGACTTTGATTTCGCAGAGAAATTGAAGATTGAAGAGAGAGTATATTTTTGAAAATGTAAATCGTGATTTTACCGAAATTAAGACTAAAATTAAACTAATTGACGATTCTAAAACAAAATTAAACACTAAACGAAGATAGATTAGGATAAAACACGATCTCTAACCCACAATTGCCATCGAATTGATCCAATTAATTGTCGGAATCAAGGCTATTCATCAAAATCCAAAAATCGCGATTCGTGGAGTTCAAGCGTCGATTTCTTTCTCATCGATCGTCAAAATCTTGATCTTAAGCAGTCCTCGGACACGAAAATGAGTCTAGAAGCAATTGGGATCAAGAGATTCAAGAGATTTGGTGTCTAAATAGTTTGATTTACTCGAATTGCTCTCGAATGCTTTATAATCTCAAAGAACATCTCAATTTATAAGCAATTTGGGCGTAACTGTCCGATGAAACGCATCAACGGCTCTGATGAAACACATCAATGCGAATCGTTACCGTTAAGTCGTGGCCGTTGGATCGCGATCGGACGCTCGAGATGAAGCCACGTTGCAGGCGTTTTAAAACGCATAAAAAACGCTCGTCGTTGGATCGCGATTAGGCGATCTTGATGCGTTTTGAATAGGTTTAATCTCGACTGTTATAGCTCCTTGCGATCAACGGTCGAGATTAAAACGCATCCGGTGAACCCGATTTCGCCACGTACCCCCTCTTCACTTAAGTGAAGATCAACGATTCAAAATCCATGCTCGATCGGACGCTCCTCACGCTGCCACGTCACCTCCTCTCTTCGATCGTTGATCGCGATCTGATCGGATGGTCCAGATTGCGCCACGTCACTTGCGTGCTTTAAATAATCCGAATAATCAATTTTAAATTAGAAAAATCAATTTTTAATTACGGAAAATCCTTAGAAATTCATTAAAAATTTAGAAAAATTCAGAAAAAATTCCTAAAAATTAGAAAATTCATAATTGTCAAAATATAACTCCAAATTTATCTAAATTTCTTTCATTTGATCAGAAATTTAATTATCTATCATTCTAAAAAGTCAAATGTAATAAATAACAAGAGATTTAATTTCTATTTTAAAAATACATTTATTTCTTTAAGATTTTAACTTTAGAAAATTAAATGAATGTTTATAAAAATGATTTATCTCATTATTTAACTTTAAATACTACTAATAATCTCAAGCAAAGATGGGTTATAAAATTATTTATCTTTAATTTATCATAATTAACCCTATTTTAAAGTATTTTGATATTATAATGACTTTTTCATAGAATGATAGATAAATACTCATAAATATGATAACATGCATAGGAATGAAATCTTTTATGTCTTAATATGTATTAATAATCATGTATAATCATGTCTAATTAGCATGTTATCGTATGTTCTTTGGCGGAAATCTTGTCACTTGGAGAAGCAAGAAGTAAGATGTTGTTGCTAGATCTAGTGCCAAAGCAGAATATCGAGCCGTCTCCTATGAGATACAAGAGGTGACATGGGTTGGAAAAATTCTTAGAGACCTTATGATTCGGCAAGAAGGTCCTATTATAATGCATTGTGACAGCAAACCGGCCATCGACACCGCCCACAATCTAGTGCTACACGACTAAACTAAGTGTATTGAGATTGATAAGCACCACATTAGAGAGAACATTGATATAGGTGACTGATATCCTTACCAAGGGAGTATTTAGCAACACGTTCTACAAGCGCCTTAGCAAGCTAACTGTTCATAATATTTACACACCACTTTGAGGGGGGTGTTGGCATTTATTCAGCTTTCTTGTTCTATTTCTCTCTTTAAACCCTATCTTTCTAAATATTATAGAAATGCCCTAATAATGGGATTCTTTTTCTTTCTTTTCTATACCCACTTATTGAGGGTATTTGTGGAACTTCCACCTCTTATAAAATAGGGCAGCCCTGCTATTGTGAGGGCTGTGGAATTCTCTTCTGTTATTCTATCTCTCTCCAAACTATTGTCCCTGCCTCTGAACTCTTCTAGGTTTGACCTAGAATAAACTTTCTAGAGAGGTGCTCAGTCTGATAATTAGTAAAAATACAAGATGTGCCGATCGACTATGTGTGGAATTGATAACAACGATCTTGATTCCTCGCCTAAGTACCTGGTCTTCTTCTTCTTCTTCTTGTCTTGTCCTTTTTGTTTCTCTTTTGCATCTTTGAAATTTTTACATTTCCCATGCATTTACATGGCTTGAGGAAGGGGTGATGAGTGGATAAGCCCACTAAACGACCAAATGTGGTGGGTGTCTTGAATAAGGGAGAAAAACCTCCAATTAATGGGATAATTGTTTTCTCTGAATAAACTTCCCTTTGGGGATTTCTTTAGAGACAAGTTTTGAGCTTTTAAGGTGTCATATGGCCCCCCAAATCTATCATATGATGGACGTCAGCGAGGAGCCAGTTAGGGCTATTGTGAGCATCATCAGTGTTGGTAAGGATCTAGCCAGGGCTATTGTGAGCCTCATGGGCATTAGTGAGGAGGTAAAGAAGAGACAAAAAGAACCAAGAGCTTTGTAGAGGCAGTGAAAAGGGCTGTGGAGTAAGGGAAATCTTCCCTAACTAATCTCAGTGTCATGCTCCAAACTATATCTCAATAGATCATCCCAACAAAGGTAGTGGTTTATGATCAGAATTGCTCAAGGGAAGGAGAAGCTTGGTAATTTGTATAATGTGTGATACTAAGATCAACAAACCCTCAAAATCACCTAATCATAGAAATTTTTTTATTATAATCGGGAATGAAAGATAAAACCATTAATTTAAAATTATGGGGTCAATTAAAATGTGCAGAGGCAATAACCCTTAATTTGTTACTATCGGGCTATCTAATTTAGTCTTTATAGAGGCTTAAGTCATTATCTAACCCTAAAAATAGGGGGAGCAAGGACTGCTTGACTACTTGAGTAACCCATATTTTGTCTCTCCTAGTTGCTTACTATTTCTCAATTAGATTTAGAAGTTTACTTGGGATACTCAAGAGACCAATGATGGAGGCCATCCTCAAGGATTTCCTCTATCATAAGCTAATCAAGATTAAGTTCAAAGAGCCAAAAAAAATTCTACTTAAACTATCAATAAGATCTCCAAAAATAGGGGTTCTCCCTTCACACCATAACAACATTTTGATTTTAAGAAAGAATTTTGATGCATTATCATGGGAAGATATCTACACATCAAGAAGCTTTGAAAATGTGAAGAGGATCAAGAATATTATGTGGCCTATAAGCCAATCATACTTCCATGTATCTCCTTTATGTTCATTGAAATGAAATTTATTCATTGTCATTCTTGTATGATGTTTATAATGAAGTCTATGAGCTTATGCAATGGCTTAGTCAATTATGATGAGATCATAATACAACGATCACTAGTCTTTAAACACATGTTCTAAAGATTACTATAAGTGAGATATTCGAGAACAAGATTAAATTATCTAGAAAGAATAGCACAATTTGATTAAACTAATATGATGAGTATGGTTGATCCTGTAGCCATCGGCGTGGAGACACTAATGATAGATAGTGGGTGCTATTCAGATAAAGAGTTCACGGAATTGATTTGCATGAATCCATGAATGGTATGATACCTAATTATCAATCAGGTTGATTCATGTCACGGTTATGTATGTGGTCCTTTAACTTGACAAGCCAAAGAAATCTTGTGGATGGATGGTCGTATTTTGATTATGACCTACAAACCCCTAGTCATGTGATGAAACAAATTCACGCAGTCGTTAAAAACACGTGAATTCGTTTAAATAAAATTTAGTCATTATTATTCTTGTGTGATGTTTCTAATGAAGTCTATGAGCTTATGTAATGGCTAAGTGAATTGTGATGAGATCATAATACAATGATCACTAGTATTTAAACATATGTTATGAACATTCCTATCCGTGAGATATTCGAGAAGTAGATTAAATTATCTAGAAAGAATAACACAATTTGATTAAACTCACATGATGAATATGGTTGATCTTGTAGTCATTAGTGTGGAGACACTAAGGATAGATAGTGGGTGCTCCTCAGATAAAGAGTTTACTGAATTGATCTATATGAATCCATGAATGGTATGATACCTAATTATCAATCGGGTTAATTCATGTCACGGTTATGTATGTGGTCCTCTGACTTGATACACCGAAGGCATCTTGTGGATGGATGACCATGTTTTGTTTATGACTTACAAACCCCTAGTGATGTGATAAAATGAATTTACGCGGTCGTTAAAAACACATGCATTCATATCAAAATAAATACCAAACTCACCAATTTTAAGATTAAATCACGGATCGATAAGTATAATGATGAATAAGGGTCAAATATACGGAGATTTAGGACATTTCTTAATAATTTCTTGAAATTTGATGTAATTGAGAAATTAGGGATTTTAGTTTTTTTGAAAAGAAGACTCCAAGATGAATTTATATAGTAAAAAATACTCAATTTAGATCAATATTCTCAAAGAAATCAAGGAGAAAAATCAAGAAAGAAAAATAGATCGCGAAGAAAGAGAATTTGATAAATTTTCTAAAAATTAATCTAATCTAAGATCCAAAATTAAAATCTAATGATCAATGGCAAAAGGTTAGGAGGAAAACATGAAATCTAACTTGAAATCGCGCTCAAAATGATCCAATTGATCGTTAGATCAAGGGCTTTTCATTCTGAAATTTTGAATTCAAGCGGTGAGTTCTCCCTATTCTTTCAAAAAAATCTTGATTTCAAGCATTCCCCGGATACAAAAATGAGAAAAATTCTAGAAGAGGAAGAAACTAAGATGAATAATTTTTTTTGATACGAGGAAGTGTGTTTTCAACGACTGCAAAAAATCATTACATTAGTGACCTATTTGGAGTATGTGTGGATTGGTGATGATATAAAAAGACTTCAAGGAGGCAAGCCACCCGAATGAGGACATGGGAATAGTGAGCAAAGCTCTAGGAGTCAGGCCATGGGAGATAGAATGAGCAGTAAGTGAGGCCACTGATTGAGAGTGTGTGTGAGATAGATCATAAGTTTTTGTGTGGAATTTAATTTGATTAGCTTGGCTAGTTAAGAATTTCAGCTAGGGGACTAACAAGGCGAGCAGTGACTATAGGGGGATTGGCTTCTCTTGGGATTGGTTTATGGGGTTTGGGTACCCTATCCAGTATATAAAATCTAGTGCACGAGTGAAGTGAGGATTTGAGTGAATAATCAATGAATTACAATGAGGCTATCGAACATAAATCTCAAAAGAAACTAATTCATCCTCGGTTACTCAATTTAGGAATTTCACTTCTTTCATTCATCAAGAAGAATTCAAAAAAGAAGAAGAAATTGACTGAAAATGATATTATGAACACAAATGATTACTGATTGATACCCTCTTTCATCCGACTAGCCAATGCTAGAGGCACACAAAAAGTAGAAAAACATTAGGTTCTATTAATATTTTTATAATTAGAGGTGTTGATGGATAGAGGAAGTAAAGAAAAATCTACCCTGAAAATTTAAGCTCAAAGCTTTTTCTAGAAGTTGGAGTATTTATAGCCTTCAATTTGATGTTTTCTCTCTTTTTATCAGCATGTCAAATTCACCCCATTTTTAGAATCAATGTCAAATCCTAGAAGACGACCATCATTGACATCAAAGTTAGAGCCTCGTCACGTGTCCGAAAACCAAAATGAAAAAATCTAAAAAAATTAATGCTGAAAAATTTATAATATTCCTTCCTCTAGGTGACACCCAATCCACGTGTGCCTAGTGTCCTATTGTTGGCAGCACCATCATCGTTTTCAGTCATGTGTCTGATCACACGAAATAATGATAAAGAAGCTTGATTAAGAAATGATGTAGTCAATCATTGTTGACAACCAATAATTGGTCCCATCAAATGGATATCCAAGATAACGCCACATGATGATATCTTATATGTAGCCTAAAAATCAAGTTAAATTTATTTTGAAATAAAAAAATTTCAGCTTAAGAAGTACTGTCTTGATGATTTTGAAGTTAAGTAGTTTCTAAAAATACGAGAATCCAAAAAAATTAGAATATCTTGAAAAAAATAAAATTAATACTTTTATATCATTTATGCCTACTTTTGCGAAAAATAAATGCATGGTATTAATGTGATAACTTTCATGTAATCAATACCTATCATGTTATTCATATTAATATGTATCCATGTCAGTATCCATGTAAAATTTTGAATTATGTTATCCATATCCATCCGTATGCAATGCATATGTTGGTATCTACGCACACACATATTATGTTATCCATATCAAATATGCACCCAACATAGCTATGTTGTATCCATTTATGTCTTTGAATGTATGCATGATAATATCAAAATTGATGTATATGAATATATGCATTTATTAAATTTGGTTTTATCTAGATCAATGCATTATATACGCATAAATGTAGGAATCCTTATGTATATATTTATTTATGTAAATATATGACTGCATATTGGTGTACACATAGCACATATAAAATATATTAAATAATTTTTTTGGGAATAGTATCATATTATGTATATATTAAGTGTCTGGTGTCCTTTTTTGCATTTAATTGTAACTATTCTATTTAAACTATCGCTAATAGCCTATAAATCAGTGATTTTTCTTTTTACCGAAAAATCAGTGTTTTTGTCGAAAAATCAACGGATCAGCCTGACCAATCCGGACAGGACAGCGGATACCGATCTGGCGGATGGAGCCAGGACCCCGATGCCTAAGGGTAGTCCTACAGTGCTCCATAGAGATCTACTTATTGGGAGGTTACTAAGAAAAAAATACCCAGTGAATGTGTCGTCCCTCTCTCTTAAATCACCCATTTCTTACCAGGGGAGAGGACGGCTTTATCCATTCCTAAAAATCCATTCGGTGGACCTGCAAAATCTGCAGTGCCTTTGATGGGCTACGCAAATCCCCAAGAAAACTCCAAGAGGACGGTTAGAGCGAGAAAAAAAAAATCCCATTTCATGGGTTCTGTCTCTCACGGAAGGCACCTGTTAGTTTTGGCCGTTTAGTGGGCTTTCATTATCCACTCAGCTCTACTTTCTTGAGCGTCAGAAATGTCAAGGCAATGATGCCCATTTCGTGGGTCATATGACGCCTTAAAAGCTCAAAATCTATCCCCAAGGAAATCCCCAAAGGGAAGTTTACCCAGAGAAAATCCCCAAAGGGAAGTTTCTCCCTTGCCCAAGACACCCAACCACCTTTGACCGTTTAGTGGGCTTTATCCACTCATCACCCCTCCCTCAAGCCACGTAAATGCAAGGGAAATGGTCTGCTTTTGGACAATTTCCCTCCTCGTAGATTCTAGGAAACGAAAAATGACAGAGGAAGAGACGGAATTAGGTAGTGGACCGAGAAGGGAAGATACACTATTGCAGGGAAGCGAGGAGGCCACATGGCTGCGGTCGTAGCCCAGCTGGCACCCGCGTGTTCGACAAGCAGGAGTCATTTCACAATTTATTCATGTGAAACCAATCCACAGTTCTTACCGGATCATAGCGACACCAAATCTCGCTCAAGAAATTTGGAGATTCCTGCATCTGTTGTGTAGTAGTTGGTAACTAGCGTGTCCTTCTCACCATCTCCACGGATGGTAAGCTTAAGATTATACTGCCGATATTTTACGCGGAAAATCTACTGAGTTGTAGTTTGAAGCATGAGGTCGAGATTGGTAACGGAAGATCCGCCTTCTTCCGTAGCCCTCCTCGCCTTCTCTGATAAGCTCCTTGATCTTTTCCGCCTCTCCTCTGCCTCCTCGTCGGCGCCCGTGAGGCTAACAATTGCCCTGGCCAGCACCTCTCCCTTCACCTGCACCCCAACCTTCTCTTCCTCCGTCCACATGGTCTGGAACTTAACCCCGACAGAGACGCCAATGCCGAGAATCTGCACTACAAGCTTCTCGTTCAGGAACTGCTCCGCGAACAGCGGCCAAGCCACCATTGGCACCCCGGCGAACACGCTCTCGAGAGTAGAGTTCCAGCCGCAGTGGCTCACAAAGCCGCCGATCGAAGGGTGAGAGAGTATCAGCGTTTGCGGCGCCCACCCACGGATAATAAGCCCCTTTCCCTTGTTCCTCTCTTCGAACGCTTCGTCCTCTATCCATTGCTCAAGCTCACGGGAAGCTTCCTCGCCCCGGGTCTTGATCACCCAGACGAACGGCTGCCCAGAAGCCTCCAGCCCCAAACTTATCTCGACTAGCTGACATAGCGGCAGCCTAGCCATGCTGCCAAAGCTGACGTAGACCACGGAGCCCTTTTCCTTGGAATCCAGCCACTCGACGAGTTTCCTTGCAGATTCGTTGACGGGTTCCCTGTCGCTGAAAGAGACGGGTCCAACTGTCCACACCTTCTTCCCCGTAGCCTCCTCTATGGCACCGACATAGCTGCCCTCCAGCTCAAAAAAAGTATTCTCCACGAACCCGTCAGCAGCCGATTCCCCCTCCCTGATCTCTCGTCGGATTTCGTCCAACGCGTCGGATGAACTGAACGCCGACGGTAGCTGACCTCTGCTGACCTCGATCCGATCGGACAGCCCGGGGATAACGAAGGGATCGGAATCAGAAGCAACAGAAAGATGGGTCTTCGCCTCGTGGATATTACGCTGGCAGAGAATAGCAAAGCAGCCATATCCATGGAAGACCAGTCTCCTCACGCCCAGAGCTCTCAGCCAGACGCACAGTCCAAGGGAGCACTGCGTCCGATATAATGAGGGCTGGGAGGTACATAAGACTCGCGAAGATAGCGCTCTAACGGCTCTCGCATAGTTGCGGACGCGCGGAAGAAGTTGCCAGTCATGGACTTGGAGGTGACCATGTCGAGCCTCTCGCAGCCTTCCGGAAGGCCGAAATCCTGGGCCGGGAAAGGGAGGACGATGAGGCGGACGGCGGGGGGGATGGAGCCGTCGAGCCAGGCGGCGTTGGATGGGCTGGTGACAAAACTGACAGCGGCGCCCCGGGAGAGCAGAAGCCGTGCGATACCCGTCATGGGGATCATGTGGCTCGGCGCCAGCAGTGGCACCAACACAACGTGGGGCGCCATGGGGGTCTGAGAGCCTTCAGAGATTTCTACAGAACACGGCTGACGGCCGATGAGCGAAGATAGATCGGTCTTATCTCAGCATGGATGAGGAAGATAGAAGGGTTGTTCACGCAGTCAAAAAGCTTTCTACTTCTGAATTGTTTGGCAAAGCAAGTCAAGTCTTCTTTAGTTTTCGACGCGGTGATGGCTGCGGCAGCGGTGGCGATGACGCTGACGTAAGCGCTTACATCTGGACAACCTGCGTGGAAATACTTACAGATTTCGGAGAGCTTATCGAATTGGCTGAGTTTGGGCCCTATACTCGGGTGTGAAGTGGGCTACGCTTTCTGGAACATATCATGGTGCTACTCAATATTGGAGTTTATCTTCTTCTCCACGTGATGTGATTATTCCACAAAAAGATATTCTTGAATTCCTGTTGCTCTGATTTCTGCTTTTAGTGCTTCTGGTTAATGAATGATCCAAATCAGATCAATGGTTCCTATCATGTCTTAGATAATATTACAATGTCATCAATGTTGACATGCTCTACACACTGTGTCTAGAGGAGAGTGTACTGACCCATGGAAACTTCATGTTAATTTCGAGAGGGTGATGAGATCTGATGCTCGATATGCTTTTAAATTTTCGATTAAATATCAAATGTAATAGAATACATTGATTAAAATCTAAACTTGAGGGGTTCATTCAAGGAGCTCTCAAAGGTGTTTAAGTGTATGGCCTCTACTGGTATTTAAATGATTTTTGAACGGTTAGATCTTCTTTTTATTGCTCTTCACCAATAGAGAAAGAGAAGAAAAGAGAGAGTTTTCACAAGGCTTACATATGTACCTTTAGTTGTGGTCGTTCTCTTTCTATTTATAGACATTGAGTATTTAAAATTTTCACAAAAACCTCAAAATTATGTCTATATCTACCAATGTTCAAAGATCTCATGTGTCTGGCCTTCTAAGTCTATATATCTTTCTAGTTAATAACTCAATAGACCCAATAACACCTTATTAGTTAACCTTATTAAATATCTATATCAATATATATATATATATATATATTAATTTAAGATTGACTTGACCCAATTGATAGGTTGAGTTGGTAGCCTATGCATGCCAAGATACATCACTTGCCCTAAGAGATATTGGGTGTATAAGAATTCTCCAATGGACCTTATAGTCATCCGTTACCATGTACAAATAATCTTCTGTTCATGCAAGGCTCATGAATAACTTAGGTTATGGTCAATTGTCAAACCCTAATTAGTTATTCAAGTTAACATTAATGCATGGAGAAAATAATTGAGAACTCCTTTGATATTTCCGCTATCTTGACCAATGATTTCATTGTGTCTCATTCTTTGAGGTAATCTTCTTAAATACTGAGGGCATATGATCCCCTCTTGACCATACAATCACCTTCAAAGACTTTATGTCATATCCAATATATGATATTTTAGAGATCATATGACTACAGATTTGTAGGTTATAGTCAAAACAGTCATTTATCTACGACATATCTTTGGTGTCTCAAGTCTAAGAATCACATATATAGTTATGACATGAATTCGCCTAATTGATAGTTAGGTATGATACTATTAAGGGATTCATACAATTAATTCATTGAGCTCTTTATTTAAAGAGCACATTGGTGTCTCCGTACAAATGGCCATAAGATCAACCATTCTCATCATATGATTCAGATCAGACAATGCTATTCTTTTTGAATAATTTGATTTTCTTTTTAATATCCTCTAACATGAACGTTTAGAGCATATTTTTAAAGAGTAGTGATCACTGTACAATGATGTCATCATAATTCACTTAGTCATTACATATGTTAATGAACTTCATTACAAACATCACACACGAATAATAATAATTTTTTTTTATTTTAATGAACATAAATGAGTTACATAGAAGTGTGATAGGCTTGTAGGCCACATGATATCCATAAGAAAGAAATTCATAATGATAATTAAAAGTTTGCATGATAAGCAATATACTTCTCATTGTCACCAGCTAAGTCTATCTTCTATAATTAAGGAAAGAACAAGTTTTCAAGTTTTTCAAAACATGTCGTGGATGGAATAAGTTAGTACATGTGTAAGCCTTTGTTTATAGACACGATTGGCTCATCATTTTTTAACTCATTAAGGTTGTGTTGGATGCCAACCCTTTTGGATTCATCATGAATTGTTGCAATTAGCATGCTAGGATTACTAGGAGAAATTGGATCAATATTGATTGGTTGATATATCACTATTGAGATGTATAATTTATAACCACAATTCTTGAAGTAGTTAAAAAAAGAGGTTAAATCACGTGATTAAGAATCGAAGAATATTAATTTTTTAAAACAATAATAAAATCATCATAGTGGCGAAGATAGTCAAATCCACAAAGAATTGGGAAAAAACATTGATTTGAAAAAAATATCCATGAATCAAATGAAAATTGGACTATGAAGTGAACTAAATAAGAAGTTGATTTAGAAAAATAGACAAAAAGAACTTTTTCTGAAATTGAGAAATTCATGGTGAAAAGAAGGGTAATGAAGATTAAGAAGCCGAGCAAGCACAAATTATGTTTGATGTTAATAAAATATAATATAATGATTATCGTGAAGAGCATTAATTTTGCTTTAGACAACTAGTGTAGCTACGGTCACATCAAGCCTTTCATTCAACTCGCTTTGGGAAATTATGATTAGAATTCTAATCATAAATCTAAATTGTGAAACTATGGAAAAAGAGAGCTAGAACCCCAAAAGACTAGATTGATGAACAACAAGGGGGTACATATGTCTATAGACAAGCGAAGAAGAGAGATGGAGGAATTACAACACTATCATTATACTACTTATTCTCACACTCCCTCTCAAGCTAGAGTTTAAAGGTCAAACAAGCCCAGCTTGCGCGAAAAGGTGTCATAAGGTGGTGATGCTTAGCCCTTGAGGGAAGATGTTTGCCAATTGGTTAGAGGAGCCAACATGTAGCGTAGAAATGAGGTTGGAATGGATCTGATGTTGAATAGCATGACAATCAATCTCAATATGATTGATTTGTCATAGATCTATACTCAATGAGAAGTGAACATACCCATAAAATCTTGGAGGAAGCTTGAGTCATGGCTCGATACTCGGCCTCAATAGAGAGATAACCTACTTTTGTAACTCAGCCATGTCATAAGGTTGTTGCCAATATATATCCAAAAACCGGAAGTAGTTTTCCAGTCCCCATGATCACATGCATAGTTAGAGTCAGATTATGTCTCCACTCGAAGATGACCATCATGTGAGTAGGAAAGGCCACAACCTAGAGCATGCTTCAAATATGCAACGAGTCATAGGGCTGTTTGCTAGTCAATCTCTTGGGGATCATGCATGAATTGGCTCATGATAGAATACAGTAGGTGATATCTAAGCAAGCCATAGTTAAATAAATAAGCTTCTCCATAAAACGACCATAAGCTTGGGGATCTTTAAGTAGAGGGAAGATGAATCCCAAAAAGAGTGGATTGTGGTTCATGGGAGAAGATAGAGGCTTGCATCCTAGAAGATCAGCCTTGCAAAGAAGATCAAGGAAATATTTCCTTTGATTAAGAACCAACTCACAAGGTTGGTAGGCAAACTCAATTCCAAGGAAGTACTTGGGGCATCCCTGTTGGGATCTGAGGTCGATAACTTTCTCAAACATCAAATGCAGCGGAATCCATTGAATAAGATTTTCAAAACATTGAGGCACCAAGAACAGATGATCCTATCATCTAATATGTATGAGAAAACATACTTACAAGTTTTCTTGAAGGAGTTCTTAAAGCTATTCAAGTGTCTAGCCTCTAGCAGTATCCACACGGTCTCCGGATGATTGGATCTCCTCTTCAAAGCTCTTCACCAGGAGAGAAAGAGAAGAATGGAGAGAATTCCCACAAGGCTTGCATGGGCACCTTCAGATAATTCGATGTCCTTCTCGAATATCCAACGAATAGAAATGTTTAGAACATATGTTTAAAGACGAGTGATCACTATATTATGATCTCATCATAATTCACTTAGTCATTGCACATTCTCATGGACTTAATTACAAACATCACACAAGAATGACAATGAATAAATTTCATTTCAATGAACATAAACAAGATACATGAAAGTGTGATTAGCTTATAGGCCACATAATATCCATCAATCCCAAGTCTCGGATTATGACGTGTTTATGTAAGAATTCTTTGACATGATTGATCCTAAAGAGATCATTGCATGTAACCAAATACCATTAACATAGACTACAAGACTAATGAATCTGTTAGAGGTAGTAATTCAAAAGACTTTGGGGTCTACCTTGCATGCAAAGAACCCTCGTTCATGGATAAGTCAGTGAACTTGGTGAACCATGCCCATGGACTCTGTTTAAGACCATAATGTGGTCGATGAAGAAAACATACCTTATTGGACTCATGCTCAATTGCATAACTAAGATTTTGCTCCACATAGACTATCTTTGATAAATCGCCATAGAGGAAGGCATTGGAGACATCAAGTTAGTGGAGACTCCATCCTTGGTTAACGGCGATGAACAAGATAATGCAAACATAATTGAGGTGATTGACAAGAGAAAAGGTCTCCTAATAGTCTGTGAGCCACCAAGAGTGCCTTTTATTGATGAATTGTGTTGTCGCGATTAAATTTTGGGAGTGAAAGTCCATCTACATGAGACAATGCAAGTACCCCTTATTTGTGCAAGAAACAAGTACCCAAATATCATGGTAAACGAGAGCCTTATATTCTTCATCTATATCGGCATTCTAATGAGGCACTATCATAGCATCCACATGAGACTTGGGTAATGACTGGGGAGCGATGACGATACAAATTCATGCAGTCCTTTGAAAACATATGAAGACATGTCAAAACAATTTTTGAACACACTAATTTAAGATTATAATTAAGAATTGAAGAGTATAATGCTGAATAAGGGTCAAATCTATAGAGGATTAGGAAATTTTTTAGGTATTCTTCAAAGTTGATCAAATCGGACAAAGGATTGAGGTGACAAATAAGGGATTTTAGTAGATTTGAAAAGAAAACTCCAAGAAAAATCTACAAAATAAAAAATATGCAATTTGGATCAGTATTCGCGGAGAAATCAAGGAGCAAAATTTAGAGAGAAAAATCAATCATAAAGAGAGAGAAAACCATGAAATTCTCTAAAATTTGACTAATCTACGATTCGCAATTGAAATCTAATGTTATATGAAGAGATATTATGGAAAAAATGTAATTTAACCCACAATCGCTCTCATAATGATCCAATTGATTTTTAGATCAAGGGCTTTTCATTTTGCAATTTTGAAAACCAATTTCGGAATTCAAGACACAATTTCTCCCGATTCTCTCAATGAAATCTCACCTTCAAACATTCGTTGGGCGCGGAAATCAGTCTAGAAGAGGAGGAAATCAAAAGATTCAAGGATTCAGATGTCTAAATAGTTCGATTACTCAAAACATCCAAGAATGTCTTATATTGTCAAAGAACATGTATATATAAAGGCAAAATTGGGCTTAATTGTTCAATGTGTCTCTTCATATTCAATCAACGGCTCAAATGAAATGCTTGGATGCGAATCATTACCATTAAGTCGTGTCTGTTCAATCAAAGATGGAGTGCTTATGGTGGCGTACGACCCCCGTCGCCACCAAGGCATGACACTACGGCGCCGGAGGAGCCGACACCCACGCGTGTCTAGCCCCCTCGACAGGCGAAGACGAAGGATGCCGACTTTCACTACACTAAGTGAGGACTTCATCTCGCCACCACAGACTTCATCAGGCTCGCGCGCGCGGGATTTATCGTTCTACCCTTTCCTTTATTTCGCACTTTTGTAGCCCGCACGTGTTTAAGCGGGCCTTTACATATCTTCTTCTCTCTCTTTTAGGCCTTGGGGGTGGGTTCCCTTCGTTTCGGGACCCTAGCCTAAGGCCCTTTCCCTTTGTGAACCTTATTTCCTTTCTATGAGCATGGGTGTGGGTTGTGGGCATCAAGTGGGCCCTTTCCTCTCTTGGCCCACCATGGGCTCTATAAGAGGGGAAGGGACCCCCCCACAAACCCTAGCCGTCATTTGAGAAAAGAAGGGTTTCCCTCTTGAGTGGCTGCTCAAGGAAGGTTAGAGAAGGAGACCTACCGCCGCCCGCCGCCCGCCGCCGCCGCGCCGCCGCACGCCGCCGCCGCGCCGCAAGCCGCGCCGCACGCCGCCCGCGCCGCCCGCCGCCGCAGCCGCCGCCGCCGCCCGCCGCCGCCGCCCGCCCGCCGCCGCCCGCCCGCGCCCGCGCCGCCGCCGCCGCCACTCCTTGCCCTAACCCCGGCTTGTTCCAAGCCGCCGCCATCGCCGCCGCTCCAGCCCACGCCGCCGCCGCCCGCTCGAACCGCCGCCGCCGCTTCTAGCCGCCACCGCCGCCGTTCCTAGCCGCCGCCGCCGCCGTCGCTCCCAGCCGCTGCCGTTGCCGCCGCTCAACGCAACGCCGCCGCTCTTGCCGATGTGGAACCGATCTAAAAGTAGATTCTGAACCTCCGCCATCTTCTCTATCTTCTCTAAAAGCATCCCCGTCTCTACCAACTTTGCGTCGATCAATCCTCCTTTCGGCATTTCACCTCTTCGAATGGTTTTTGCCGAGTTGTGGTGGCTATTTTCCGCCACAGTCTCGATCAATTCCATTGCTTCGTCTTCAAATTTGCTCATGAAGGTGCCGCCGTTAGCTGCATCCAAAAGATATCTATCTTGCGGGCCTAACCCATCATAAAATATCTGTGTAAGCTCATGGTTAGACACTCCATGGTGAGGGCACTCTCTAGTGAGGTCTCTAAGTCTCTCCCAAGCTTCGTGGAATGTCTCAAACAGTCCTTGGGTAAACTCATGCATCGCCTTCCTAATAGAGGTGGTCTTTCCTACGGAATAGTATTTCCTAAGAAATTCCTCCTCCATCTCGGTCCAAGATGTAAACTCCTTTCCTAACTTAAGAAACCAATCCTTAGCTCTATCTCTAAGGGTGGCGGGAAAGAGTTTCATCTTCATTATATTTGTCGACACATTGTGAATCTGATTAATCTCACATACTTGACTCAACTCGTCGACATGTATATAAGGATCCTCAGAAGGTTTACCATGGAAGATAGGTAACATACTCATACATGCGAATCTATCCTAAAATTTGCATTTCTAGCCAAGGGTGCATGAATACGAGTAACGGGTCTTTGAAGAACAGGCCTAGCATAATCACTAAGATGTCTCCTAATATTTCCCTCATCATTCAAAGCCATATCTAGGGTCGATGATGACGGGGATGATGAAAGTGACTGCGATGAACGTTCAAAAAGATCTAAGTGTGAAGGATTATCCCTCGTTCTCCAATTAGACTCTCGTCTCATAAATATGCACGAATATATAATATAATAGTACTAAGAAGAGATACTATAAAATTATTCAACAATGACAAATTTAATCGTACCTGATTGTCGCTATTCGTCAGAGTTACGCTCTCCCAATTCGAGTATGACGCGATGATCGTCCGTCGTCCGTAGAGAGGGACTAATCACTTAATCTCGTCAAAATTCAGTATCTAAACGATATATTTATGCTACAAACAGCTCAGTGTAGGATCAATTTGGATTAAATCAAAAAAAGAAACAGAAAAATCAGAGTTGACCAAGTCAAAATCGATGATTTCACTAAAAAATACGCCTTAATTCCCCCGCAACGGCGCCATTTGACGAGACTAAATCGTATGGTCATTGAATGCACACGAATTAGTGTCAAAATAAAGTCCTAATATTACCAATTTAAGATTAATCAAAGTAATTAATTAGTATAATGGTAATTAAGGGTCGAATCCACGGAGAATTAGGGAAATTTGAGAGATATCTTTGAAATTCGGTCAAATCGGACGATGAATTGAGGTTAGAAATTGGGCATTTTAGTATATTAAGAAAGATAACTCAAAATTGAATCCACGGAATCAAAAATCAGGTGATTTGAATAAGAATTCGAAGAGAAATCGAAGTTTGAAGATAGAAGATAATTTCGTTTCGAAAAATGATTTAAAACCGAAATTAAATCTAAATTAAACTAAATCTATGATTCTAAAACTAAAATTAACACTAAATGTCGAAAGAGAATGAAGAAATTACTCAACCTAACCCAAAGTAGCCCTCGAAATGATCCAATTAATCGCCGGATGCAAGGCTTTTCATTCTGAAATTTTCGAAGACGAAGATGGAGTTCAAGATGCAAATTCTTCCTTCTCTCTCGATCAAAGTTTGATTTCAAGTGCTCATTGGAAGCGGAAATGACTTACGAACACAAGGAAACAAACGGCGCGCGAATTGGATTTCTAAACAAGGAGTATTTTGGATTTGATCGCGAACGTGTTCTTCGTCACGAAGAACCGTTTTTAAATAAAACGAAAATGCTTTTGAACCGTCGGGTGAAACGGTTGATCGCGATCGACGGCTCTGATCGTGCGCTAGTTGACGAATCGACGTCTTCTCGTGATGACCGTCCGATCGCTGATGAAGGGCTTAGATAAGTTGATGAAGGTATGCTTCGATTTAATTCGTTCGTTGGATTTTAATCCAACGGTCGCGATGTGACGATGGATCACCGATTTCAAACGATCTCAGCCGTTATAACTCGCGAGATCGACGGTGGATCTTGATTCACTTATTCCCGATTTAGCGCACGTGTCTGATTTGTTGATCGCGTGGATCGCGTGTCCACGCGATCAACGCGCGCGATCAATCGCGCGTTGATCCGACGCTCCACAGCTTGCCACGTCTCCCTGAAATAAAATAAAAGAACTTGAAATAGTCCCACACGGAGAATAGTTCTAAGATTTCTTAGTATATAATGTAGAGCGGTTATGGGCTATTAATTATTTGTCCCCTTATACACGGGGGACCCATGTATATTATATTAAACTATATAATATATATATATATAAGAAAATAATATTACACGTGTCACCGTGGGCCACGCAGGCTATCGCGCGCGTCCACGTGGCAGAGCCACGTGGCCTTGCGTGCCACGTCGCATCCACGTGGGCCCGCGCGATAAAAACCCCTTTTTTTGAATTTTTTTATTGTTTAAATTAAATAAAAATCGAAAATTAACATAAATAAAATCAGAAAAATTCCAGAAAAATTCTATAAATTTGTAAAAATCATAACTTTCAAAATATAACTCCAAATTAATTCAAATTTGTTTTGTTGGATTCAGAATTGAATAATCTATCATTGTAAAAAGTCATATTATAAAAATAATAAGATAATTAATTTATATTAATTTTATACATTTATGTATTATATAAAATAAATTCATATAAATACATAAATGTAAATAAAAGTATTTTCTAATATATTTTCACTCTTAAAACATGATTATAATCATACACATAATTGGAATTAAAGATTACAATGTTTAGTTATGCATAATAATCCATAATTAGTGTATTTTTAGATCATAACATGAATTTACACAAAATGATAGAAATATGCTTAAAAGATGATAACATGCATATATTTGTAATGATTAATGCATTAATTTTCATTAATAACTATGTAATTACATGCATAAATAGCATGTTATCAGGCGTCGCCTCCGTGGGCCCTGGGGTGCGCCGAGAAGAGTCAGTTCGGGAATCCTTCCGGTCCACGTCCTCGCGAGCGTTGGGCCGTGAGTCGTCAAGGGAAGCTCGACAGTCAACCCGACGGGTTGGACCTCGGTCAGAATCCTATCTCTTTGTCTAATCTCTCGGCCTATCTAAATCCTGATGGCGGCGAGACGGTGCCGGGAAATACTGAAAGAAATATAGACTTCAACGTAAGATAAAGAGGGGGATGTATGTCTAACTTGCGGGGCGCGAGCCCGGTCGGGCGTGGCGATGGGTCGGTCGTTCGTGCGGGGCGTGGGCGGTCGGCTGAAGCGAATCGAGTGATGTTTCAAAATGTTGGAGATGATCCTAGACGCGGGTGTCGAACTGGCGGGAGGACAACAGCCAACGGTGGGGCGCAGTCAGATAGGTGTCAATCTGGGGCGTAACTGGAATCGAGAGGAGAGAGAAGTGGACACACGGTTGAGGGGGGGGGGAAGGAAGTGGTAGGCCTTTGGTAGGGAGGAATCGCGGTGGCGAATGGAGGGGGCAGGACGAGACAAAGTCCAGATCAAATTCCGTAGAGGAAACCGGGCGATACGTCGGCAGACGTCACGTCAGGTAGGGCTAGCACGCCCGGTGATGGGCGGACTCCTTTCAATCAGCAATTTTGATAGAGAGATTCAGCGTTCGTATGACGGACGCTAGTGGGAAAGATGATGCGAAAAGGGGCAGGTGAGTCGCGGGAAGGTGGGAGTTCGGTGACAGCTCGGTTGTGGCGGAGCCGCGGGTTGATGGCGGGATTGGCGAACGTTCGTTGGTGGCGGACGATAGAGCCGGACAGTTCTGGAAAGAGTGGACGGCGGAGATGGCAGCGGTGGAGGTTTGCGATCGACGCAGAAACACAGATTGACGCCGATCCCGGTGGCTGGCAACGGAAGTTTAGCCGAAGGGGGGGTCGTCGGGAGTTGGAATTGAGGCGGGGAGTGGGTCGTGGGTTCGGAAAAATGGAAAGGGGAGAATCGGGAGAGCAGTTCGGGAATAGGCAGGGGGGTGTGTTGGCGAGGAGGGGTGATTACGGGAGGTTGGAGGAGTAAAGGCAGGAGTAGAGGGTCGTGCGGGGAGGGGAAGAGGATTGATGACGTGGAGGGTCGGAGGAGAGAGAAAGGGGCGTATGGAGGGAAGATCGTGGGAAGTCGGGACGTCAAGCAGGGCGGCAGCGCTGGGTCTGGGTGTGGGACGGGAAATTGAAGGCAGCGGGATGGGGGGAAGATGGGGAGTCGGGAGGTCGGGTCGTGGGGAGGAAAATTGGGAAAGGGGGGGAATGCGGTTCGGGAAAGCGTGGAGGTAAGGCGTGATCTGTGGATGGCAGAGTGGAGGTAGGCAGGGGTTGACGGAGGGAAGCAAATGTGGGGATGAGTGGGAAAGGGGAGGTCCGTGGAGGGGATGATCGGAGGGGATGGCGGTGCTGCGTTCTGGCGGCAGCGGCGGCGGCAGGAAGGCAGCATGTTGGTAACTAGCGACCAAGGCAAGGGGAGGCAGCGGGCACGGCGGCGGCACGTGGTGGTGCGGCGGCGGTGGCGGCGGCGGCGGTTGGTCTCCTTCCTTGATCCTTCTTGAGCAGCCACTTGAGAGAGGAACACTCCTTTTTTTCTTCAAATGACGGCTAGGGTTTGTGGGGGGGGGGGGGGGTCCCTTTCCCTCTTATGGAGCCCATAGTGGGCCGAGAGAGGAAAGGGCCCACTTGAGGCCACAACCCACACCTAACATAATCATAGAAAATAAAAGGTACACAAAGAGAAGGGTTTAACGAATGGGATCCCGAAAAAGGGAAGAACCCACCCGAAATCCTAAAAGGGAGAGAAGAAGATATGCAAAGGCCCGCTTAAACACGTGCCGGCTAATAAAGTTCATAATGAAATAAAAGACTAGAAAGATAACTCCACGCGCGCGCGAGCCTTGTGAAATGTGTCGTGGCGAGATGAGATCCTCACTTGGTGTAGTGAAACTCGGCATCCTTCATCTTCGCCTGTCGAGGGGGCTGGACGTGCGCGGGTGTCGGCTCCTCCGGCGCCGTAGTGTCATGCCTTGGTGGCGACGGGGGTCGTACGCTGACGTGTCGTTTTCATGCATCGTTAAAACACAAAGACGATGGTCAAACAAAATTTATAAAACCGAACCCACAAAGACAAGATATAATAATCAAGTATTGGGTAAGTATCGGGTCGATCCTTAGAGAGAAGGGTTGACTTTAATCGCAGAGTTGACTTGGTCAAACTTAGGTTTAAAAGGAGTTTTAAATGAGAGAAAATAAGATTTAAGATATGGGAATGATATAAATAAGGTAAATAAGAAGTTTTAAGAATTGAAATCTCGGATTTGACAGAGAAAAGTCAAAAGTCAAAGTCAAAGCGTTGACTTTGACTAGCAGTAGGTGTTCTGCAAAATCAGAGAATCAAATAGAGTCAGAAGATTACGAAAATTAGATATTTGGAAACTAGAGAGAAAATGGAATTTATTGATATATATTTCGTAATTTTTGGATAAGAAATGGGTTTATTATGAATTATTGAAAATCAACTATCAGAAAATCCCCAAAATTAACACCTCAGAGGAAATCTTCAAATTGAATGACCAAATGAAATCCAAATCTTGCAATTTATATGTCAATGTAAAGTTAAGAGAGGAATCCAACAAGACCAAAATTATAAAATTCTGATTTGTCAATAAAAAGTAATTGACCCCGAAAGTCAACAGTTCTTGGTCAAACGTCAAATTGAAGGGTCAAATGAACTCGGAATTTGATGAATTTGCTATCCACGGAAAGCTGATGAAAAGAGGAATCCAATGAAACCAAAATCAAGTGATTTGGAATTATAATCAGAGATATATCCTATTTTCAAAATTAGCAAAATTTTAGACCGAAATTTGGGGAAAATGAAGAACACTATGAACTAATTTGCAAAATTAAACTTCTAAATCTAATAAAAACTCAAATTACCTCTTGATAATCGATCGAATCTCACTACTAACCCGATTTCCACGAGAATTAAGCTCCAATTTGCGCGAATTGGAGTGAATTTGCTCGGTTCCTTTCTCACGGATTTTCATAATTCAAGGGGAAAATTCGATGAAATCAAGGAGGAATTCGTGATCAATCCGGCTCCAATCCCTTCGGAATTGAGTCTAAACGTAGGGGGATCACGATGAACTAAAGATCTTCCTCGAAATTTGCTTAATTCCTTCACGAATCGATCAAAAGTTGAAGAACAAAAGAGGAGAATACATGCTTTTAAAGGGAAAATTAGGCTTGAAGTCGTGGGTCATTGGAGCGGTTGTGGAGGCGTTTTGCACGGGTCGTGGAAGCGGTTCCACTTGGCGAGGATGCGACTTCAATTTCGCAACGAGTTTGACTTGAATTTTGCTTCAAAGAGAGGCCCAATCGTGGCACGATCGGGCCACGATTGGGCCACGATCAGGCCACGATCGAGCGTCGATCGTGGTCCTGGATCTCGATCGGCTGCCGTCTGATCTGGTTGGAATGATTCCGCGACGAAAGCTGTAAGATCGCGGCTTGATCGCGCCGCGATCGTAGGGTTCTTCCACACTTCGTCTGCACCGTCCGATGGATCTCAGGTAAATGGACGATCACGATCTCCTGATCAAGCCGCGATCGCGATGAATAACAACCGTCAGATGAAGATCAAGGCTACGGTGAGTCCACGTGGCGTCCATCCTCGTGCAATCGCGTGATGAGATCTTAGTCGTCCGATTGAGGCGTGGTGTCTCCTCGCCACGCCACGTGTCACCCATCCGCCGCTTTACTTAAACCGGAATTTGTGCACGTGTTGGATTGATGATCGCGGGGACTCGGGTCCACGCGATCTCCACCGTCTTGATAGAATCCGACGCTTGTCGCTTGTCCACGTCGCCTGCAAAACAGAAACCGTGTGGGAACATAGTCCCACACGGAGAAAATAGAGGAGAAGGATGCGCTTAAATAGAGAAGCGCATAATGTAATCAGCCAGTCCATAGTGGATAGGCTTATATGTACGATAACCCTATGATATATATAATATATGTATACGACACGTGTCAAGCTTGCGTCACGCGTGGGCCACACGCGTCCTGCCACGTGGCCTCAGTGCCACGTCGTAACGACGCGGTGGTCCCGCGCGCCACATCACCGCCTTGCCACGTCAGCTCGTCGCCATGTCAGCCTGTCGCCTAGGCCCGCTCGCCACGTCATCACCTGCGGTAAGCCTACCCCCTTTTTCCGATTTTTAATAGAAAAAGGCCTTAAAATTCATTTAAAAATCAAATAAAATTTAGAAAAAAGAGTATAAAACTTCAGAAATTCATAAATTAAAATGTACAACTCCTTTTTAATCCAAATTTTCTCCATTGGATCACAAATTCTCTTCTTTTTAATATCATGTCAATTAAAATATATTTAGAATGAAGAAATCAAGATGAATTCAAATTTACTTAAATCATTTTTCATTAAACACTTTAATTCATCTTGAAATTATCTTTCTAAACATTTACTAAAGTCAAATAATCATTTAATAATAGAGATTAACTTCTATTAATTTAAACAAAAGATTAATCATCTATTTAACATGAAATTATTCCTAATTTATGCATGAATATCAACTTTAGTGAAATGACATGCCAATGGAGAAAATTCCTAAAAATTATGATAACATGCATCATATTCACATAAAATAAGCATGAATATGAGTTAATTAGGGTAAGAATTCAAGTTATAATTGCATGTTATCATACGCCACCACATGCCATTTCACTAAAGTCCACATTTTTACATTATTTAAGGTTAATTATGTGTTTTATTGATGTTGACCTTTTCTTAAGGTCAAACAACTTGAAATCAACCAATTTTTCCTTGAGTTGAATTTTTAGGACTTCACTGAATGACTAAAAGTAGAGAATGACACGATGAATCAAAAGTTAACTTTAAGGGGTTGACTTAATTTGGCTTTTAAAGGCACGTTAGAATTATTTTGAATTCATCGTATTTTCTTATTAAAATTTGTATTTAAGGTGGCATGGAATTAAAGAAGAAAAAATTTGTGATCCAATGAGGAAAATTTGAGTCAAAAAGGCCTTTTAAATTGAAAGTTATGAATTTTTTTGGATTTTATTTTGATTTTTCAGAATTTTTCAAGGCCGAAAAAGGCAAAAATTTGAGGTAATTTGGCGCGGGACCTACGTGGTGCTGACGTGGCGACGCAAACATGTGGCAGTGCCACTTGGGACAACACGCACCCACGTGGGCGCCCACGTGGCGCACAGGATTAGGACAAGTGGGCTAAGCGGATTGGGACCACTAGCATAGTGGGCCCAAGTATCAGGTAGAGAGATAAGGGGGGCGTGCCCAATGGGTCACGCAAGGCGATAAGGGCGTCTGCCCTTATATAAGTTTGAAATCCCTTGCTTTTCTTCAGTGCAGGACTAAATATGTGTCTAGATTTCGCATGCAACGTGGCAATGTGTGGAGCGTCAAATCAAACGCACGAAAGGGCGTGTATTGATATGTTGGATTTTGGTCCACCAGATTATGATCAACAGTACACGAGAAAGTCACCACCGTCGATCTCATTAGTGAGATCCAATGGTCAAAACTTCATTTTGCAATAGGTGAATCACAGAGTGACACCCAGCTGCTTGTGGACACTCTGATGAAGATCGAACGACATAAATTAAGGAGAGGTGGAGCCTGTGTCGTGAGGATCGTGGCCCACTTCTCGCGCACGACGTGGCTTCATCTTAGCCGTCCAAGCTCTTTAAGCAAAACTGACGGCCTAGATTTAAATCAAAAATTTCATCTATAAATTGATGTTCTCTCTTACGCAAATGTAACGTGAAATTAAGCATTTTTGGAGGAAGATCTCAAGTTCTTCGTGATTCTCTTGTGTTCTATACTCAATCGTGCATGGATTGAGGCAAGTTAATTATGAACATTGTGAGAAAACGTTTGGAAATCGTTCCTTCAAATGCCGAAATCATGTCGGAGAAGGAATCAGAGAAATTAACAGCAATCAAAGCAATTTGAGGCTCAATCTTCATGTCAATCGGGTAAGTAGTGTGATTCCTTCGTAATCTTCACTTTCTAGATAGTTTAGATTAGATTTAGATAGGTTATTAGAGTTTGAGAATCAAAACTTCTTTATTTTTGCCTAAATTTTGTTTTAGTTTTTTACTGATTTCCGAACAAGAATTTCTCTTGGATCTTAAGTCCAGTTCAAACGAATTTGGTTTCATTATATTCCTTGTTCAATCAGCTTTCTGTGGATATATGATTCGTTAATTTTCATCAAGGTTTGATCCCTAGATTTGTCTTTTGACCAACTATTGTTCAAAATCAATTTAAATTTGGGCGTTGACTTTTGAGGGCTATTACTACAAATATGGAAGGCAAAATTTGTCAATTTTGGTGTCATTGGAATCCTCTAATCGTAAGCTTTTTATGTGTAGTAAATTTTCATCTTTGGATATCATTTGATCAGTCCATTTAAGGATTTTGACCGGAACCTTAATTTTGGTGATTTTTTGTCTATTGATTTTGGAAAAATCACAGTAAATCTAATTCTTCTCTAAAAATCACGATCTTTTTATCAAAATTCTCCTCTGTCTCTTTAGTTTCTCAAAATATAATTTTTGTAATATTATCTCACCTTTTTCTTCTCTGATTTTCTTGAAAATCAAAGTCGGGTCAAAGTCAATGCTTTGACTTTTGACTTTTCTTCTACGAGTATTTTCAAAATTCTTAAAATATATTCTCTCATACTTTAGTATTACTTTCATCAATTATATAGCATATTCATTTATTAAAAACCCTAATTAGACTTAAGTTGACCGAGTCAACACTTTTGATAAAATTCAACGTGCTCTCTATGGATTTGACCTAATCTCATCTCTGTACTTGATTTCTGATTTTTAAATCATCTTGAGTTCGGAATTCTAAATATTGTTTGACTAACGATAATGTGTTTCAACGACCAAACGTTTCATCGGTCGTATGTCACTTGCACATAAAAAGAAGCACACATAGTCTCACATAACGAAAATTAACGCAAAATATCGGGTATATAATTAGTGTGTGTTAAGTGGGCTTAGAGAATATTCTAAGAAAGATGCTTAACCTACTAATCTCACACACACAGATATGCGCACACATGTGTGCCCACACAAGCACAGACCCTCACACGTGTGATGCCACGTGGTGCGTACATATGTTGCCATGTGATGACAGTTCATTCACCCATCGCGTTAGCTACCACATCATCTCGCGATATAAAAATGTTTTTTTTATTTTAAAAATCTAAATAAATTCAAAAAAAATTCAAGAAAAATCCTTAAAATTTAGAAAATGTATAACTTTACGTATTTAACTCCAAATCAATCCAAATTTCTCTTGTTTGATTAAAAATTAAATAATCTATCATTATAAAAAATTAAATTTTCTAAATAAAAGATAATAAAAATTTTATATTAAAAATAGACTCATTTTTTTAAAATAAAGCTTAAAAATAAATAAGTGCATATAAAAATAATTTATCTTATTATTTAACATTAAAACCCAATCATAATGATGTAGGATGTTTCGAAAACTTCAACGATGAAAAATATCTATAAGTGGATTATGAATGCGGGACTAATGATTCTATGATGAATTCACGAAGTGATAAAACTTTAAACAAATCCTACAATATGCAAGAAGATCTAGGGAAGATATCACTATAGATTAGAACTTAATATTTTTTCGGATAGTAGTTATGAGAGTGAGAACTGATATCATGAATCAATCTAAGTTGGACTTATTCATATAGAATTCGAACTCTTTATCACTATGAAGGTTTAGAGGATGAGTACCTGGGACTAGACGTGAAGTCAATGCCTTTGAACTCACCACAAGATCTGGATTATCCTCGAATTGCTTCTTCACTTTGAGATGGATGAAAGGGACAGCAAGGAGGGAGAATAGATGAGGAGGATAGAACTCGGATTTGAGAGAGAAGGGAGAGGAGAGGAGATGGAATACACGAAGAGCACAGATAATTCTCCAATTAAGGAAACTAGCTTCATTCAAAAACAACATCCGTAATTGTTTTACAACTATCCCTTTTATAGGGTGAAGAGAAGAGAGAAGTTAGACTAAAGAGATGCATCGAAGGTAGTTACACATGGTTATTGGTAGTTATAACATCTTTTCGTGGATTGCTTCATGTCTCTTCACTGCTCTAATACTTGTACAAGGATGAAACGTGGAGTAGTCTTTGATCTCATGAGAGTCTTCGATGGTTGTGGTGGTTATGAGGGTGGTTACATGATCGGTTGAAAGGAATTAGACCAAGTCTTCATATTCTTCAAAACCGTGGAGGTCATATTGAGTTAGGGCCTGAATTTGTCGCTTTACCCCTTGATTGTAACTTCCTCCCAACTTAGTTGTCATCATAAATGCTTTTACTAGGCCTTGACTTCGATGTTCTTCATATGTGGGCTTTGACTTCATGTAGAACCCAATGATATCCACTTCCGCAAGTTACTGAAATATAGATCTCTCCTATGCTTCTAAGTAGAGGTGGTTGATCAAAGAATTAAGGGAATTTAAAACAAAGATGTTTCCTATTGACTTTGAGATCATTTATTTACACAAAGGTACTTATGATATAGTGGTTCGGGCTTGATTTATAAAGGAACCTATATCAAGGTATAAGGATGGTTAACTTGGTCCAAATATGGAATTCTAAGTGATCTAGGGAATAAGGTTTAACTTCATATGACCAAGTCAACGTTGGATCAGAGTATAATTAGAAAAGGAGGGAATCTAAGTCCCCTTGGATCTACTCCCTCTTTTCTTTTCTTAGAAAGGTTTTCTTCATTATTTTCATGAATGGATAACTTCTCAAATTTGTTTTCTTCATTATCTTCATTATTGAATGAGGAGAAGCATGCTATTTTGTTGTTCTTTGGAATTGGTTCTCTTCCATAGATCAGACCTAAGCTCACCTGGAACCCTGGTGTCTTTGTCTTGAAATGATTCTCCATTACATAATCTCAAATATAAAGAAGGAATAATCTACTCTCAAATATTTCTATTTAATTATTTATTATTATCCCTAAAAATAGTACATTTTGAGATTACAACTTAAATAATCATAGGATCAAAGATATACACTCAAAACATGGTAAAATGCATAATAATAGAATATTTTATGTCTTAATTTACATTAATAATAATTTAATTGCATGTATAGCTTGCATATTTTCAAGCAAGGGCAAAATTAAAGGAATGATAGGTGGGATGCAAGTAATCATAATTAGAAAAAAGAGAAATGGTATGTTAAATATAAGCATACGTTCCTTTATGTAGGACAATAGGAAAATGAAGATTAGTAGGAGGCCAGGAGGAAGATATCAAATTTGCAAACGAGGAAGTGAAGAGGTCAACTGGTGGTGCAAAAACTAGAACTATAGACGAAGACATGGCCATGGGTGACGAGACATTTCTGTGCGGTCGTTGAAAACACACGGAGACTTATGAAAATTTTTTCCAAACTCATCATTTTAAGATTATTAATAAAAATTAAAGAGTATAATGGGGAATAAGGGTCGAATATACTAAGAATTAAGGTATTTTCGAGGTGTTCTTCAAATTCGATCAAAATTGAACAATGAACTGAGATGAAAATTTAGGGATTTTAGTAATTTTAGAAAGATAATTTCAAGAAAAATTCACTGAATCAAAAATCACTTGATTTGGATCAAGATTTGTGGAGAAATCAAGGAGCAAAAATTAAGATAAAAAATCTATTGCGAGGAGAGTGAAAACAAAAATAAATATAAAATTAACCTAATATACGATTCTAAATTCAAAGAAAATGATACATGATGAAATATTTGGAGGAAAACATATAATATAACACAAAGTCTTACTGAAAATGATCCAATTGATCACCAGATCAAGGGATTTTCATTTCACGATTTCGAAGATGAAATTTGGTATTCAAGAAGTGATTTCTCCCTATTCTTTCGACGAATTCTTGATTTCAAGCACTCCCTGGACGCAAAAAATAGATCTAGAAGAGAGAAAAAATCAAGAGATGCAAGGATTCATATGTCTAAACCGTTCGATAGCTCGAAACATCAAAGAATACATTTTCGGTCGAAGAACATGCATAGAAATAGGCAAATTTGGATGTAGCCATTGAATTTGGCATTTCATCTTTGATTAATGGCTGAGATGAAACGCCAGGATGCAAATCATTGTCCTTAAGTTGCATCCATCCAATTCAAAATGGAGCACCCAGATGAAGTCGCGTCATCACGTGAATTTGGATTGTCATGTAACGCCTGCCGTTGGATCTTCATGGAAAGCAAGAGATGTCGCCACTTGTCCATAGAAGTTCGTCGAGCGCATTTGATCTCAGCCGTTATAACTCTTTAAATGAACGGCTGAGATTAAATCATTTTAAAATGAATCAACGCCCAGTTAGATGTCGCCGCGTACCCCTCACCTTTAAGTGAAGATTTACAGCTTTGATTAAATGGGCGAATCAAAAGCTTCCTGTCGCGCCACGTCACCTGCATAAAAATAAAAAAATATTGTCCCACATCACAAAAATAAAGGTGATCCGAGCGGTATATAAATGGAGTATTTAGTGGGTTAGAGTATATCCTAAAAAGGATGCTTAGCCCTCTAATCACGCTCACGCGCACACAAGTTTCCACACGTGCATGCACATGGGCACGTATACGTTGACGCATGACATGCACATAGGTTGCCACGTGGCGTACACATACGTCTACCACGTCAGTGTGCGATAAATTTATTTTTAAAAATCCACATAAATCCAAAATCAATTTAAAAAAATTCAAAAAAAGTGTAGAAAAATCCCTAAAATTAGAAAATGCATAACTTTCAAAATACAACTCCAAAATAATCCAAATTTATTTTTTTGGGTCAAAAATTAAATAATCTATCATTTTAAAAGTATAAATTTAATAAATAAAAAGAGAATAAATTTTAATTTAAAAAATACACTCATTTCTCTTAGAAAATAAAACAAGAAATGAGTATATAAAAATATTTTCTCTTATTATTTTACATCAAAACCTAATTATAATATCAAATATGGATGGGAATAATCTACTCTAAAATAAGTTCCTTATATAATGCATAATTATCCCTAAAATAATTCATTTTGACATTATATCTTAAAATTGTATGAAATGATAGATATGTACTCAAAGTATGATAACATGCATACTAATGGAATGTTTTATGCCTTAATTTGCATTAATAATCATATAATTACATTTTTAAATTGCATGTTATCAATGGAGAATTGTAGTGGCAAAGGAGAGGAGGTAAGGATGGAGAGGCTGGGGTCGAGAGTCAAGGAGTGGTAGTAAAAGACAAGGGGCTAAAGGGTAGCATGGTGAAGGGATGGCTCCTGAAAGGAGGATGTAGTGGGGGTTTGATTTCCAAGTGGGGGGTGTTGAAGCTAAAGAAGGAGTAGGTGCAGGCATAGTAAAGTACGACGAAGACTCATTAAATGTGTTGTCGGTCGAGACAACATATTTTTGGTGTTCCACAAATAAATGTAGTTGGCCTTACGTGTTTTGGAGTACCCTACATGCATGCCTTGGAGCACTCGGTGGGAAAGCTTGGATCTAGTGTGAGAGTGATCTTGAACAAAGCCTAAACAATCAGAGACACAAGGGGGAAGAGGAAAAAGGTTGCAGTTAGGGTGGAGGCGATGAAGGGGAACTTCACCACCTAAGGGAGAAGAGGTAAGGCGATCGATAAATAGAAGATAAGAATGTCAGTGGACCATAAATACTGAGGAACACCCATCTTGATTAGCTACATATGAGTTATGTCAAGGATATGCTGATGTTTTGCTCAGAAACTCCTTATTATTCAGACATGCGAGGGCAAATTTTTCGATGAAGGAAGCCACATGCCTTGCAATGCTCTTGTAGTTCCATCAATAAAAAAAATCTAGAGCAAGGAGGAAGGTTAAAAGATAGAAATCAAGGAATATTTTTGGTATTATTAAACAACGTATGCGTCATGTTGAGGATATGCTGATGTTTTCGCTCAACAAGTGACCAAACGAATTGGTGCGGTCATTGAATGCGCACCAATTCATGTCAAAATTAATACCAAACTCACCAATTTAACGAAATAATTACAAATTGAATAGCATAGTGATGAATATGTGTCGAATCCATGGAGAAATAAGGGAATTTTGAGAGATCTTTTGAAATTCGATCAAATCAGATGATGAATTGAGGTGAGAAATCAGGGATTTTGATAGATTTGGAAAGAGAACTCAAAGACACATTCAGGAAGTCAAAAATCACTCAATTTGGATCAAGATTCATGGAGAAATCAAAGAGCGAATTAGATAGAATTTCCTGAACATGAAGAGAGAGAAATCCAAAATTAAAAATGAAATTAGCTAAATCTATGATCCTTGAAAACTCCCAATAGGGCGGTGGTTTAACCTAAGAGGGGGGGTGAATTAGGTTATGTGTTAATTTTAATTACTATTCACTACCTTTTTTCTGTTTACTAGGATTCGTTGGTTAATCACTCAATTCCTATCCCCTCGATGCACTCGATATTATTATACTGGTTGGGGGACCTAATGTCCCTTAATCCAGTCCCGAGTACTTTAGACTCGGAGCCTCCTCCTCACTAAATGAAACCTAATCCTCTCACCACTCAAAGGGTGAAGGACAATGTTCAAATACAAGGGTTTAGATTTGCCCCCTACGGCAAACCTAACACTCACCTTTACCTGTCCCTACGGCACTACCCACTAGGCCTCGACCTCCTCGGCTCCCGGACGTCCTGACTCCCTCAGGCCGATCTCCACGCGATCGCTTGTCCCTTCACACCTTGTCGTGCCTCTTCCGCTAGTACCGCCGACCACCGTGGCGAGACCTCGTCTTCCGGCTTCACTATGTCTTCTCGCTCTCGAAGTCTTGACTCCTTCTCGTCTCAACAAATGAGACCTTCTCGTCCTCTGCGTGTGTGTGTGAATATGAAAGATGTGTATCTGAATGATGCTACCTAAATGAATGGCTCTCTTGATCGATGATGACTTTACTGCTAAAGTTGACCCGTTTTAAACACGAGTTGACTTTCTCGATTCAAGTTGACTTTGATTAGATTCGACCTAGAGTTGACTTTCCGAAGATCTAATGACTCTAAGCTGATTACTAAACTAAAGTTGACTTTCTACTAACGTTGACTTTTTCTGACAGAGTTGACTTTTCAAGCTTCTGTTGACTCAGAGTTGACTTTTGACCTAGAGTTGACTTTTTGACTTCTGTTGACTTAGAGTTGACTTTTGACCTAGAGTTGACTTTCTGACTTCTGTTGACTTAGGGTTGACTTTTGACCTAGAGTTGACTTAGGGTTGACTTTTGACCTAGAGTTGACTTTCTAACTTCTGTTGACTTAGAGTTGACTTTTCCGAAAAGATTTGACTTTCTGACACAGAGTTGACTTTTCTGCTAATGTTGACTTTTTGACTTAGAGTTGACTTTTCCGACAAGATTTGACTTTCTGACACAGAGTTGACTTTTCTGAACTCGGTTGACTCTGGATTGACTGTTGATCTAATATTGACTTTTCTGCTGAGTTTACTCTTCTAACAGAGTTGACTTTTCTGCTGTGTTTACTCTTCTAACAGAGTTGACTTTTCAGACTAACTTGACTTTGATTGACCTTTTTCCACACACACTATAAAGAAGGTAGAAATTCTAATAGAAGGAAAAATTCGGTACAAGCAAATCAATTAAGTCAGTCAATAGATAACCGGAAAAATAACTTAACGGATGTGAAACTGATGATAGAGTTTAATTGAGTATGATAAACACAATATCTCCTCTGTCACTGATTATGTCAACCTGTTGTATGTTAAAACTAACCGAATCTATAACAATAGAGAATAACAATATATAGGCAATCAAACCAATTTAATTGTGGACAACCTAGCCAGTAAATTAAACACTATGTAAATAATAGTGAAATTTAAATAAACACAGCACCCAATACCTCGTCTGTCACTATTTGTCCCAACCTGCTGTATGTTAGGATAGCAGAGTTTATAATTGCAGAGAATAACCAACTTAGCCCCAAAATATAACGAATGTCTGCAGTTGAATAAGCTATATGAGGTAACTTTTACGAACCTGTCTCCCTTAGTCCAGCAGTCGGTTAAACACTGTACGAGATGTTAGAATAATTCTACACAGTCCTAATATATCTGACTTGTAGAAACGTAATCTAAATTTGTAAATGATTCTTTGAATCAGAAGAGAAAATTATCTGAGATTCAGAAATGACAGAGTTAGAGAGATCGATAAATAATTAGACTCAACCGACTGAACAAGTGATTACGATACGGATTTAAATAAGAGGACAGATGATTCACCCCGAAAAAACAAATAAGAACAAAAAAACTCTCTAGCTGTTGATAATTTTTTTTTTAATATAATAACCGATCGAGTTTGTAAAATCGAAACACGCAAAAAGCGACCGAAAAAAAAACCGAATAAGCCAACTAACGACAATCTATATCTCCTGAACGTAGTAGAGAGAGGTAAATCAAAACACGGATTTCTATTTACTTCTAGATCAGATCACCAACCAGAGGCCTTTTCGTATACAATGAATACAAACCCCTTTTTGCTCGATGATGGCGGATTTCCTATTGTCGTCGCAGAGGAAAAAGATCAGAAGTCTAATGCCAGATGAAGATCTCTCTTCGCACCTTTCTTCTGTCTTCAACCAGATCGCTGAAGAAAAGAATCAAGTTTCGCTCGATCGTCGAAGTTTGCCCAAAAGACTGCTTCTCGTGCGGTACCCTTTTTTCAAACCCTAACTTCTTTTATATCGGGTTAGGACAAACAAACAAACATAAGGACGATAATGCCCTTAATGACAGTTAGCTTAATGTTAGTAAAAGATGTGATAAATATAATCAGCTTTGCCTGAAACCAAAACACAACCGATTATGATAGGTATAATGTGTCTAAATTCATACTAATGAGTTTAAGTAACCATTATTAAATTCACAACACATTAGGCATAACACAGTACATTACTAAATTCATAATCAGACATACAAAAGAGTTTATAATAACTATCAATCAGTGGCAATTCAAGATTATTATTTAAGTCAAAACTAGCTCTCTTACAATCCTTAATTACAATTTAATGATACAAGACAAAAGATTAGGAGGAAAACACATAATCTTATCCGAGATAGCGATAGAAATTATCCAATTAATTTCCATATTCAAGGCTTTTCATTTCGCGATTTTGAAGACGATCATCGGTGTTCAAGAGGCGAATTCCCCCTATTCGATCAACGAAATCTCACTTTCAACCACTTTGTGGTCGCAGAAATGTATCTAGAAGCAATTGGAAGCAATAGATTTAAGGATGGTGGTGTCTAGAGAGTTCGATTACCCGAAATCATCCAAGAATGCATTATAATGTCGAAAAACATCCCAATTTATAACGAATTTGGGTGTAACCATCGGATGGAGCGTTTAATCTTCAATCAATGGTTTTGATGAAATGCAGAGGTGTGAATCGTTAAAGTTATGTCTTGGCCGTTGGATCGGAGATAGACCGTCGAGATTTCGCCACGTCGCACGCTTTAGAAGAAACGCTTGAAACGCCATCCGTTGGATCTTGATCTGACGCTTCGGATGCCTTTTCGTCAGTTTTTAATTTCAGCTGTTATAACTCCTCAGATCAACGGCTGAGATTAATTTTTTTTTAAAATGACTCGCCGACAAGTAGAAATTTGTCACGCACCACCCTGCCTTTAAGTGACAATCGACGATCGTGATTTAATCGCACGATCAGATGCTCCACATGCTACCACGTCACCTTTAAGTGACGATCGACGATCGCAATTTAATCACACGATCGAACGCACCATGTGTGGCCACTTCACTTGCGCGAAAAATAAAATTGATTTTAAATTAAATAAATTGATTTTAAAGTGAAAAAAATTCAGAAAAATTCCTTAAAAATTTCAAAAAATTAGAAAGTTCATAACTTTCAAAATACAACTCCAAATTAATCCAAATTTGTTTCGTTGGATCATAAATTAAATTATCTATTATTCTAAAAATTTAAATTTAATAAATAACAAGACAATAATTTTCTATTTAAAAAATATACTCATTTGTCTTAAAAATTATGACTTAGAAAAATAAATGAGTATATAAATATCATTTTCTCTTATTATTTAGCATTAAAACCCAATTAGAATATCAAATATAGATTAGAATAATCTTAATCTAAAATATATTATTTAAAAATGCATAATTATCACTAAAATAGTGTATTTTGAGATTAGCACTTAAAAGTGCATGAAGTGATAGATATGCACTCAAAGTATGATAAGATGCATAAAAATATAATGTTGTGTACCTTAATTTGCATTAATAATCATATTTTTGCATGTTAAGATTGTATGTTATCAACAACTCTAGTTTGTTCAGACATGTGAGGGCGACTTTTCTGATGAAGAAATCCATGTGCCATTCAATGCTCTTGTAGTTCCATCTATACAAAATCGAGAGCAAGGAGGAAGGTTAAAAGATAGATATCAATTAGTATTTTTGGTATTAGTAAACTATGAAAGAATAAATGATCACTAAAAAGAAGAAGATTTATGCGAGAAATGAAATGAACGAATCAAATGCTTCTAAACTTTGTTTGAAGATTGAAACCCCTTGATTGATGGTGAAATTATGATTTAAGGTTTGGAAAATATGAACATGCTCATGAAAATATGGGGAAAATGGAAAATATAAATGAAAAAGGATTCTAATATATAGAATTCGCTATGAAAACACACTCTAGCAATGTTCTCTAATCAAAACACACCTTTAGAGAGCTTGTACATTTTGCCAGACATGACGTCTTCATCCAAGATGAGGAATAAATAGAAAATAGAATAAAATCAGTAGAAATAATATTTCATACAAGAAGAATGAATGATTAATACCCCCTTTCCTCTAGGCTAGCCAACACTAGAAGCACAAAACGAAACATTAAGAACCCTAATTGTTTTTAATGAGACATTACTTTAGTTTCTAGATCAATCTTATATTATATTATAAGAGCCTAGAAATTCTTAAGATTACCTAAGTTATTGCTTCAACAGTTGTGATGCTCGCACTTTTTCATCATTGATTTTTGGTGAGCTGGTAAATAGTTCTCATTTATTTTGTCTCTACTGGACAATTTTTTCTATCTAATTTCTCTATAGGGTAAGTTGTGTTGACAGTGATAGAAAGAAACCCTAGAATTGTATAAGGAAATGAGATTACATAAGCCCTTATCTAAGAGATGGAGATGAGAAGCTCTAAATGGGCTGAGAGCCTGATACCATCATCGAACATTCTCCATCAAGCTAAATCATATAAGTCGAATATGCCTAGCTTGTTACACATGGTGTCATAGGAGATCTTGGCTACACTCTTCATAAAAACTTTTGAAAGTTGATGAGATGATGCCACATGAGGAGTGGAGATGACTTCGGACATAGCCTTGTCTCGTATTTATTGACAGTCAATCTCAATCCGATTTAAACGTTCATGAAAAATATAATTGACGGCAATGAAGATAGCGGCTTAATTATCCCAATGCATGGGCATTATAAAAGGAGATGAAATACCAAGATCTTCAAGAAATAATCCAAGTCATACCATCTCCCACGTGGTCTTAGCTATAGCTTGATACTCAGACTCTGCATTGGAGCATGATACCACCATCAGTTTTTGGGATCGCCAAGAGATGACTTTACCTCCAATTTAAGTAAAATATCCTATAGAAGATTTATGATTTCTCTTGCCACCTGAATACTCGATGTCATAGTAGGCTTTGATACATAGATGACCGTGACGCTAATTGATGAGCCTCCTCCTAAAGGCTCTCTTGATGTTTGCTAGAACTCATAGAGCTCCCTCCCAGTGAGCTCATCGGGGTTCTTGCATGAACTAACTTAAAACACTAACCGCCTATACGATGTTGGGGCAAGTGATAGTGAGATATCTCAACTTTCCTAAAAATCTCCGATAGCAGTTAGCATCATCAAGGAGTGGAGATGAAGCATCCTAGAACTGCAAGCAAGCTTACACTGGTGAGGTCTCCAACTTGCACCCAGGAAGTTTCATCTCTTAATTCATGTCAAGGGCATACTATGGCTGGGTCAAAGTGAGTTTTCTGTCTTAATGAGAAAAATCAATCCCAAGAAAGTATCTAGGACTTCCCAAGTCATGGATGTTGAGGTGTTACTGTAAATAAGTCTTGGTAGCAAGAATACCAAAGTCATCACTCCTAGTTAGAAGAATATCATCAACGTAGATTGAAAGAATGATAAGACCATCCTTAGTCCTCTTAGTGAGCACGTTGAGATCAATTGCTCATGATACAAAGTCAAAGTCACAGAGAAGACCACTAAACTTGGCAAGCTAAGCACGTGGACTCTACTTGAGTATGTAAATATCTTGTTGATAACATGCTATTTATGCATGTAATTACATAGATATTAATGCAAATTAATGCATTAATCATTACAAATATATGCATGTTATCATCTTTTAAGCATATTTCTATCATTTTGTGTAAATTCATGTTATGATCTAAAAATACACTAATTATGGATTATTATGCATAATTAAACATTATAATCTTTAACCCTAATTATATTTATGATCATAATCATGTTTTAAAGTTGAAAATAGAAGAGAAAACACATTTATTACAATTTATGTATTTATATGAATTTATTTTATATAATACATAAATGTATAAAATTAATATAAATTAATTCTCTTATTATTTTAATAATTTTACCTTTTAAAATGATAGATTATTCAATTCTGATTCCAACAAAACAAATTTGACTTAATTTGGAGTTATATTTTGAAAGTTATGAATTTTACAAATTTATAGAATTTTTCTAGAATTTTTATGAATTTATATTGATTTATTTTCGATTTTTTTAAATATTTTAAAATAATTAAAAAATGCAAAAAGCGGGTATTTATCGCGCGGGCCCACGTGGATGCGACGTGGACGAGCGCGATGGCCTGTGTGGCAGGCGGAGGTGACACGTGGACCGGATGTTTATATATTTATATCTATTATATATATATAGTATATGGGTCCCCCGTGTCTAAGGGGACAAAGTATTAATTGGGCTTATCCTCTCCACCTTATATACTAAATGTTTCCTTCTATTTATCCCGTGTGGGACTAAAGTCCTGTTCGTTTTATTTAATTTCAGGACACGCGGCGCATTATGGAGCGTCGGATCAACGGCGCGGTTGATCGCGCGCGTTGATCGCGTGGACGCGTGGTCCACGCGATCAACAATCAAGCACGTGCTTAATTGGTCATTTAAGTGAAATCATCCTGGCCGTCCGATCATGAGTTATAACGGCTGAGATTTTACGCGATCGATGGACATCAGATCAAATCAGCACTGCACGATGGAAATCCAACGATTCAAATCAAGCGACAATTCATTTAAGCGTCATCAAATCGCGATCGTCCATTGTGATAAACTGCTTCATCGGACGGTCCAGATTCATTTTCGTTTTATTTAAGAACGATTCTTCGCGACGAAGAACACGTTCGCGATCAAATCCAAAATACTCCTTGTATGCAACTCCAAATCGCGTGCCGTTTTTTCGAGAGCATTCTTGACTCATTTCCGCTTCCAATGAATGCTTAAGATCAAACTTTGATCAAAGGAGAAGGAAGAATTTACATCTTGAACTCCATCTTCGTCTTTGAAAATTCGGAATGAATAGCCTTGCATCTGGCGATTAATTGGATCATTTCGAAGACTACTTTGGGTTAGGTTGAGTAATTTCTTCATTATCTTTCGTCATTTAGTGTTAATTTTAGTTTTAAAATCATAGATTTAGTTTAATTTAGTTTAATTTTTGGTTTTTAATCGTTTTTCGAAACAAATTTTTCTCCTTTCTTAAATTCTCGATTTCTCTTCGAATTCTCCACCAAATCACTTGATTTTTGATTCTGTGGATTCGATTTTGAGTTATCTTTCTTAAAATATCAAATTGCCCAATTTCTAATCTCAATTCATCGTCCGATTTGACCGAATTTCAAAGATATCTCTCAAATTTCCCTAATTCTCCATGGATTCGACCCTTAATTACCATTATACTAATTAATTACTTTGATTAATCTTAACTTGGTAATACTAGGACTTTATTTTGACACTAATTCACGTGCATTCAACGACCATACGATTTAGTCTCGTCACTTGTCACATGAAGCACACCTTGGATGACTCCCTTTGAGCAACATAGCCAGGAGGTTGCTCCATAAAGACTTGATCCTCAAGATCACCATAAGGAAAGGAATTATAAACATATAACTAGTAGAGAGACCGAGCCTTATTAACGGCAAAAGAGAGGAGCACACAAACAAAGTTGAGAGGAATGACTGGGGATAATGTCTTGGTATAGTCAATGCTATATGCTTGAGTGAATCCACGAGCAACCAGACGAGCCTTGTGATGTACAATTGTACCATCATGATGATATTTTATGGTGAAGACCCATTTTCATGTGACGATATTAGCGTATGCCAGACCGCGAACCAAGGTCCAAGTCCCTCGAGAAACTAAGCCCTCCACCTTGGAGTCCATCCTCACTTTCTATTCAAGTACCTATGCCACCTTAGCATGCAATCGTGGAATCAACTTAGACACTACTGAAAGGGTAAAGTCACAAAAGGATGGAGAAGACGATCATAAGAAACAAATTGAAAAATGGGATGACGAGTACAAGCATGTGTACCCTTGCAAAGGGTTGTGTGAAGGTGAAGATCATCTAAATGGGCTTGGGGAATGACGATTGGGGATGACGAGGTTGCGGTGGAGTGGGGGGATAGGGGATCTATATCTAGAGCAGAGGAGATCGACAAAACAGAGAAAACAGGGGGAAACAGAGAGAAGAGAGAGAGAGTGTGTGGAGGAGAGGGAATTGAAGGACGCAGATCGGCAATGACCACCAAAGGAGGGAAGCTAGGTGGAGGAGATGCAACGTCAGGAGTTGGAGAAAGAGAGGAAGAAGAGAAGAAAGGAGAGTCCTCATGGAAGGTGACATCGGTAGAGGTCACATAACGGTAGGTGTCACAAAAGTACACTCGGTAGCCCTTCTGTGTCCTAGAGTAGCCAATAAACACGCCTTCAAGAGCACGAAGGACGAATTTAGAGAGGGAAAGAGAGTGATCATAAACAAAAGTAGTACATCCAAAGACTTGAGGAGGAAGAGAGAAGAGAGGCGAGGTTGATAAGAGATGGTGAAGGGGAACATAGCTACCAAGGGGAGCATAGGGGAGCCAATTCTACACGTAGGTGGCAGTCGTGACGACGTCAAACCAAAGATAAGGTGATATATGTATATTAATCAGTAGTGTGCAAGTGGTATTAAGGAGTTGATGGTATTTTCACTTAGCGACACAATTTTGCTTTGAGGCGTGAGAACATGTGGTTTGATGAATAATGCCACAATCAATGCAAAAATTACGTAGAGAGGTTTAAACAAACTCAAGAGTGTTATAAGTACAAAGAATCTCTAGTGTAGTAGAGTATTGAATGACAACCTCAGACTGATAGCATATAAGGTAGACCCAACTCACCCAAGAGTCATCATCAACAAACATAATATAGTAGCGATGACATGAAACAGAGGGGTACGAGAGGGACCCCAAACATCACAATGAAGAAGATCAAAAGGCGTAGATGAAGGGATACCATGGCTACTAGAGTAATAAGATCGATGATATTTGTCCAACTGACACAAATCACACGCAAAGTGAGGAAGAGAAAACTATGGTAAGGTTTTTTTTAAGCTTTTCAAAACATGGATGGTGTAAACGATGATGCCACAAAGGGGAAGAAGTAGCAGTATATGTAAAAAAAAGCGCAAAGACTTAATGAGGGTTTATAAGAAACTAGGATTAGATGCCTTGCCCGTTCTCATGGCCCAAACCAATCTATCCTTTGGTGTACAGATCCTGAAAAACTTAATGAAAATGAAGAAGGCAATTGTACATGGAAGAGTACGAGTGATGACACTAATGAATATATGGTTTGTAGGGAAACCAGAAATATAGAGGATTTGATGAAAAGAAAGGGAAGAAGTGACACGAGTATTATCACAGCCATGGATTGGACAAGGTCGACCATTGGCAATGATAACTGATAAAAGCATAAAAAGTATTTATAAACACCTAAGAACTGCTTTTATTTTGCTCAATTAACTCATGAACATATTATCATATCCACTGTTTAATGAGTTAATAATTTTATACCATCATTACATCAAGAAGAACTTTTGTACATGAACTTTTTGTCTCCTTGATTTTAGGAACCTACAAGCAAGAGAAGGGAAGCAAGATCAATTGAAAGAGGTGTTTAGAAGACTAATGGGCTGTCCAAGGCGTTTCTATTGGAGCCCAGTCAAAGAAGAATCAGCATCTCTCTCTTTGGAGGGGTTCAAAAGGAGGATCGTATCCGTCAGGGGGCTCTCTCAAATTTTCTAGGGTTTTTGTTGTTTTTCAAAATTTTGTTCGCCAAGGATCTTCTCGTCAAGGGAGAATGTAGTGGAAATGTTCATCTTTCCTTTAATGTGGTTAAGCTTCTTCATTGTTCTCATGGCATCATCCATCTATGAGATCTCAATCCCTACCTTCTTCCCACTATAACTCACTTCCGCTCTTCATCTCTTTCGTCTTCGGATTTCATTATCGATTTCTTTCCTCTCTCGCGTTCTTCCTTGCTATCCTCTAATCTCTCTCCCCTTCAATCTCACTCTCATCTCTAATTTCATTTCTCCCCTCGCAACTCCTGTCTCTCACTCACTTTCTTACCGCTTTCCCGACATCCTCACCTTGCTCATCACAAATCTCTCCATTTCTTCTCTTTTGCCTACAGTCAACCACCTCGTTTCTGAATTCTATTTCTTTCTATTTCGGAATCCCCATTTTCACATTATTGACATTTTCTCTCCCCGAATCCTACTCCTTCTCTACTATTCTCCACTTCTTCTTTAGTAATTTCTCTTCTTCGATATCTTCTACACTGTGATCTCCCTATTTCTCTTTCTTCTTTTTCATAGTTCTTTCTTGATCTCACACTCCATAAATTCTCTCTCTCGATCTCACATGTTCTAATTCGCTCCTTCCGACTCTTAAGATTCCACCCTCATTCAATCTCTCTCTCTCTCTCTCTCTCTCTCTTGCTTCTTCTCTCTCTCTTTTCTTGCGCTTTCATTTCTCTTTCCTACGAATTCCTTCTCTTGCATTCGTTCAATCTGCTTTCTCTCCTTTCGGCCTCAATTCTTCGTCTGAATTCTGCATTCGCACGATCTCTTTCTCTCTAACTTCTTCTCGGACATCGATCTGAATCTCTTGCAATCACTCTCACTCTTTCGAACGCTCTTTTTCTCGTTCTCCCCATTTCACAGTTCCCTACCGTTTCCAGCTCTCTCTAGTCCCCTCTCCCTATCAGTCTTTTCTGATTCGTCTCTCCCTTGTTCTACCTTCTCTACCTTTGTCTCTCTCCTAAATCTCTATCTTGCGTCAGATTTGCATTCTCTTTTTCGCCGCAATTCCTCTTCCTTTCTTCATCTCCCTCTCACAGTCTCGCTTTCTCGTTCCCTATCTTCTCCTAATCTTCTTTCACAATTTCACTTTTGGCGATCTTTCCCTCTCTCGTTGTCGCTCTCTCTCTCTCTCTCTCTCTCTCATTTTTCTCTCGCTCTTAAAAAATCTCCCATTCACATCTTCGTACTCCGGTATTTTCTCTCTCTCCAAATTTTGTGTGTTCTCTCTGTAGACTAGTCACTCTTCTGTTTCGATCTTCCTCTGTCTCTCGTCAACTTCTCGTCCTCTCATTCGTCTCCTTCCTCATCTCATTCTCTCTCTCTCTCTAATTTCTTTCCTCACACTGTATTCTTTCTCCCCCTTCTTCTCGCTCTATTTCTCTCTTAAAGTCTCTCTCAACGGCCAACAATCCTCCTCCTTTGTTCTCGTTTCCATCTCTCTGCGATTTCTTATTCCCACTTTCTTCTTCTTCCCTAATCTCACTCTCTCTCTTTCTAGTTTCATTCCTCATATCTTCTCTCTATTCCTAACCTTTTCCGACTTTGCTCCTATTCTCTCTTGCTGAAAATCACGTTCGTGAGACCCTTTCTCTCTAAATCGGCCTTTTCTATTTTTCTCTCCTCTCCTATTCTCAAATTTTTTTTTCTCCCTCAATTTCTTTTCCTCTCTCTCTCTCACACGATCTCACTCGCTATCGCCTTCTCTCTCCGTTCCACCTCCTCTATCATCCCTCTCTCTACTCTTTCTCTAGTTCTCTCTTTTACTCCCTCTCTTCTCGTGCATCTCTCCCCATCTTCTATCTCAAAATTCCTCTCGATATCTTCCCCTTCTTTTCTCTTTTCTATCTTGACTTCTCTCTCTCTTCTCTACATTCCTCAGCCGCTCTCATCTAGTCTCTCTCTATACTCTTTCTACCTCCCTCAATCTCTCTCTATTCTCTATCCTCCTCAGCCTCTCTTTGTGTTCTCTCTCACTCCTCTTTCTGATCTCTCTCTCAACTGAGTAATCTCTCACGAGTCACTCCCTTCCCTCACACACACTCTCACGTTTATCCTTTTCTATTTATCTATTTTATTACTCCTCTCTATTTAATTCCCCTAAAAAGGTTCCCTATCTAGCTTTTTATCCCCCCCCCCATTTCTCCCTCTAATTTCATCACCTTTGTCTCCCGATTGCCCAACTTCTCATCTCATTCTCTCTTTCTTATTCCCCCTTTCACTTCTTTTCTTTCTACATGGTTTAGATTTCCATAGTTATTCATTCCATTACTTTTTGTGTACTCTAAAGTTAGGATCCTTGCACCTGTAGGGTTACTTAAATCATCCATTAAAATCCATAAAAAAATCTCTCCTTCTCACGATCAACTCGAAGAGTTGACCACCAAAACCTTCCCCATTACTCTCATCTTAACTCCCAATATTGATACTGTCGTGCCCTAGAATCCTTGTGGATCAACCTAGAAAACTATACGCCTTCATTATTTCCATCCGGTCTTAGTTTTCTTGAGTATAAATAGTAAACTTGTCGGGCTTAAACACACGACGACTTCAAGCTCAACAATAACTTTGGGATGAGAGGGGGTAAGGTGATATGACGATAAGAGCAATAAAGTCCTGGTCATATAAGAGGAGGCCCCCAAGTCAATAATCTATGGCAGTGAAGAGGAAGCAAGTAGAGTAGACGTGCGTGACATGAAGGGAGCTAGGAGTGAGGTGAAGCGAGACTGGCAGAATAGAATGCATCAATACTCATAGAGCAGCACAACACCGATGCTAGGCGGTGCTGGAGAAAGGGGAGCCAGAGGAGTCATAACTCCTTGGGCAGTAGAAGGCTTGTCGAATGGTATCTAACATTTGTTGGCAAAATGGTTCAGCTTGCAGTAGTGAGGACATGTCGAAAGGAATTGGGGCCTGGCCCACGAGGAGGACTTACGAGACGAATCCATGAGGTCGTTGAATACACTTGGAGACATGTCAAAACAAGTTTCAAACTCACCAATTTTGATAAATAATCACGAATTAGATAGTATAGAGGTGAATAAGGGTCAAATCCATGGATAATTAAGGTATTTTTCAAGTATTTTTTCAAATTCGATCAAATTATATGATGAGTTGACGTTAAAAATTAGGGATTTTGATAAATTTAGAAAGATAACTCAAAGATGATTCCATGGAATTAAAATCCACTCGATTTGGATCAAGATTCGCGGAGAAATCAAAGAGCAAAAATTAGGTAGAAAATTGATCGCGAGGAGTGAGAAAAACAAAAATTCAATCTAAAATTAACCTATTCTATGATTTAAAATTAAAAGATAATGATACAAGATGAAAGATTAGAACAAAAATGCATAATCTAACCCAAAGTCACGCTCGAATTGATTCAATAAATCGTTGGATTAAGGGCTTTTCATTCCATGAATTCACAGATGAAATTTGGCATTCTAGAGATGATTTCTCCCTATTCTTTTGACGAAATCTTGATTTCAAACACTCCCTCAATGCGGAAATGAGTCTATAAGAGGAAGAAATCAAGAGATTCAAGGATTGAGTTGTCTAAATAGTCTAATTTACTCAAAACATCCAAGGATACATTTTCCATCGAAGAACATGTGTATGAATAGGACAATTTGGGATTGGCCGTTGGATTTGGCTCGTCATCTTCAATCAATGGCTCAGACGAAACGCTTGGGTACAAATTGTTGTCGTTAAGTTGCGTCCATTTGATCGAAGATGGAGCACTTAGATTTTGTCAAGTCGCGCGTGAAGAAGCGTTGCGTGATCGCGTCTGTCCGATCGTGAATTGACGTTTGAGATGTCGCCATGCGTCTACTTAAGTCCATTGAACACTTAATCTTAGCCATTATAACTCCTCAAATGAAAGGCTGAGATTAAAATATTTTAAAATAAATCGTCACCCAATCAGAGTGCATCGGGTACTCCTTAGATGAAGATGAAAGTCACAATATGGTGGTTATGTGTTAATTTTAATTGTTAATATCTACTTTTTCTGTTTACTAGGATTCGTTAGTTTAGCACTCACTTCTTGTCCTCTCGATGCACCAAATATTATTATACTGGTTGGAGGACCTAATGTCCCTGAATTTAGTCCCGAGTACTATAGACTCGGAGCCTCAATCCTCACCAAATGAAACCTAATCCTCTCACCCCTCAAATGGGTGAAGGACAATGTTCAAATACAAGGATTTAGATTTGCCCCCAATGGCAAACCTAACACTCACCTTTACCTTTCCCTACGGCACTACCCTCTAAGCCTCGACCTCATTGGCTCCCGGATGTCCTGACTCCCTCAGGCCGATCTCCACCTGATTGCTCGTCCCTTCACGCCCTGTCGTGCGTCTTCCGCTAGTACCGCCGACCACTAGTAAATTGAGACCTCGTCTTCAGGTTCCTCTTGGTCTTCATGCTCTCGAAGTCTTGACTCCTTCTCGTCTCAACGAATGAGACACTCCCGACCTCCGAATGTGTGAATCTATGAGAATGTTCATCTAAATGCTAATAGCTATAAGAGATGATGATAGCAACTATGTGAGAGTGAATTTAAAAGTAAATGACACACGAGACTCCAACTTCAGCATTTGATACTCTGACCTAGGGTTGACTTTTGACCTAAGGTTGACTTTGACTGAAAACAGTTGACTTGACTAATTAGGATTGACTTGGACTGAAGATTGACTTTGACTCAAGACGATTGATTCTGTCTAATTGAGTCGACTTCGGAATAATACAATTGACCTTAACTAATCAGGATTGACTTTTGACTTATAGTTGACTTTCTAACTTCTATTGACTTTTCTAACTTGAGTTGACTTTCTATCAAAGGTTGACTTTTTGACTAAATTGACTTTCTAACCAAAGTTGATTTTTCTGACTTGAGTTGACTTTCTACTAAAGGTTGACTTTCTGCTAGAGGTTGACTTTCTACTGAAGTTGACTTTTCTAACAAGTTGACTTTGGGTTAACTTTTGACCTAGAGTTGACTTTCTAGACTTCTGTTGACTTTTAGAACAAGTTGACTTTGTGTTGACTTTTGACCTAGAGTTGACTTTCTAGACTTATATTGACTTTTGACCATAGTTGACTTTTCACTAATACAGTTGACTTTTGACCTAGGATTGTTGACTTCAACTCCTAAGGGTTGACTCTGAATAAGGATGGTTGACTTTGACTGCACATGGTTGACTTTGGACTATGTAAGTAGACTTCCTAGTCACGGTTAACCTTTTGATCAATGTTGACTTTCTAACCTCGTTTAACTAATATGTATCAACACAGACGATGAGAATGATGTTAGTGAGACTGATAAGTTAACCACGACATTGACAACTGTAGCTAAGATCACAGAAATATGCAATTAATAATACCACAAACAAAAGGAAAAGTAATAATAAACTCACTGATGAGCTCCAATTAGAAGATACCTACAACTGTAATTATTAATTTTGATAGGACAGTATGATGATTATCAATGTAGTTACAATGAACGAAATAATAATAGCAATTAGAAATACGATTACTAATTCCCGTTTCTGCAAATGTGAAACTATGACTACAACCAAATCTTTATATGTATATTCTAAATTAATTAAAGGAACTCACCAATCTGAGAATTAGTTTCACTGCAAGCAATAGATCATCACACCAAATAGAGTTATATTTGATCAAAATTTGATATGCTTTGATATAGAATAGTTGAATGAAACAAAAAAAAACTTCTCTGTATATATATTTTAAAAGAACTCACCAATCTAAGCCTAGTTCCACTGCAGAGAATGAGTTTAGAGCAACATATATTAATTATAAACAAGTCTATGTAAACAATTAAAGATGAGACTAATGACTAGAGAAATTAAGAGCAACAAACTAAGATCTAAATTAATAGGTGTCTATCACTACCGTTATGAAGTTGATACTACAATATGAAGACTGTATATAATCTGTATTATTGAAATACGACTGACGAACTGAGGTCTAGATTAACACAAGACGTTCTTCAGATGAAACCACCTAACTAACTTTGCTAACCTGGTGGGACAAAAATCAGTAAGGCCCTAGTTGACTGAATAAACGATTAGAAGGATATGAAAATCAAAAATTAAGGCCGCCTAAAATGACTGCAATTTACTGATTCAGGATGATCGAAAATCAGATAGTGAATGTAGAGAGTTTGAAGATTTATATTGATTCAATAACCAATAGAATGTAGAAACTAAATATTAGAAACTGAACTTAATCCAAGATACAGAAGAGATCTGCGATTAAATAGATAGAACAAAACCGAAATTAAGAATAATGGACGATCCAAAATCAGACTGAGAATACAGAGACTTTGAAGGTTTATATTGAGACAATAACCAATAAACTGTAGAGACTAACTATTAGAGGTTAGCCATGAGAGATCGAACAATGAGATGGAGAGACAAGAAGTTTACGAATTTAAGGAGGTTCGAAAATTAGAAGAATAGAAATCGCATAAACTTGGAAGTTAAGGTTTAGAGAGTGACCAAGAAAGAAAACTTCTTGCTACGAATCGCCGAATATGCTTCAACGAATCGGCGAAGATGCTTCTACGAATCGGCGTAGGAAATCCAAGTTTGCTTCTTTTTTTGCCCTTTTTGATCTGCAGCATCGTTTCTTTTTCTCACGATTTCAACTTCAAATCTCACAAAAGGGAAAGGGTTAACCCTAGAAATGGGAAACCTAAAGTTTTAAGTAACTCAATAAAAACACATGTAATTATGATAATACCCTAATAGATATCTATATGAAATGATAGTATTACCAAGCCTATAGATATATTTAGCTTATTTATATACTATGAGCCCATATATATGCAGGAGCCTATATATTACGAGACCTATATATATATATATATATATATATATATATATATATATATATATACATATATATATATATATATATATATATATATATATATATATATATATATACCCAGAGCCTATATATTACTAGACCTATATATATATATATACATACATATCTATATATGTTGGCAGTAATGATATAAAATTAAGTAAGCTCATAGTTTATATAAAATTAAGTAAACTATATATATATATCTGTTTATGAATCTATAAGCGAGACTATGTAAATGTGAAGTAAAAGGATATGCATGATAGAAAACCAAAATGAAGCATGGGAAGATAGTGATTGCATGAGGCAGTAATTTCTTGAAAAGCATGAATCTTCATGGACACATTAGTAGGTTAGTGGAAAATAATCAAGGGATACATAATGTAGTAATAATTAAAATTAATAATATACAATAAGCAATCTATGATCTTTAATCCCCCCATTTTTGGCGATGGCAATTCAAGATGAAATGCTTACGTCAAATCTAGTGCTCTAACAGAAGATCAACGATTGCGATTAAATCGCATGATCGGACGCTTCTCGTTGCGCCACATCACCTGCGAATAAAACAAAAAGAATTAGTCCCACATAAAAAAAATTAATGTAATTTGACAGGTATATAATGAGTGTGAATTAATGGGTTAAGCTTATATCCTAAAAAGGATGCATAAACCACTAACTACACACACACACGCACACACGCACACACGTGCACACATTTGCACACGTGCGCACGCACATGCACACGTGTATACACACGTACGCCGTGTGGCACGTAAACACGTTGTCACGTGGCGACATGTCACTCGGCTGTCGCGTTCGTTGTCACGTTAGTGTGTGATAAAAACTTGATTTTTTTAGTTTTAAAAATCCAAATAAATTCAGAAAAATTCAAAAAAATCTAGAAAAATCCCTAAAAATTAGAAAATTTATAAAATTTAAAATATAACTCCAAATTAATATAAATTTATTTTTTTGGATCAGAAATTAAATAATCTATCATTTTAAAAAGTCAAATTTAATAAATAACAAGAGAATAAATTTTCATTTAAAAAATATGCTCATTTCTCTTAGAAATTAAAAATTATAAAAATAAATGAGTATATAAAAATTATTTTCTCTTATTATTTAACATTAAGACCCAACTATAATATCAAATATAGAAGGGAATAATCTACTTTAGAATATATTCTTTAAAAAATGCATAATTATACCTAAAATAGTGCATTTTGATATTATAACTTAAAATTGCATGAAATGATAGATATGCACTTCAAGTATGATAAAATGGATAGTAATGAAATGTTTTATGCCTAAATTTATATTAATAAGAAAATAATTACATGTATAAATCGCATGTTATCAAGGACGGACTACCATTAAGCGAGGACGGAGACCACCATCATCGCGAGCTTGAGGAGCGTAAACTATTATTACTTAGGGAAGAGTCATATATCATAGTAGATAAGAGAGGGGGTGGGGGAAGCGTACTAGTCGTGACTCAAATAGCAGCAAATAAAATATTAGTGATGCTATGGACTCGGTCACTAGAGAAAATAGAGCCCCTAATTTGAGACATGATGGAGGGATGAAGCCTACTAAGATAAATGTTAGCATAGAGCTCCTCACGGTAATGCTTCAACGTCATAAGATATGTGGTGGGAGGTGATAACATGCTAAATAGACATGATAATACATCATTATTTATGCATATTAAGGCATAAAAGATTCCATTCCTATGCATGTTACCATATTTATGAGTGTTTATCTATTATTCTATGAAAAAAATTATTATAATTTAAAAATACATTAATTTAGGGTTAATTATGATGAATAAAAGATAAATAATTTCATAACCCATCTTCACTTGAAATTATAATTAGTTTTTAAAGTTAAATAATGCGAGAAACCATTTTATATACACTCATTTAATTTCCTAAGTTTTAAAATCTTGCAAAAATGAGCGTATTTTTGAAATAGAAATTAAACCTCTTGTTATTTCTTAAATTTTATTTTTTTAATAATGATAGATAATTTAATTTCTGATCAAATGAAACAAATTTGGATTAATTTGGTGTTATATTTTGAAATTTATGAATTTTCTAATTTTTAGGGATTTTTTCTCAATTTTTCTGAATTTTTAACGAAGTCTTCAGGATCTTTCAGAATTAAAAATCAATTTTTCAGATTTTTATAAGTGCGTAGGTGACGTGGTGCAATCTGGAGCGTCCAATCAATCGCGATCGACGATCCAATTCATCCTCATAGACTTCCTAAATTCTATTCCAAACTTCAACTCAAGAGCTATGACCCTTTTAAAATTTTTTCAAAAATTAATGACAATGCATACATTGTGGACATTACTAATGATTGGGGCATATCTAATTCATTTAATATTTCAGATTTAGTAGACTTTCATGAGAATGATGATATACCTAATGAGATGCTTTCATCTCTCAATCCTCTTGAAAGTGAAGTTCTTCAAAATTCTCTCCTTTCTCATAATCTTGTGTCTAATGTTGGACTTATAGATAAGATCATTGATCATCTAACTATTATCACTGATTCTAAAGAGGATGATCACGAATTTTTAGTACAATGGAAGGACAAACCAATAAGTGATGCTTCTTGGATTACTTCTCATGATCTATTAAATTATGCCCCTCGTTTGCATTCTGACTTTTTCTTAGATATGAAAGACACTTCCTCAGAGATGAAGTCCTCCAACCCTGGGGGAATTGATGGAGAATTATCTCAAAACATGAACACAAGGGTTCCAAGTGAACCTAGATATAACTTAAGGAAGAGATCTCAGTCTCAACAGCAACAAGACACTATCCTCCTCCTTGTTCACAAACTTGAGAAACTATCTATTCATTGAATGAATGAAGAAAACCTCTCTAAAACATCGAAAGAGAGTGTAGATCCTAAGGGAATTATATTCCCTCTTCCTCCAATTATATAATGATCCAAAGATTGACTTGGCTAAAATAAATTAAACCCTTATCCTTAGATACTTAGAATTCCTTGAATGGACCAACTCAACCACCCTTACCTTGGTATAGGTTTCTTAATTTCCAAACCACATCCACTATATCATAGGTACCTTGTATAAATCAATGATCTCAAAAATCAGTAGGAAGTATTTTTTTTTAAACTCTCTTCTCTCTTTGAATACCACCTATAGTTAGAATTTTAGGAGAGATCTACATATTAATTACTGTTGGAAGGAATTAACTTCAGTGGCAACTCAAGTCAAAGCCCATGAACATAAACATGATTAACATCAAAGAAGCCTTACAATTGAAGAGAGTTATCACCAAGGAAGATCATCATGAGGATAAGTCCTACCCATCTTCCCTTAGAGTATTATCTCCACGGTTGAAGAAGAAAAGGAAAATTACCTTTCTTACCATCACAAGTAAGATGAAGATTTGACTTGATATCTACTAATGTCTCTTCAAGACAATCCCCTTCTCAGTCATCAGCCATCATTAGAGCAATGAAGACATATCAAAGCTAATTGTGAAGAGCATAAAAGAGATCTATCTAATAGCAATTGATGGAGACAAGTCTCTTCGAGTTATACTTCAAATCTACAACCCATGCATGAACAAAGCCGAAGTCAAACCCGATCAAGCATGTAAGAAGACACTTCAGCTTGAAGAAATTCCTAACTACCTTCTATTTTAAGTAAGACTTTCATGGTATTGCGTGTGAAATCCCTGAAGGCCACCAACTTCAAGCCCGAATCAGTCCATGACTCCCTACATGAAGCACACTCCACGGTCTTGAACGATATCAAGACCTGAACATAATTCTCTCCACAGATATTGAAGTTGACCAAGTTCGCTAGATCAAGTTCACGGGTTGCTCTCGGTCTCTCCTCGGTGCAAAGATCCCGTCGTGGACTAAGTAATTCGTCAACACGAGTTTTGCGGAATCTGTTCGATGGGAGGCAAAGCACGAACGTCCAGTGACCCTCTAGATTATTCACAGAAAGTGCGCCATCTCGACAGGATTCCAAAAGACGATCACAAAAAATATAAAGAAGGCGGACTACCTATCACGTGATTGGAGCTTCCACGATGCCTGACGAGTTTGAAGATTCGGCCGAATCATTACCAACTGAGAACAACTACTGTCACGACATCTACAATTGCCAACGAATGACGGAAAGTACAGAATATTCCACGTATTTCCGCACACATGATGAATCCGCCAATGAAGAGACATGAAATTAATTTACAAGGAGATGAAGAAACCGCAATAACTGCCGCTCCGTCTGCGATACGTCTCTTCGTTCTTAAACCTCTATCTGATTTGCCCTTAAAAGGGAAACGATTGTAAAGAAAAGACAATTGTTATTGATAAATGATTTGTTCTCTTTCGTTAACTTTCCTCATGTGTTCATCGTGTCCTTGTCACCATTCTCCCTTCCATACTCCATTCCGAGTTCTATCTCCCCCGCTTTTCTCCCTTCACTGCTTTCCGCTTTCATCCACTTCAAGCCTGAAGCAATTCGAGGATAACCTGGGTCATTTGGTAAAATCCGAAGGCATCTCTTCACGTCCTCTCTCAGGTAATCATTCTCTCTATCATTACTGAGATTAATAGTTTGTCTATTAAAAATCATAAGTCCAACATTGGTTGCTTATGCCGTCTATTCTCTATCTCTTCTCACTGCTATCCGAAATTATCATATATTAGATAACCCAATCATCATCCCATTATTGCCTAATATTCCTATCAGTATCCAAATTCTTTCCCCATAAACCGAGTAGCTCTCTCATCCATTATCCTCTCTTCATAACCTCGATCATTCTCATTAACCTCACAATCATCTTTCCGCATTATCATTATTTCTACAATCCTTCACATTCTCCATATTATATCCTCTCAACGTGATAGAAATTAAAATAGGAATCATTCCTAATCACTAATTAATACATATCATCTCCTCATTCTTTCTCTTTTCTATGCATTCATTAACTTTCTTCATTACTATTATTCTATATTCCCGAATTATCCTACACGATATATTCTCTGATTTATACAATATTCCATCAGTGATATCATTCATAGGTCCTTCCTAATTTGTAGGAATATTTCATACATAATAAGTAGATATTCATATCATAATTCACTCATCCTTTCATAACATATTCACATTCACATTCTCATCTTCATACATATCATCATCTTGAAATATCCTACATCAGAGAGTTTTGGCTTGATGTGCACGAGATACTTGAGAAATGCTATGCTCGGTACTATGAAGCATCCCAAGTGATAATGGCTAAGTTAGATTGTGACCAAGAGGCATAAGACAGGTTGCGAAGTGGCAAAGGGTCCTCCATGAGATGATGATGAAGGCTGTGAGACTTGAGAAAGAGCTCGAAACCAAAAGTCCACGCGGCGTAGTTATGACTAGTAAAATTTCAGGCAGGCCAAGTAAGTTGTGTCATGATCGAAAGATGAGGTGTGAATGTCGGTGGAGTAGGGAGCACTATAGGCGGGAGAATAACCAGAATGTTAGCCTGAGGTGTCAAGACATGTGGTAATAAAGTATCGAAACCTAGAGCTGAAGAGTATGGAGAGGATGTAGAATCCCTAGACAAAGCCATAGATTATTGATGAAGATTTGGTTATATGCTAGAATGATAGATGTAGGCATGAATAAAAACATCGCCTATAGCTTCGCTTTGGAACGGAGCGGAGGACGCTGCATAGGGATGCACCTCATGAAATGTCAAATGGAGTGGAGTGACAGATAGTACCCTAATAACATGCAATTTATGCATGAATTTACATGATTATTAATGCAATTTAAGGCATTAAATATTCTATTTGAATGCATGTTATCATATTTTAAGTGCATTTCTATCATTTTATGTAATTTTAGATTATGATATAAAAATATAGCATTTTGGGGATAATGATGCATAATTCTCATAATATAATTTTATTCCCATTTATATTTGAAATCATAATTCTATTTTCATGATTTAATGATAAGAGAAATATTTTATTTACACTCATGTGATTTTCTAAATTTATTTTCTTAGAGGAATGAATGTATTTTTTGAAATTAAAATTAATTCTCTTGTTATTTAAATATTTTAACTTTTATTAATGATACATAATTCATTTTCTAATCCAAAAAAATAAATGTGGATTAATTTGGAGTTGTATATTGAAAGTTATGAATTTTTCAATTTTTAAGAATTTTATGGAATTTTTCTAAATTTATTTAAAGCTATTTTCAATTTTTTTAATAATAATAATAATATATTTTATAAACGTGTGCTGATGTGGCAGGATGTAGCCACGTGGCAGTGCAAATGTGTGACACCTGTGCATGTGTATGCGCGTGTGCGTGTGTGTGAACACGTGTGTGCGCGTGTGTGCGCACATGTGCGCGTGAGAGTGATTAATGGGCTTAAGTATCCTTAACAGATTTATGCTAACCCATTATACTCATCTATATTATATACGCGTTAAAACATAAAAATTTATTCCGTGTGAGACTATTTATGTTTGTTTTTAGTTACATGAGATGTGGCACAATGAGAGACGTCTGATCGCGCGGTTAAATTGCGATCGTTCGATTTTACTTACTTTGTGGGGGGGGGGGGGTACGTGCATTTGATTAGACGACAATTCAATCAAATGGTGTTTAATCACAGCCGTTCATCTGGGGAGTTATAACTGTCCACATTAAATGGGCCCGATGGACATATGGACTCATCGCGATCGTCCAATGAAGATCAAACAGACAAAATCAAGCGACGCCTCTTCTTCATGTGCAACGTGGCAAAATCTAGACGCATCATCTCAGATCAGACAGACGCAACTTAAAGACACCGATTTGCGAATCAACATTTAATCTCAGCCGTTGATTGAAGATGAATCGACACATTCGACAGTTACGCCCAAATTGGCTTATAAATTCAATTGTTCTTTGATGCAAAAATCTGTTCTTAGATTTTTTAGCAAATCAAACTATTTAGACACCATAATATGAGAATCTCTTGACTTCTTCACCTTCTAGACTCATTTTCACGTCTAATGAGTGTTTGAAATCAAGAATTGGTTGAGCAAATTGGAAGAAATCACATCTTAAACGCCCTTCATTTTCGAAATCGCTGAATGAAAAGCCTTGAATCCGGCGATTAATTGGATCATTTCAAGCACGACTTCAGGTTAGGTTGAGTGTTTTTATCTTAATTCATCTTCCTTTACATTTTGAATCATAGATTAAGTTTAATTTAGTTTTAATTCCAGTTTTTCACTTATTTTCGCGATCGAATTTCTATCTCAATTTCAAATCTCAATTTCTCCACAAATTCTAATCCAAATTCAGTGATTTTTGATTTCGTGGATTCATATTGGAGTTATCTTTCTTAATATACTAAAACTCCTAATTTATCACCTCAATTCTTTGTTTGATTTAATCAAATTTCAAAGATATCTAAAAAAATTTCCTTATTTCTCCATGGATTCGACCCTTATTCACCATTATACTCTTTAATTAGTGATTTAATCATTTAATTTGTTAGTTTGGAACTTGTTTTGACACGAGATCGTGTGTATTCAATGACCGCACAAAAGCGTTTCGTCACACACCGGTGTCGACAACAAGAAGGCTTGACCGTGGTGATGGGTGTAGACAATGATGGAGAGGAGACTATGCTAGAGCGGGAGGAGACGACGTGCTGGGAGTGACGACTATAGCATCTGATGGTGGCAGCGGCAGGAGGATTTTATGGCTATGTTACCATGTTGGCGAAAAGAGCAAGAAACTCTAAAATTGTATGCGGAAAGGAGAGTACGTAGGCCCTTATACAAGAGGTGAAGATGAGAGGCCCTAAATTGGCCAAGAGCCTGATACCACCGTCAGACTAGTTGCTGAAAATATTTTTCTATTCTCAAATTTTCTTCCTTGCTAAGCTCACAACTGGATGTGCTTCATTTTAGAGCTAATGCAAGGTAGTGTTTGCCTCCTCTACATGTTAGGTCTTAATCATCATTAAGTGGACATAGATATTTATTATTGTGGATAAGCCATCATCTAATACCTATTAAGAGATTTGATTATGTTTAATTAAGGAGACTAAGAAAGTTATTTAAGTTTGGGGTTATTTATGCATATAGACAGTTAATTCTTTATTACTTAATAACATGATGACTTGCTAAAGAATGTAGAGGCTTAAGCTATCCTCTATCCTTATAAATAGAGAGACTATGCTCTACTTGAATAACCCATGCTCTAGTTCTCCAAATAGATTCCATTTCTCTTCGAGCTTCAATGATTGACTTGGGGATACTCAAGAGACCTATCTCCCATAAATAATTCAAGGTCATGAAGAATCACCTAATCAACTCAAGTATGATTACATTTATATTTATATTCTGTATAATCTTATGGAACCTAAATACAAATTCTAAAATTTTTACACCACCATCTTGCTTTCTCTTAATAAGCTACTTCAAGGTTATGTGACTGCTCTCCACAATTGCAAGTTAGGGCCCTTTATAGCATTTGGCGCAATTTTTTACGTTATAGGGTTCCTCGTTTGATGATTTAATCTGTTAGATTTTTTCAATGTCAGTGATTTAAGTGCAGAAAACATTGACGTCGCCTCAGATGTTTGAATTGGGTCTCCTTTAATTATTTTATCCTCTTGCACCTAATTATTCAAGCAATTATTCATCCATAATTCCATGGCATCTTCTGATGTTAATCTTGCCAAAACTTCTATGCCTCCATCTGCGACCTCACCTACAATTACCCCTATTATTATGCCTTGAGCAGCCATTAAAATGATAAATGATCCACTGAGCCCTTATGATCTGCCTCCAGGTGAGTCACCCTCCCTTTTCTCAATCAAACTTATAAAGTAGCATGCTCAGAGGACTATTCCAAATGGCAAGCCAATGTTCTTGATGCCTTATCTATTAAGAATAAGTTTGATTTTTTTTTTTATGGCTCTATCTTCATGCCATCTAAAGACAACACCATGTTATACTCTAAGTGGAAACAAAACAATGATCTGGTGAAGACAATGGCTGAGCAATATCATGATTGCCATTTCAAATCATTATCGTCAACTGATTTGGTCAAGGACGCATGGCTAGAGTGAAAGGTGCATTTTGATAAGACATATGGAAATCGAATATACCAATTCTGTAAAAATTTATGCACCCTTTGCCAAGGATCTGAATCCGTCACCAATTACGTCTCCAAACTCAAAATATTATGAGATGATATTCAGACTATCTGAATGCCCTGCTCTTCTTGCAATTAGGTCTCAAATGCTAGTGAGGGATCTCATTCTTGTGTATGAGGAGGACTAATCAAATAGGAAGAGGACTTGCGCAGGACTACACAACCGCTTTCCCAAGATGTAGTATTTGTAGCAATGATTAACACCAAGAATCTCCTGGCAACAAAAATGCTCCACGGAAGGTTAATGAAATTTTCACACTTGGCAAAAAACTATTCGATACAAGAGATTTATGAATCGTAAGGGCAAAACTATGATCTAAGAATTATAGAACGAGTAAAAAAAACCAAACAGCGAGATTCTTGAGATATTCGCCAGCTGGATGACTCTGTGGTCTGTCGTGGTGCGCGTCGAACCCTTGTCGTCTTTCCTCTCCACTCTGGGCTACTCGATTTTCTTAAGTTAAAATAATCATTTTACAAGCTGATAGCAGAGCTGTTTATGACTGGATTCTGAGTCCTGACCTGAGGATCCGACATCCTTCTGCCACTCGCGATTTACAATCTGACAATGGCTGATAGCAAACTGCATCATTCCATGCCTCTAAACCCATGAGCGCTAGATCTTCGTAGAGCGCCTTCAGAGTTTTTATTGCAGAATCCAATGACCTACCAGAAGGGGATTGACAACAGAAGAATTCGCAGATTTAAGGGAGATGTTGACGTTTTGTCCGTATACCTAGCGGCCAAGTCGTCATTTTGTCCATATACCCGATAGATGACACCCATACCGCTCCTTGGCCAACAGACTTATAGCTTACGGCGTATGACTTTGAACATCCTCTATCAACTGCGATAGGCTGCAGTGCGAAGATCCGCCGACATCCATTGCCTTCCTCGCCAGCTTTCCCAAGTGGGCAACCCTCCTCCTCCTTTCCTCTCCTTCCTCTCCCCCGTTCATCATCATCTCTATTTTATTTCTAACGTCCTCCCTGTTCAAGTAGTCTTCGTCGGTTTCCATCGTCATCAAGAACGGAAGCTTTACTCCGCTGGAGACCGCCACCCCAAGCCCATCTACCAGGAGGCTTTCGTTAAAAAACTGGTCAGCAAAGCCAGGCCAAGTTAGCAGGGGAACTCCGGCGGTGATTCCCTCCAGGGAGGAGTTCCACCCGCAGTGCGTGAGGAAACCTCCGACCGAAGGATGAGACAAAATTGTCATCTGTGGGGCCCACCGCCTAATTATCAGGCCTCGATCTCTCGTCCGCTCCTCAAAGCCCTGAGCGAGCCACTCCTCCAGTTCTCCACGATTTCCGCAATCTCGAATCACCCATATAAATTGCCGCCCAGTCGCCTCCAGCCCCAGGCCGATCTCCTTGTGGCGAGCTAATGAAGAACCCACGAGGGTTCCGAAGCTAACGTAGACTACTGAACGCGGTTCCTTGCAATCGAGCCAATCTGTGCATTTCTGTGCGTCGATTTCCGACTTATCGCCCCTTTCTGCCTGATCAGTCGTTTCCTTGTTGCTCAAGGACAGAGGCCCCACCGTCCATATCTTTTTTCCTAAGCTCCTCTCGTAGAGATCTATGAACTGCGGCTCCAATTCTTCAAAGGTGTTGACTACCACGCCGTGGCAGGCTGACTCGGCCGCCAGCGCCATGTCGGCCATCCAGGCAAATTCAGGTCGGGGGAAAAAACCGGGCGCCTGGGACCTGCTGACCTCGAAATGGAAGGGCAATCCAGGGACAACGGTGGAGTCCCAGTCTGGGTCTCTTTCTCCGTCCTCTGGGCGTTTTTTGTGGTACAAATTGTGTTCGCAGAGAAGAGTGAAGCACGGCATGCTGTAGAAATGGAATCTCGGCACGCCGAGGTCGCGCGCGACATCGCAAGTCCATGGATGAAAGAAGTCGGATATCATGCAACTGGGCCGCGGTGTGGTGCGCCGCAGGTGAAGACGAAGCGGCTCCTGTAGCAACTCAACGGCAACGAAGAAATCCCTCAGCGACGACATCGAGGGGAGAAGGTCGATAGTCTCGCATCCCTCCGGCAACCCTGCTTCCTTGCAAGGAAAATCAAGACAGAGGAACCGGATAGGGAGGCCTTCATCCTTCATCCGGTTGACGACGGAATGGATCCGCGAGAGATTAAGTTGCGTCGTGACGAAGGTGACGAGCACCCCTCTTTCGGCTAATAGACGGGCGAGGTCCAGCATTGGGATCGAGTGGCCGGGCGTCATGAGGGGTACCAGTACGAAATGGAGTTCCTCCTTTCGGGCCATGGTTCCTCCAGACGTCGGAACCAATGACCACGAAGGAAGGAAGTAGAGGGAAATATATGCAATAAAACGAGGGATGCCAGAGAGAGCAAAGAAGTTGCTAGGAGACGGGGATGCCACCTGGCGAGGTCTCAGCCACACAGGTCTCACGAGGGTCTGATTGAACTGGTCATCCCTGACGAACTACCCGCGGACTCCGTCGTAATTCGCACCCGTTTGAACATGAATCAAGGATTCACACACGATAACGGGTACCGTTCATGAGGACAACCCAGAGCCATTAGAAAAAAAATATCTTCATCACCTGGTACTGCCGTCCTCCTTCTCCTTAACGGGGGCAGTTTAACCAATGGCATTTCACACTTTCTGGACAAAAAAAGAATTAAGATGATCTGGCGCTGTCCTTCGGCGTCTCCTTTCTGGAGAAGTCGACCGAAGCCGGTCACCTCTTTGACCAGGCCTAATCACTCTGTGCATGACGAAGAAATTCTCTACCCGCCCTTTAAAAAATAACTAGGATGACCTGGTGCTACCCTGCTGAGTTTCCTTCATGGGCAGTCTAACCAATGGCATTCACACTCTCTGACCAGGCCCAGTCAATCCATAAACAAATAACAACTCTCTCACCTCCGTTTTTTTTTTATGTACTGCTGAGTTTGACTAGAAGTCAGAGATGTACTGCTGGTTCACGATTTCCACTCGCAATAAAATATGAAAGTACGTAAATCATGACCCACGAAAAATTCAATAAAATACGGGAAATAAAGAAGTAGTTAAAAAAAATTCACATTTTTGACCGCCATCAATCATCTTCCATTGGAGTGTTAAGGATATTCTAAGAATTTATTTACCTGATGAAAAACAGCCTTGGGTGATTCAGGTGTGCTCCAAATTTTACCCTTCTAGTGATTTTCTACGAGCCTTGGATCACTCATTCTCTTTGCACTCAGAAATGAATGCTTTCTCATGGAGCTGATTCCCTTAGCAATTCTCAAAGAACCCTTATCATATCCTTGAGTCATTGAAACAGAGTTTTGATATCAAAGAAAATGCTTCAAGTGTATGATTAAAATAGGCACAACTTTTCAACATTGAATCCACATGGAATTAGGTTTTAATTGGTATTTCTTCTCCCTAAACGCACTAATTTCATTATCCAAACTCCCTGGAGACTTGAAAGTATATTAGGTGAGGAAAATATAAATATTGCTGCATAAATTCAATCCACCATAATGATTGAAAACACCCCAAAATTGAACTCATTAAAGCCTCATGATAATGGCCAACTAGCCAGTCAAGGAAGGTGGGAGCCACCTAGCTCGCATGGAGCTCAAAAGCCATGTCATGTGTCACCTACATAATGTGCACAATGATTGCCACATGGAGAAAAGGTGATACCACAAGCCTAGATGGCACTTGCATGGTGCACGAGTGGGTGCCACGCATGCCCCCAATCAATAGTCATTACTTTGCATTAATGTGCCCATGGGAGGGTGATAACATCATTTCCTTTTATACCATGTATCTTACATTGATTTTTACATTGCAAGACTAAAATTTCCTTCACATGGTGGCATGCACAACATCAATCATGCATGCTTTAATCTATGTTGCCAATTGTCATTTAAAGCCCTTGAATTGAGCTGACATGACAACATCATGATCATCCCTTTGTTGTAGCTAATTGATGCCATTGTATTTCAATTACCCAGGGGGATCACGAAGAGTTCACATTTTTTGGAGCAGCCACAAGATGTAGTCATTAAATGACAATAGAAAAATTAGGATCAAAACTAGATAATAACAACAAATTAATTGTGCCACTCAATATAATCCTAGGTGTTAAAATGTTGGTGTTGATTTCTCTAATGGCTACAATTTTTCGTGCTGCTTGCCTCCCTCTCCTCTCTCCTCCCCTTAACTCAAGGCAACGGGGCTCTATCTAAGCCATCACACCTTGATTATAGGATGATGCAACAATTAACAACCGTCACAATCATCCTATAAAATAATTTTCCTTGTTTTTGGCAGTTCATTCACCATTTCTTGATTAAGCCATTTTTCATGATGTTTCGACAACTTTGGCACTATATGGTGCTCTTGATTGTCAGTGGGGACAAGACTTATGTGAATTTTCATAAATAATTTCTTCTTGAATTATAGTAGCAAGAGTTGAGAAAAATTGGAAATAAAGTCTTATTCAACATAAATGTAATTGTTCATTTATCCATTATAGTTTAGGAATGAACATTTCACCAAAAACATGCAGGACAAAGCTTTCATTTCTAGTTTAGATGAAGAATTAGATTAAAAATCATTGTTTTTCTCTCTCTTTGATATTGACTTGCTTGAATTTCTTCTTTCATTGATTTTACTTTCTCGATCTAATTTGTGTGTTCTTGGACTCATTTTAATTGGCTTTTCATATTCATAGGAAATTCTCACCTAGTTTCAATGTTATATTTTCTGAATTACTCTTGATTGCATAAAATCATCACTTTGATCCCTAGTTCCCCCATAGACTTGACCTTGACTCATCATCGTACTTAATTTCCTTACTAAGTTGAGATTTTTTTCTTCAAAAAATACATTTGTCACTTACCACTATCCAAAATTTCATCATTGAAATCACAACTCAACACTACATTACTTCAAAACTCCTTTGCACACCTGCATATCAAGAAGCTTAGAGAATTGGCCCCATGATGGGAAATGACCATATGAATCGTCACCACCATTTCAGGGCTCATGTTCTTCCTTACCTTGTTGAATTTGAATTCTCCAAGTAGGATAGATTGATGGTGTGAGTATGTTAGCCTCATCATTGGTGTTAAGTTTTGTTATATGATGAGTGGTGACTGAGAACGTTGGGAAACATCATCATTGAAGCCATTATTGTTGAGAGACATGCCAGACTCAAATCCAAGTGTAGAGGAGCCATTTTTGAAATGTTGTCATGCTATATGTCAACAATCAGCGTGCAACCACATGGCTCCTTCAACAAAAACTTAGGTAGCCTAAGCTTCTAGTGCTATCTCATGGACACTTGTAGTGCTTTATTCCCACTAGTAGCATTGCTAACATCCCAAAACATCACCCTCACCTCTAGAATTGGTTGCACATCTTGGCTCTTAAGCATTGTTGCTTCTGTCTTGCCGATGACCATCGGTTCTACGTTTTTCCAACCTGAGCAACAAAACCTCGACAACAACACCCAACGTTGCTAGAAGTACCATTGCACTGTTAGCACTATTGGTTCTAGGTTCACCATTGCAGCATCAACATTGCCTGATTTTGCCCCTGAGTTGGTTGTGCCTCCCAATGTTGCCCTTACATCATCGGTGCCACCCAACATCAACCCCAACATCAACATCACCACAATACCTAAGTTTGGTGTGACCTTGAGTCATCAAAACCCTCAATCCTCTGACATGATTGTGATGTTGCCTTGAAGCCGTCCTGATGTTGCTTGCCATTGAACCCACATTTCCTTGATGACACCTTGGCAAGCAGCCTCGGGTGTCACATCAAACTCCAACACCACTTGTTTTGGCACTATGTCTATTGATGCCAACTCTCTCGGTGTGGCCTTGGCATCTAGCACCATCTCTCGTGGCACCCCCACCCTATTGATGTCACCCCTTCACATCTCGCCTCCAAGCTTTGTCGCTTTGAGTGCCACTACTTTGAGTGCCACCCTGTAGGTGCTATTCCACCCTCCCGATGCAACTATTGGCTTTCTTTGTGCCACCACTACACTTCTTGGAATCGTCATCACCGATCTAAAGCTATGTTTCTAGGGTTTAGTGATCCATGAGACACAAATTGCCTGGGTGATGTGGGAAGCTTCCACGACATGCTTAGTGCCCCATAAGATGCAACCAATATGCTCAGCACGTGTGTGACAGACACCAAACAACACC
>CM044105.1:20213940-20310574 GCA_024174645.1 Lemna minuta
CGTGCACGTGCATTGATGGATGATCGCGTGGACTCAAGTCCACGCGATCGACGCTTCAGTCTTGGATCAAACGCTTGCGCTGATGCCACGTCAACTGCAAGAGATAAACGTGTGGGAACATAGTCCCACACGAAACAAAAAAGAAGAAATGTCACGTATAAATAAAAGATATTAAATTCTATTAATTTAAACTGAACAAAAGATTAATCATCTATTAAGCATGAAATTATCCCTAATTTATGCATAAATATCGACTTTAGTGAAATGACATACTAATGGAGAAAATTCCTAAAAAGTATGATAACATGCATCATATTCACATAAAATAAGCATGAATATGAGTTAATTAGGATAAGAATTTGGGTTATAAATGCATGTTATCAAGCCCCTGAGTCAATAATCTATGGCGGTGAAGAGGAAGCAAGTAGAGCAGACGTGCCTGACATGGAGGGAGCTAGAAGCGAGGTGAGGCGAGGTTGGCATAAGAGAATGCATCAATACTCACAGAGCAGCGCAACACGGATGCTAGGTGGTGCTGGAGAAAGGGGAGCCGAAGGAGTCAGAACTCCTTGGATAGTAGAAGGCTTGACGAATGGTCTCTAACATTTGTTGGCAGTAGGGTTCCACAAAGACCGACCGATCTTCGGTCGACCGGACCGAACCGAGACCGTCGGTCCATGAAAATGGGCCTTTGACGGTCTCGGTCACCATTCGGTCCAGTCCCACATATATTCAGTCCTGGACCGAAAAAAAAACGGTATTTACTTCTCTTCTCTCTCATTTTGCATTTTCGCTCTTCTTCTTGATTTAGCCTAAATCGTGGCCCACACCTTCTCTTCTGCTGCCTTTGCTACCAGTTTGTGGGAAGGTCTTCTCATTTCGCATTTAGGTCTTCTTTTCTTCTCTTCATCTCCAATCGAGCATTGAGTGGACAACGGAGCACGCGTGGAGGGACGTTCTCCAATCGATCAGTTCTCCTCTCCTCCATGTTTTCCCACGATTTTGTCTTCCTTCCCATCTCACTTTCTCTTCCTCTCTCTGTCATTCTCTTTCCGTCACACGCGCCACCATCTCACCCGCTCGTCTCTCACCATCTCGCCCAGCTCCTCTCTCAATTTCCATCTTTTGCACCTACGCATGCTAGCGCAAAAGTTTTGCGGCAAAACGCAGTCAGCTTAGTCATTCTGGAACAATTTCTTCGGTATCGGGGATCGTCGTTTAGAATCCTTTGAGGAAGATCTCTATCTCGCTAATAGGCAAGATATAGAACTGTGAGAGATAATATGGATGGATGATGAGGAAAATGAATGTTGAAATCGACTCTAAGCGGAGACGATTTGATTAAGATGAAGACGAGGTCATATGCTTGATTCTCCCATTTTCCTCTTGTGATTTCCACTCTTCGATTGGTCGAACGAAGTAACTTCTTATAAGTGGCCTTATGTTGGTCATTACGTGTCATGATTCTTGTGTTAATGTATTTGAGTCTCTAGATGTTTAGCATGAAAGAAATTTTTTAGATATCTCTCTTTTCTGTTTCCTAAGCCTAATCCATCATAATTTGGCATTATGATATATCATCTTCTGCTCAATGCTTGGTATTAGTTTAATTTTTCAAGAGACTTTGGCCTAGAGATATCTTATTTTTAGGTAAATTTTTCGTCCTTGTACTTCCGAATTCTTAGTTTAGTTTCCTTCCTCTAACTTTCGGGGATGTCCCCTTGTGAAAGCTGATACTTCAATTTTCTTAGTGAGATCATAGCCAAGATTTCTTTGTTGATCAAAAAGGGAAGATCACCCAAAGTCGAAGCCAATGAACCTCTGGTACTATATATATACACATGTGTTTTTGTTGGCCCCCCTCCCACCCTACACCCCTCTCTACACTAATTTGAAACAAAAGATAGCTTCATGCAGATTCATTTCCACCAAGATCCCTTCTCTTTTGCTATTCATAAGTCATTCCCACCTTCTCTTTTCTACTCTCTAAAACTCTTGGAGCAGGCCACCAATTCTTACACTCATCGAGAGTACATTTCCCCAGTTAATTAAACTTCTAGGTGGGAAATTTTTTGACATTTGAAACTAGTTTTTGATATTTGAAAAATTTTTACATTTAAAAATTTGAGACCGAAATTAAGACCGAACCGAACCATGACCGAGGTAGACAGAGACTGAGAATGAATTAAGGTTTAGACCGATTATTGTGCCAAAAACCGAACCGGACCGGGACCGTTGAACCCTAGTTGGCAGGATGGTTCTGCTTGCCATAGTGAGGACATGTCGAAAGGAATTGGGGCATTGCCCACGAGGAGGACTGACGAGATGAATCCATGAGGTCATTGAATACACGCACAGACATGTCAAAACAAGTTCTAAACTGAATAATTTTGATAAATAATCAAGAATTAGATAGTATGGAGGTGAATAAGGGTTGAATCCATGGATAATTAAGGTATTTTTCAAGTATTTCTTCAAATTTGATCCAATTAAATGATGAATTGAGGTGAAAAATTAGGGATTTTGATAAATTTAGAAAGATAACTCAAAGACGAATCCATAGAATTAAAAATCACTCAATTTGGATCAAGATTCGCGGAGAAATCAAAGAGCAATATTAGGTAGAAAATCGATCATGAGGAGAGAGAAAAACCAGAATTCAATCTAAATTTAAAATATTCTATGATTTAAAATTAAAAGATAATGATACATGATAAAATATTAAGATGAAAATGCATAATCTAACCTAAAGTCACGCTCGAATTGATCCAATAAATCGCCGGATCAAGGGCTTTTCACTCCACAAATTCAAAGACAAAATTCGGCATTCAAGAGATGATTTATCCCTATTCTTTTGACAAAATCTTGATTTCAAACACTCACTCGATGCGGAAATGAGTCTAGAAGAGGAAGACATCAAGAGATTCAAGGACCGAGTTGTCTAAATAGTCCGTGATAACAGGCAAAAATATGCTCTAAACCATCCTTTTATCTGCATTTTGATTATTAAAAGTTTGAAATCAATAAGGATTTTGCATGTTATCATGATGTCATGCCTGAAATAATCACTTTTCATTGCATTTTAAAATGGGTAGTTAATTACAAATAATTAGTGCTATTATGAGAAATTTTAAGTAATAATTAGGATTCTCATAAATAAATACTCTTTAAGCAATTTACTAATAATTGTTGGACAAGATAATCTAAATTTACTTTAAATAAAACATTATTTTCTTTTTCTGAAATAATCACTTTCAAAGGTTTTCTTAATTTTCTATTATATCAATAAAGCCCTAAATGGGCCGATTTGTACTTATGTTTTTTTTTTGAGGAATTATGGGCAGGAACCGTACATGACAGGCGGGAGCCAATCACATGAAGAAAAGGTGGGCTGTGTACACAACGATGTGTACACAACTAACGGACAGCTCACCTGCAGGGTACACGCACCAACACATGCATGGCGTTCTCCACCAATCAGATGGAAGCAGATCAGGCGTTGACCAATTGCAGCGAACAGCACTGACGCATGTGTGGAGCGAGCCGCACCAAGGACTCAACAAACTTAAAAAAAGAAGGGGAAACAAATTTCACGATTTCGGGAAACCTTAAGAGGAGAGGAAGATCGGCGAAATCGGGTGTTCTTGATTTCCCGCCTGAAGAAGATCGGCCTGGAGGACACACCGGGGAAGAAGATCCAATCGTAGGTTTGTAGTTTCTGAAATAGACTTCATTTTCGGTTCTCTATTCACGCATTCTTGTTCGCGTGAATAGGTTTAGATACGACAGTTTTTTGTTGTTGTTGTTCTTTCATCGTTTCTTTTATTTTCTTTCATTTAATCTTTCTAAATAGAATGATTTCTCAATCGTATTCTTTTTACACTTAACTGTTTGAAAATTTTCTTACACAGTAATATTTCTTTTCGAGATTCTTTTAGTTAATCCGTGAAGTCTAATTTAGGTTCTAGTTTGAATTTCATTCGTGTACTTTGGATTTCGGGAGAGTCTATTTTTCCCTCTGTAAGAAACGAATAAGAAGTAGATAAACGAATTTCAATTGCATTAATTTTAGTCCTTGTTTCGGAATGTCTTGAACTTCTAATTTGTAATTTCATTTCAGTAATTAGGTTAGTCTTTCCCTCTCTGGAAGTTGGTACAGTAGATTGTTTTCTTCACAGCTCACTTGAAACAACAACCTAACATTGCATTTAATATTTTTAAGTCTTCTGTGAGGCAGAGAGATTACGGACTGAAGCATGTTCATATAGTTAAAAAAATTTCTTAAAAAAACTATGAAAGATAAGAAAATTTCAATTGATAATAAAGATACATTGAAATAAGGACTCGGTGGAAAAACAAATTTAAAAAAATCAGTAAAAGTCATCTGCAGAAGCTTAAATAGGAGAGTAATCTACTTGAGATTGTTTGATAAACAAAATAGATCTTTGAGGTTTTAACACAGAAGAAGAGAAGTCCGATTAAGAAAAAAATTAGCAATTGTTTCTTGAAATTTTATATTTTGAAATTGCAATTAACTGCACACAACTGTCTTGGTGATTAGAGTACTTGATCTAGGAAAAAAATTCTGATTGAAATTATAAAAAAAAAGAAAAGAAGAGACATTGGTGCCACCTCCCTTGGATTCGACCCCTTACTATTCCACTTATTTTTAGATATTTGTAATTGTTGAAGGGAATTTCTTTTATATACATTTTATTGATTAAGTCTGAGAGAAAGCACTACAACGCATCACGTCCTCTATTTTTTGGACTTATCAGTCCGATTTACTCAAAACATAAAAGAATACATTTTTCATCGAAGAACATGTGAATAAATAGGACAATTTGGGAGTGGATGTTTGATTTAACTCTTAATCTTCAATCAACAGCTCAGATGAAACGCTTGGGTGCGAATTGTTGCCATTAAGTTTCATTTGTTCGATCGAAGAAGGAGCGCTTAGATTTCGCCACGTCGCTCGTGGAGAAGAAGCGTCGCGTGATCGCGTTTGTCCGATCATGAAATGACGATTGAGATGTCGCCACTCGTCCACTGAAGTCCATCAGGCAGATTTAATCTTAGCCATTATAACTCCTCAGATGAAGGGCTGAGATTAAGTTATTTTATAATGAATCGTCACTCAATCAGAGTGTTTTGCATACTCCTCAAATGAAGATCGACAATTGCGATTAAATCGAATGATCGGACGCTTCTCGTTGCGTCACGTCACCTGTGAATAAAAACAAAAAGAAATAGTCCCACATGACAAAAATTAACGCGATTTCAAGGGTATATAATTAGTGCAAATAAATGGGTTTGGCTTATATCCTGAAAAGGATGCTTAACCCACTAACTACACTCATGTGCACACACGCGCACACGTGTGCACGCACATGCACACGCGTACACACATGTACACCACGTAGCGCGTACACACGTTGCCATGTGGCGACACGTCACTCCTCTGCCGCGTCAGCTGCCACATTAGCGTGTGATAAAAACTTGATTTTTATTTTTAAAAATCCAAATAAAGTAAAAAAAGGAAAAATTCTAGAAAAATACCTAAAAATTAGAAAATTTATAACTTTTAAAATATAACTCTAAATTAACCCAAAATTATTTTGTTGAATTAGAAATTAAATAATCTATTATTTTAAAAATTCAAATTTAATAAATAAGAAGAGAATAAATTTTCGTATAAAAAATATACTCATTTCTGTTAGAAATTAAAAGTTAGAAAATTAAATGAGTATATATAAATTATTTTCTCTTATTATTTAATATTAAAACCCAATTATAATATCAACTATAGAAGTGAATAATCTACTCTAAAATATATTCTTTAAAAAATGTATAATTATCCCTAAAATAGTAAATTTTGAGATTATAACTTAAAATTGCATGAAATGATAAATATGCACTTAAAGTATGATAACATAAATAAGAACGGAATGTTTTATACCTAAATTTGCATTAATAATCAAATAATTACATGTATAAATTGCATGTTATCATGAACGACTACCATCAAAGCGAGGACGGAGACCACCATCATCGCGAGCTTGAGGAGCATAAACTATCATTGCTAAGGGAGGCATCATATCTCCTAGAACATAAGAGGGGGGGGGGGAGCGTACTAGTCGTGACTGAATGAACATCAAATAAAATGGTAGTGATTCTACGGACACAGTTACTAGAGAAAAGAGAGCCCCTAATTTGAGACACGATAGAGGGATGAAGCCAACTAAGATAGATGACAGGATAGAGCTCCTCACATCAATGCTTCAACGTCATAAGATATGTGGTGGGAGTTACTAAAGGTCGACCTCTTGAAGTAAAGTTTTCAAGCCACTGAAGTGGGCCAAAAGATCGCCTTGCTTGCAAGTGGGAAGAGACTCAAAGATCTCTACCATAAAGCTGATATTCTTCTTATTATTATACATTGTCTCAAGGGTTTACCAAGATAGTGTGTTGGCTTGATGTGCAAGAGAGACTTGAAAAATGTTATGCTCGGTACTATGAAGCATCCAAGTGATAATGGCTAAGTCAGATTACGACCAAGAGGCATAAGACATGTCGCAAAGTGGATGAGGGTCCCCTGTGAGATGATTATGAAGGTTGTGAGACTTAAGAAAGAGCTCGAAACCAAAAGCCCATGTTGCGTAGTTATAACCAGTAAAATTTTAGGCAAGCCGAGTAAGTTGTGTCATGATTGAAAGATGAGTTGTGGATTGATGGATATTATGTGGCCTATAAGCCAATCACACTTTCATGTATCTTGTTTATGTTCATTGAAATGAAATTTATTCATTGTCATTCTTGTGTGATATTTGCAATGAAGTCCATGAGCATGTGCAATGACTAAGTGAATTATAATGAGATCATAATATAGTGATCACTAGTTTTTAAACATATGTTCTAAACATTCATATTCGTGGGATATTCGAGAAGGACATCAAATTATTCGAAAAGAATAGCACTATCTAATCCATGTCATATGATGAGTATGGCTGATCCTATAGCCATCGGTGTGGAGACACTAAGGATAGATAGTGGGTGCTCTTTGTAGAAAGAGTTCACTGAATTGATCCGTATGAATCCCTGAATAGTATTATACCTAACTGTCAATCAGGTTGATTCATATCATGGTTGTGTATGTGGTCCTTTGACTTGAGACACCAAAGACATCTTGTGGATGGATGATCGTGTTTTGATTATGACTTACGAATCCCTAGTCACAGGATATCTAAAACGTCAAATATTGTATACAACATGAAGTCCACGAAGATGATTGTGTGGTCAAGATGGGATCATCCACCCTCGGTATTTGAGGAGATTGACTCCAAGGAATGAGATGCGATGAAATCCTTGGCCAAGGTAGTAGAAATATTGAAGGAGTTCTTGATGATTTCTACACGCATCAGTACTAACTTCAGTGACCGATTAGGGTTTGACAATTGACCATACCCTAAGTCATTCATGAGTCTAATGTGGATGAAGGATTATACATACATGGTAGTCGATGACGGGAAGGTTCCATAAGTGAGTTCTTACATACTCCATATCTCTTAGTGTACGTGGTATACCTTGGCACCCAACGGGCTGGCAACTCAACCTATCGATTGGGTTAAATCGATTCTTGATTAATTAATCTATATGTGGATATAGATAATTAATTAAGGTTGACCAATAAGGTGTTATTTGGACTATAGAGTTATTAACTAGTGAGATATATGGACCTAGAGGTTCACACATATAAGGTTTATGGATGTTAGTGGATATAGACATAATTATGAAGATTTTTATGAAAAAACCTCATACCAAATGTCTATAAATAGGGGGAGGACGACCACAACTAAAGGTACCCATGCAAGCCTTGTAGGAATTCTCTCCTTTCTTCTCTTTCTCTCTTGGTGAAGAGCTTTGAAGAGGAGATCTTGATGGGATCTGACGTCGATAACTTTCTGAAATTTTGATCAAAATATCAAATGTAGCGGAAAAACATTGAATCGGACATTCAAAATACCAAGCCACCAAAAAACAGATGATCCTATCATCTAGTATGAATAAGAAAACATACTTACAGGTTTCCTTGAATGAGTTCTTGAAGCTATTCAAGTGTCTAGCCTCTAGCGGTATCCACACGGTCTCCAGATGGTTGGATCTTCTCTTCAAAGCTCTTCACCAAGAGAGAAAGAGAAGAAAGGAGAGAATTCCTACAAGGCTTGCATGGGCACCTTTAGTTGTGGTCGTCCTCCCCCTATTTATAGACATTTGGTATGAGGTTTTTTCATAAAAATCTTCATAATTATGTCTATATCTACTAACATCCATAAACCTTATATGTGTGAACCTCTAGGTCCATATATCTCACTAGTTAATAACTCTATAGACCAAATAACACCTTATTGGTCAACCTTAATTAATTATCTATATCCATATATAGATTAATTAATCAAGAATCGATTTAACCCAATCGATAGGTTGAGTTGCCAGCCCGTTGGGTGCCAAGGTATACCACGTACACTAAGAGATATGGAGTATGTAAGAACTCACTTATGGAACCTTCCCGTCATCGACTACCATGTATGTATAATCCTTCATCCACATTAGACTCATGAATGACTTAGGGTATGGTCAATTGTCAAACCCTAATCGGTCACTTTGAAGATTAATCTTGATGCGTGTAGAAATCATCAAGAACTCCTTCAATATTTCTACTACCTTGGCCAAGGATTTCATCGCATCTCATTCCTTGGAGTCAATCTCCTCAAATACCGAGGGTGGATGATCCCATCTTGACCACACAATCATCTTCGTGGACTTCATGTTGTATACAATATTTGACGTTTTAGATATCCCGTGACTAGGGATTCGTAAGTCATAATCAAAACACGATCATCCATCCACAAGATGTCTTTGGTGTCTCAAGTCAAAGGACAACATACACAACCATGATATGAATCAACCTGATTGACAGTTAGGTATAATACCATTCAGGGATTCATACAGATCTACTCAGTGAACTCTTTCTCCAAAGAGCACCCACTATCTATCCTTAGTGTTTCCACACCGATGGCTATAGGATCAACCATACTCATCATATGAGATGGATCAGATAGTGCTATTCTTTCCGGATAATTCGATGTCCTTCTCGAATATCTCACGAATAGGTATATTTAGAACATATGTTTAAAGACTAGTGATCACTATATTATGATCTCATCATAATTCACTTAGTCATTGCACATGCTCATGGACTTCATTGCAAACATCACACAAGAATGACAATGAATAAATTTCATTTCAATGAACATAAACAAGATACATGAAAGTGTGATTGGCTTATAGGCCACATAATATCCATCAGATCCAACCATCCGAAGACTGTGTGGATACCACTAGAGGCTAGGCACTTGAATAGCTTCAAGAACTCCTTCAAGGAAACCCTGTAAGTAAGTTTTCTCATTCATACTAGATGATAGGATCATCTGTTCTTGGTGGCTTGGTATTTTAAATATCCGATTCAATGTTTTTCCGCTGCATTTGATGTTTTGATCAAAATTTTGGAAAGTTATCGACCTCATATCCCATCATGGATGTCGGTGGAGTAGGGAGCACTATAGGTGGGAGAAAAATTAGAATGTTAGCACATGTGATAATGAAGTATCGGAACCTAGAGCTGAAGAGTATGGAGAGGATGTAGAATCCACAGATGAAGCCATAGATTATTGATGAAGATTTGGTAAGATTCTAGGATGATAGATATAGGTGTGAATAAATACATCGTCTAGAGCTTCGCTCTAGAATGGAGCGGAGGACGCTGCGTAGAGATGCACGTCACAAAACGTTGGATGGAGCGGAGTGACGGATAGCACCCCTGGTGTTGATGACAAGAAGGCTTGACCGTGGTGATGGGTGTAGACAATGATGGAGAGGAGACTGTGCTAGAGTGGGAGGAGGCGGCGTGCCCCAAATGGCAGCTGTAACGTTTGATGGTGGCAGCAGTGGGAGCATTTTATGACTCTGTTACCATGTTGGTGATGAGAGCAAGAAACTCCATAATTGTATGCGGAAAGGAGAGTACATAGGTCCTAACATAAGAGGTGAAGATGAGAGGCCCTAAATGGGCCAAGAGATTGATACCACCCTTGGACTAGTTGTTGAAAATAGCTTTCTATTCTCACCTTTTCTTCATTGCCAAGCTCACAGCTTGATGTGCTTCTTTTCAGAGCTAATTCGATGCACTGTTTGCCTCCTCCACTTGTTGGGTCTTAATCATCATTAAGTGGACATAAATATGTATTATTATGGATAAGCTATCATTTAATACCCATTAAGTGATTCAATTATGTTTAATTAAGGAGATTAAGATATTTATTCAAGTTTGGAGTTAGTTATATATAGAGATAGTTAATTCTTTATTAGTTAATAACATGATGACTTGCTAAAGAATATAAAGGCTTGAGCTATCCTCTATTTTACTTTAAATAGAGAGACTATGCTCTACTCGAGTAACCCATGCTCTAATTCTCCGAATAGATTCCATTTCTCTTAGAGCTTTAATGGTTGACTTGGGGATACTCAAGAGACCTATCTCTTATAAAGATCTCAAGGTCACGAAGAATCACCTAATCAACTCAAGCAAGATTACATTTATATTTATATTTTTAATAATCTTATGGAACCTAGATACAAATTCTAAAATTCTTACACCGCCATCTTGATTTCTCTTGATAAGCTACTTCAAGGTTCTGTGGTTGCTCTTCAAAATTGTAAGTTAGGGCCCTTTACAGCATTTGGCACGATTTTTGCGTGAAAATTATTTTATCCTCTTGCATCAAATTATTTTATCCTCTTGCACCTAATTTGAAGCAATTATTCATCAATAGTACGATGGCATCTTCTGATTGTAATCTTGCCAAAACTTCTATGCCTCCATCTGCGACCTCACCTACAATTACCCCTATGATTATGCCTTGAGCAGCCATTAAAATGATATATGATCCATTGAGGCCTTATGATCTGCCTCCAGGTGAGTCACCCTCCCTTTTCTCAATCAAACTTATAAAGTAGCATGCTCAGAGGACTATTCCAAATGGCAAGCCAATGTTCTTGATGCCTTATCTATTAAGAATAAGTTTCATTTTTTTATGGCTCTATCTTCATGCCATCTAAAGACAACACCATGTTATACTCTAAGTGGGTGAAGACAATGTCTGAGCAATATCATGATTGCCATTTCAAATCATTATCGTCAACAAATTTGGTCAAGGATGCATGTCTAGAGTGAAAGGTGCATTTTGATAAGACATATGGAAATCGAATATACCAATTATTTAAAAATTTATGCACCCTTTTGCCAAGGATCTGAATCGGTCACCAATTACGTCTCCAAGCTCAAAATATTATGGGATGATATTCAGACTGTATGAATGCCCTGCTCTTCTTGCAAGGGGTGTGAAATGTATGTTTACCAATTCGGTCTCAAATGCTAGTGAGGGATCTCATTCTTGTGCATGAGGATGACTAATCAAATAGGAAGAGGACTTGCGCAAGACTACACAATCGCTTTCCCAAGATGTAGTATTTGTAGCAATGATTAACACCAAGAATCTCCTGGCAACAAAAATGCTCCACGGAAGGTTAATGAAATTTTCACACTTGGCAAAAAACTATTCGATACAAGAGATTTATGAATCGTAAGGGCAAAACTATGATCTAAGAATTATAGAACGAGTAAAAAAAACCAAACAGCGAGATTCTTGAGATATTCGCCAGCTGGATGACTCTGTGGTCTGTCGTGGTGCGCGTCGAACCCTTGTCGTCTTTCCTCTCCACTCTGGGCTACTCGATTTTCTTAAGTTAAAATAATCATTTTACAAGCTGATAGCAGAGCTGTTTATGACTGGATTCTGAGTCCTGACCTGAGGATCCGACATCCTTCTGCCACTCGCGATTTACAATCTGACAATGGCTGATAGCAAACTGCATCATTCCATGCCTCTAAACCCATGAGCGCTAGATCTTCGTAGAGCGCCTTCAGAGTTTTTATTGCAGAATCCAATGACCTGCCAGAAGGGGATTGAAAACAGAAGAATTCGCAGATTTAAGGGAGATGTTGACGTTTTGTCCGTATACCTAGCGGCCAAGTCGTCATTTTGTCCATATACCCGATAGATGACACCCATACCGCTCCTTGGCCAACAGACTTATAGCTTACGGCGTATGACTTTGAACATCCTCTATCAACTGCGATAGGCTGCAGTGCGAAGATCCGCCGACATCCATTGCCTTCCTCGCCAGCTTTCCCAAGTGGGCAACCCTCCTCCTCCTTTCCTCTCCTTCCTCTCCCCCGTTCATCATCATCTCTATTTTATTTCTAACGTCCTCCCTGTTCAAGTAGTCTTCGTCGGTTTCCATCGTCATCAAGAACGGAAGCTTTACTCCGCTGGAGACCGCCACCCCAAGCCCATCTACCAGGAGGCTTTCGTTAAAAAACTGGTCAGCAAAGCCAGGCCAAGTTAGCAGGGGAACTCCGGCGGTGATTCCCTCCAGGGAGGAGTTCCACCCGCAGTGCGTGAGGAAACCTCCGACCGAAGGATGAGACAAAATTGTCATCTGTGGGGCCCACCGCCTAATTATCAGGCCTCGATCTCTCGTCCGCTCCTCAAAGCCCTGAGCGAGCCACTCCTCCAGTTCGCCACGATTTCCGCTATCTCGAATCACCCATATAAATTGCCGCCCCGTCGCCTCCAGCCCCAGGCCGATCTCCTTGTGGCGAGCTAATGAAGAACCCACGAGGGTTCCGAAGCTAACGTAGACTACTGAACGCGGTTCCTTGCAATCGAGCCAATCTGTGCATTTCTGTGCGTCGATTTTCGACTTATCGCCCCTTTCTGCCTGATCAGTCGTTTCCTTGTTGCTCAAGGACAGAGGCCCCACCGTCCATATCTTTTTTCCTAAGCTCCTCTCGTAGAGATCTATGAACTGCGGCTCCAATTCTTCAAAGGTGTTGACTACCACGCCGTGGCAGGCTGACTCGGCCGCCAGCGCCATGTCGGCCATCCAGGCAAATTCAGGTCGGGGGAAAAACCGGGCGCCTGGGACCTGCTGACCTCGAAATGGAAGGGCAATCCAGGGACAACGGTGGAGTCCCAGTCTGGGTCTCTTTCTCCGTCCTCTGGGCGTTTTTTGTGGTACAAATTGTGTTCGCAGAGAAGAGTGAAGCACGGCATGCTGTAGAAATGGAATCTCGGCACGCCGAGGTCGCGCGCGACATCGCAAGTCCATGGATGAAAGAAGTCGGATATCATGCAACTGGGCCGCGGTGTGAGTGCGCCGCAGGTGAAGACGAAGCGGCTCCTGTAGCAACTCAACGGCAACGAAGAAATCCCTCAGCGACGACATCGAGGGGAGAAGGTCGATAGTCTCGCATCCCTCCGGCAACCCTGCTTCCTTGCAAGGAAAATCAAGACAGAGGAACCGGATAGGGAGGCCTTCATCCTTCATCCGGTTGACGACGGAATGGATCCGCGAGAGATTAAGTTGCGTCGTGACGAAGGTGACGAGCACCCCTCTTTCGGCTAATAGACGGGCGAGGTCCAGCATTGGGATCGAGTGGCCGGGCGTCATGAGGGGTACCAGTACGAAATGGAGTTCCTCCTTTCGGGCCATTGTTCCTCCAGACGTCGGAACCAATGACCACGAAGGAAGGAAGTAGAGGGAAATATATGCAATAAAACGAGGGATGCCAGAGAGAGCAAAGAAGTTGCAAGGAGACGGGGATGCCACCTGGCGAGGTCTCAGCCACACAGGTCTCACGAGGGTCAGATTGAACTGGTCATCCCTGACGAACTACCCGCGGACTCCGTCGTAATTCGCACCCGTTTGAACATGAATCAAGGATTCACACACGATAACGGGTACCGTTCATGAGGACAACCCAGAGCCATTAGAAAAAAAATATCTTCATCACCTGGTACTGCCGTCCTCCTTCTCCTTAACGGGGGCAGTTTAACCAATGGCATTTCACACTCTCTGGACAAAAAAAGAATTAAGATGATCTGGCGCTGTCCTTCGGCGTCTCCTTTCTGGAGAAGTCGACCGAAGCCGGTCACCTCTTTGACCAGGCCTAATCACTCTGTGCATGACGAAGAAATTCTCTACCCGCCCTTTAAAAAATAACTAGGATGACCTGGTGCTACCCTGCTGAGTTTCCCTCATGGGCAGTCTAACCAATGGCATTCACACTCTCTGACCAGGCCCAGTCAATCCATAAACAAATAACTACTCTCTCACCTCCGTCTTTTTTTTTTATGTACTGCTGAGTTTGACTAGAAGTCAGAGATGTACTGCTGGTTCACGATTTCCACTCGCAATAAAATATGAAAGTACGTAAATCATGACCCACGAAAAATTCAATAAAATACGGGAAATAAAGAAATAGTTAAAAAAAATTCACATTTTTGACCGTCATCAATCATCTTCCACTGGAGTGTTAAGGATAATCTTAGAATTTATTTACTTGATGAAAAACAGCCTTGGGTGATTCAGGTGTGCTCCAAATTTCACCCTTCTAGTGATTTTCTATGGGCCTTGGATCAATCATTCTCTTTGCACTCAGAAATGAATGCTTTCTCATGGAGCTGATTCCCTTAGAAATTCTCAAAGAACCCTTATCAGATCCTTGACCGACTTAAAAATGTGAGTCATTGAAACACAAGTTTTGATATCAAAGAAAATGCTTCAAGTGTATGATTAAAATAGGCAAAACTTGTCAACATTGAATCCACATGGAATTAGGATTTAATTGGTATTTCTTCTCCCTAAAAGCACTAATTTCATTATCCAAACTCCCTGGAGACTTGGATATAAATATTGCTGCATAAATTCAATCCACGATAATGATTGAAAACACCCCAAAATTGAATTCATCAAAGCCTCATGATAATGGCCAACTAGCCAGTTGAGGAAGGTGGGAGCCACCTGGCTTGCATGGAGCTCACACGCCATGCCAAGTGTCACCTAAATAATGTGCACAATGATTGCCACATGGAGAAAAGGTGGCACCACAAGCCTAGATGGCACTTGCATGGTGCACGAGTGGGTGCCACACATGGCCCCAATTAATAATCATTACTTTGCATTAATGTGCCCATGGGAGGGTGATAACTTCATTTCCTTTTATAGTATGTATCTTACATTGAATTTTATAGTGCAAGACGAAAATTTCCTTCTATGTAGGTACACATGGTGGCATGCGCAGCATCAATCGTGCATGATTTAATCTATGTTGTCAATTGTCATTGAAAGCCCTTGAATTGAGCTGACATGGCAACATCATGATCATCCCTTTGTTGTATCTAATTGATGCCATTGTATTTCAATTACCAAGGGGGATCATGATGAGTTCACATTTTTTTGGAGCAGCCACAAGATGTAGTCATTAAATGACAATAGAAAAATTAGGATCAAAACGAGATAATAAAAATAAATTGAATTGCGCCACACAATATAATCCTAGGTGTTAAAATGTTGGTGCTCATTTCTCTAATGGCTACAGTTTTGTGTGCTGCTCGCTTCCCTCTCCTCTCTCCTTCCCTTAACTCAAGGCAATGGGGCTCTATCTAAGCCATCACACCTTGATTATAGGATAATGCAATAATTAACAGCCATCACAATCATCCTATAAAATAATTTTCCTTGTTTTTGGCAGTGTATTCACCATTTCTTGATTAAGCCTTTTTCATGGAACTTCTTGACAACTTTGGCACTATATAGTGCTCTTGATTGTCAGTGGGGACAATATTTATTTGAATTTTCATAAATAATTTCTTCTTGAATTATAGCAGCAAGAGTTGAGAAAAATTGAAAATAAAGTCTTATTCAACATAAATGTAATTGTTCATTTATCCATTATAGTTTAGGAATGAGCATTTCACCAAAAACATGCATAACTAAGCTTTCATTTCTAGTTTAGATGAAGAATTAGAATAAAACTCATTGTTTTTCTCTCTTTGATAAAAAAACTTGCTTGAATTTCTTCTTTCATTGATTTTACATTCTTTCTCGATCTGATTTTTGTGTTCTTGGACTCATTTTAATTGGATTTTCATATTCTTCGGAAATTCTCACCTAATTTCATGGTTATATTTTCTGAATTACTCTTGATTGCATGAAATCATCACATTGATCCCTAACTCCTCATAGACTTGACCTTGACTCGTCATCGTACTTAATTTCCTTTTATGATTTTACTGAGTTGAGATTTTTTTTTCAAATCTATCACTTAACACTATCCAAAATTTCATCATTGAAATCACAACTCAACACTATATTACTTCAAAAATCCTTTGCACACCAGCATATCAAGAAGCTTCAAGAATAGGCCCCATGGTGGGGATTGACCATATGAATAGTCAACACCATTTCAGGGCTCATGTTGTTCCTTAACTTGTTGAATTTGAATTCACCAAGTGGGATAGATTGATGGTGTGAGTATGTTTGCCTCATCATTGGAGCTAAGTTTTTTATATGATGAGTGGTGAGTGATAACGTTGGGAGACATCGTCATTGAAGCCATTATTGTTACGAGACATGCCTGACTCAAAACCAAGTGTAGATGAGCCATTGTTGAAATGTTGTCATGCTATATGTCAACCATCAGTGTGCAACCACAAGGCTCCTTCAACAAAAACTTAGGTAGCCTAAGGTGCTAGTGCTATCTCAGGGACACTTGTAGTGCTTTAGTCCCACTAGTAGCATTGCTAACATCCCAAAGCATCACCCTCAACTATAGAATCGGTTGCACATCGTGGCTCTCAAGAATTGTTGCTTCTGTCTTGCCGATGACCATCGGTTCTACGTTTTCCCAACATGAGCAACAAAGCCTCGACAACAATACCCAACGTCGCTAGCAGTACCATTGCACTGTTAGCACTATTGGTTCTAGGTTCACCATTGCAGCATCAACATTGCCTGATTTTGCCCTTGAGTTGGTTATGCCTCCCAATGTCACCCTTACATCATTGGTGCCACCCAACATCAACCCCAACATCAACATCATCACAATCCCTAGATTTGGTGTGAGCTTGAGTCATCAAAACCCTCAATCCTCTGACATGATCGTGATGTCGCCTCGGAGCTATCTTGATGTTGCTTGACATTGAACCCACATTTCCTCGATGACACCTTGGCAAGCAGCCTCGTGCATTACATCAAACTCCAACACCACTTGTTCTAGCACTACGTCTATTGATGCCAACTTTCTTGGTGTGGCCTTGGAATCTAGCACGAGCTCTTGTGGCATCCCCACCCTATTGATGTCACCCCTTCACATTTGGCCTCCAAGCTTTGTCACTTTTAGTGCCACCCTCCAGGTGCCATTCCACCCTCCTGATGCAACTGTTGGCTTTGTGCCACCACTACACTTCTTGGAATCGTCGTCACCAATCTAAAGCAATGTTTTCTAGGGTGTAGTGACCCATGAGCCGCAAATTGCCCAGGTGATCTGGGAAGCTTCCACGACATGCTTAGTGCCCCATGAGATGCAACAAATATGCTCAACACATGTGTGTGACGACACCAAACAACACCCCAGTCTAGAGCTCAAGTCCACCCAATGATGTATACATACACTTGGCAAGTGATAACATGCATTTATAACTTAAATTCTTATCTTATTTAACTCATATTCATGCTTATTTTATGTAATTATGATGCATGTTATCTTTTAATTTTATGAATTTTCTCCATTAGTATGTCATTCTACTAAAGTTCATATTTATGCATAATTTAGGGTTAATTATGTGCTTTATGAATGTTTAATCTTTTACAAGGTTAAATAAATAGAAATTAATTACCTTACTTTGACTTTAGTAGAAGATTTAAAGGATTAATTCTATTTAAAGAATGATTGGATGATTAAAAGATCTAAATCTTAATGAATGCCATAGTGTTATTTTAATTCATCTTATATTCTTCTTTGAAATTATATTTTAAATGGCATGATATTAAAAAGAAAGAGAATTGTGATCCAATGGAGAAAATTTGAGATTAAAAGGACTTATATTTTAAGAGTTATAGATTTCTGAACATTTTAGATTTTTCTGGATTTTAATTTTTATCGAATTTCTATTGATTTTATTCTTTAATGAAAATCACAAAAAGTGGGGTTATTTACCGCAGGATCGCAGAGCTGACATGGCGCGCGAAACCCGCGCGGATGCAACGCGGCACACAAGGCCACGTGGGAGAGCCGCGCAAGCCCGCGTGACGTGTAGGTGGCGCACAGATGGCGCGGACGCGTGATAGGGGGCCACGCGAGTCCACGGGGACACCCGGGTGGTGCCACGTGGCAAGGGGGCTGGCAGGTGAAGGGCCCACGGGTTAGTGGGCCCTAGTGAGATAGTTGGGGTGGTAACGCAGTAGCGTTAAACCGCCCTAGCTTTTATACTCACGCTTTTTCATTTTTTCTTCCGTGTGGGACTATGTTCCCGTGGAATTTCGTTTGCAGGTGATGTGGCAGCACGGGTGGCCTCGGATACGATAGCGATGCATGCATCGCGTGGACACGGAGTCCACCGGATCGTTGATCGAACACGTGCATCAAAGGAGGCTTAAGTGAGCTTGATCAACGTCTCACCTTACGACATGTGGCGTCACGAGAAGCTCCCGATCTTCATCAGATCAAGTGCACAAAATGAAGCCGTTGATCGCGTTAATGAAGATCGGACGGCTTTGATTAAATTGCGATCGTGGCACGTCGTGTTGTCACACGTGGACGCATTGGACTCACCTCGACGATTGACGGCGATCGGACGGCGGAAACCCACTGATCGTGAGATCATGGCTCACGATCACCATGCGATCATGGCCCACGATCAACGTGTGATCGTGGCTATCAATGGGCCTTCCACTGGATCAAACGGCCCGCGTTTCTTGCAGGAAATCCTCTTTAAAAACCGATGTTCTTCTCTTGTTTTCTTAACTTTTGATCGATTCGTGAAGCAATTAAGAGAATTTGAAGGATGATCTTGAGTTCATCACAATTCCCTTGCGTATAGACTTGATCGCGATCTTATTAAGACAGGATTCGTCGTGATTAATCGTCAGATTTGATCAAATTTTCCCCTTGCACGCCGAACGTCCGCCGAGGAAGAAATCAAGCCAATACTCTTTAATCCGCGTGAATTGAAGTCAAATCTTCACGGAAATCGGGTTAGCAGTGAGTTTTGATCAATCCTCTGACGATAATTTGTATTTAGATTAGATTTACATAGTTAATTTTGCATTTTAAGTCGTTCTGTTCTTCAATTTCGCCCAAATTTGGTTTGAATTTTTTCTGATTTTGAAATAAGGATATCTCTCTGATCGTAAGTTCGAATAACTTGATTCTAGTTTCATTGGATTCCTTGTTTCATCAGCTTTCCTTGGATAGAAAATTCATTAAATTCTAAGATCATTTGACCCCTCAATTTAATGTTTGACCAATCACTGTTCATTCTCAATCCGAATTTGGGTGTTGACTTGCGGGATCAATTACTCCTAAAATATAAATTAGAATTTGACGATTTTGGTTTGTTTAGAATCCTCTGGTTGTTAGCTTTCTATTGATATATCAACTTCAAGATTTGGATACCATTTGATGAGTCAATTCAAAGATTTTCTCTGAAGTTTTCATTTTGGGATTTTTTCGATCTTTGATTTTCAATAATTCATAGTAAATACATTTCTTATCGAAAAATTGCGAATTCTATCAATAAATTCCATTTTCTCTATAGATTTTGAATACATAATTTTCGTAATATTCTGACATCTTTTGATTCTATGATTTTACAGAAAGTCGACTGTTGGTCAAAGTCAACGCTTTGACCTTGATTTTTGACTTTTCTCTATCAAATCAGAGGTCTAAAATCTTGAAATCTCCAATCTCATATATTATATCATTTCTATTCATAAACTCTCATTTCTACTTCTTAAAATCTTGAATTAAACCAAAGTTTGACCCAAGTCAACTCTGCAATAAAAGTTAACCTTGTTCTCTGTGGATCGACCCGATACTTACACTTTACTTGATTTTATATATTTGTCATTGTGAGTTCGGAATTATAAATTTTGTTTGACCGACGTTTGTGTGTTTTAACGACCGCATAAAATGCTTCGTCAGCAAGCAAGGGCAAGTTCATTACACGTGGAATGCATACTCGGTACACAATTTCACATACACTCACTGGACATTCGTTCCACTTCCACACACCTCTCATTGCCTGCAGTACCTCTCAGTTGAGAAAAAGGTGGGGTCACAAAAATCTGTACTTGTGGGGTTCATAGAAGGAGTTCTCATAGCTATTCAAGTTAGATCTCCTCTTCAATACTCTTTATCATAAGTGAAAGAGAAAAAAGGAGAGAGTTTTCACAAGATTTATATGAGCACCTTGAGTTTTTGTCTCTCTCCCCTTAGTTATAGACATTGGGTATATTAAAATTTTACTAAAACTCTCAAATTTATGTTTATAGCTACCAACATCTATCAACTTTATGTGTGCGAGCCTCTAGGTCTATATATCTTGTAAGTTAATAACTCTACAGACCCACTAACGCTTAGTGGTCAACCTTATTAATTATCTAGTTCATCATGTAAAATAATTAATTAATGATTGATTTAACCTCATCAAAATGTCAAGTTTCCAAATCATTGGGTGCCAAGATACATCATGTGATATAGAAGATATGGAGTATATAAGAACTCCTATATGGAACCTTGGCATCATCAATTACTATATATATAATCCTTCATTCACGTGAGACTTATTAATGACTTTATGTATCATCAACTATCAAACCTTAATTGGTTACTCAAATTAGCGCTGATGCAGGGAGGAAATCATCGAAAACATAAATTGGAAAAAGAATTCACTGCATTGATTTGTCAAAATCCCTCAATTGTCTTATACCAACTTATTAATTATATTGATTTATGCCACGATTGCGTATGTAGTTCTTCAACTTGACACACTTAAGGACATCTTGTAGATGTACGATCATATTGGGACTATGACTTATGAATCCTTAGCCATGGGATCTTCACACCAATGGCCACGTTATCAACCATGCTCGTTATGTGAGTTGGATTAGACTATACTATTTTTTACAGAAATCTGGATGTCCTTCTCGAATATCTCTTGAATAGAAATGTTTAGAGAACATCTTTAAACACTTGTGATCGTTATATTATGATCTCATCATATTTCACTTACTCATAACATATGTTTATGGACTTTATTATAAATATTACACAAAAATAATAATTTGTTTTATTTCAATGAATATAAATGAGATATATGAAAGTATAATATGGCTGCTAGACCACATATATCCATCAAAATTTCATTGTTAATAAAAATTAGAAGAGGTGAAGAGAAAACTAGTATAAGAAATAAATAAGAGAGAGTAGAAGTAGAGAGAGTTGAGGAGAGAATTATGAAACAAATTGTAGGTCATTGAAGAAGAGAGTTTAGGGAAGAGAAAGAGAGGAATAAAAGAAATACATCTCATTCTATTTTGAAACCCTTTTACAGACCCAAAGTTTCTTATTCTCACTAGTTGCTTTATGGCCGCACATTCCATTACTCTCATTACTACATGGAAATGAGCTTCTAGAGATCTCGTTGAACATATACTGCATTGAAAGAAGCGTTTCACCGGATGCTTTTTATGGGTAATCCCGACGGGCACAGAAGTGTGGGCCCATTAAACCATATTCGATCGTTGGGCTGTCCAAAAACACATTTTTAGTCCAGTCAATCACGACAAAGAGGTCCATGAAATCGATGACCCTTGCGGTTCGTTCCCCCACGTCGCCTAGCCCACCAAGAGCTTCGTCTTCGCATCCCGAGATAGCTCCACGAGGTCTAGCAGAGACGCGTCAGACCTCTGAGTTCCCGTGGACCACATTCCCACATGCATGCGATAAGAGAGATGGAGAGAGAGAGAGAGAGAGAGAGAGGGAGAGGGAGATCGATACTCCCAGCTTCACCTTTGTCTTCCACCAAATTGACAGCGATTTTTATCATCCAAGAATATACAGAATTCGCATCATCTGCTTCTAACGCATATTCATTACTCTTCCATTTTTGCGATACTGAAGCACTCGTTGGCGTCAGAATCAATCATTGCCGTTTGTCCGGGCCGGCATTCATTTAGTCGCTAATGCGGGCCAGACTCTCTGTTGACGATAACGTGAGCTCCTCTGGCGGCCGCTGTCATGTCATTTCTCACGGCACCCACCTCCATTATCATAACTCGTAGCCATTGTCAACTGTTTGAGACAGCGGCTCATGAACTCAAGTGGTGGGCAATCGGGCTGCGGTGAAACTGGATCCTTTTCCTTCGAGATCGATGTCGTGGAGTTCAGTAACAGGGGCGTTTTGACTTTTCGCAACAACGTTGAGGGCGCTGGTCCTGTCAAAATTCGAATTTTTAATCGGAACTTTAGCGGGCCAGTAGGCCGTAGCTGATTCATATTCTCGTCTGCTAAGGGTAGAAAAGTTTCCGCCTTTACAACTGGCGAAAGGCATTGCCACCTAGACAAGGGAAGGTAGCTAAGCGGAGGAGAGCTGTTTCTTCTCCGGCGAGTCGCCGGCGACATTACGAGGTGATTTCCGGCTTGCCCATTTGATCTCTTCTACTCTATGCTTCTCCTACCTGAGTTTTTCTTGCTTTCCAGTTTTTCAGATTTTCATTTTTTTCTCCCCTTCATTCGCCGAATCTCGTTTTTGGGGTTCCCGTCATTTCTCCTCCCGATCTTCGATTTTCCCGTTAACGCTTTCGAGTTTTCCTCTTCTTTTCAGGCATAAACGTCGGATTCCGTTGCCATGGCTTCCTCCACTCAGCGCCTCCCCGACTTCAAACAGTCCGTCAAACTCAAGTACGTGAAGCTCGGGTACCACTATCTCATAACCCACGGAATGTTCCTCATGCTCGTGCCCGTCCTGGTCGCCATCGCCGCCCAGCTGTCCACTCTCTCTGCCGAAGATCTCATCTATATTTGGGAGCATCTCCGCTACAACCTCATCTCCGTCACTCTCTGCTCTACGCTTCTCGTCTTCCTTTCCACTGCCTACTTCCTCACCCGCCCGCGCCCCGTCTATCTCGTTGACTTTTCCTGCTACAAGCCCGTCGATGCCCAAAAGTGCACCCGAAAAATGTTCCTCGAGCGCTCTCGACTAACCAACGCCTTCACGGAAGAGAATGTCGACTTCCAGCGCAAGATCCTCGAAAGATCTGGGCTCGGAGAGTCAACCTATTTCCCGGAGGCAGTCCACAATATCCCGCCTAATCCTTGCATGGCGGAAGCGAGAAAAGAAGCCGAGACAGTGATGTTCGGCGCGCTTGACGAACTCTTTGACAAGACCGGCGTGAAGCCGAAAGAAATCGGCATATTGATCGTTAACTGTAGTCTTTTTAACCCTACTCCATCTCTGTCGGCCATGATCGTGAACCACTACAAGCTCCGGGGGAACATCCTGAGCTACAATCTAGGCGGGATGGGATGCAGCGCGGGGTTAATATCCATCGACCTCGCCAAACATCTCCTCCAGGCGCAAGCCAACTCTTACGCGCTGGTCGTCAGCATGGAGAACATTACGCTGAACTGGTATTGGGGAAATAACCGCTCCATGCTAGTATCCAACTGTCTTTTCCGCATGGGCGGCGCCGCGATACTGCTCTCCAACAGGCGCGCCGATCGCCGCCGCTCTAAGTATAGACTAGTGCATACGGTGAGGACCCACAAAGGCGCCGACGATAAGTGCTTTACCTGCGTCACTCAGGAAGAGGACGAAGTGGGGAAGATTGGAGTCGCTCTCTCCAAGGACTTGATGAGCGTTGCAGGAGACGCTTTGAAGACTAATATTACTACTCTGGGGCCGCTTGTACTTCCCGCCTCGGAGCAGCTCCTCTTCTTCGCGACTCTCGTTGGGAAGAGATTCTTGAAGATGAAGATCAAGCCGTATATTCCGGACTTTAAGCTGGCCTTCGAGCATTTCTGCATTCACGCGGGGGGAAGAGCGGTGCTAGACGAGATAGAGAAGAACCTGCAGCTGTCGGACTGGCACTTGGAACCTTCGAGGATGACGTTGAACAGATTCGGGAACACCTCGAGCAGCTCGCTGTGGTACGAGATGGCGTACGCGGAGGCCAAGGGGAGGATCCGGAAGGGGGATCGCACCTGGCAGATCGCGTTTGGGTCGGGATTCAAGTGTAACAGCGCTGTGTGGAAGGCGTTGAGGACGGTCAACCCGAAGGAAGAGAGGAACCCGTGGATGGACGAGATTGACTGCTTCCCCGTGGAGGTTCCCAAGTTCTCGGCCCTCTGATTGGGCGATGCGATGTTGACATTTTCCTCTGTCTCAGATTGTGCTGCTCATCCGTGACCTACCGCTCGAACCATTTTTTTCTTTTATGACGAATTAGTCAATCCTTCTAAATCTGGCTTGCGCTGACCTGGTCAACCCCATTTATGATGGAAATGTGTGAGACTAGAATGAGGGAAGATTCCTCTGATTAAACTTGCAGTGTTCAACCGGGGAGGGTCAACGAGAGAGAGAGGGATAAGGGGCCGAGGCTATACAAGCTCTGGGTCCATAGAGAGAGAGAGCGAGAGAGAGAGAGAGAGAGAGAGAGAGAGAGAGAGATGAGGAATAGAAGACACAGTGCTTTGCTTATAGTAGCACTAGGTCCATGGAGAGAGAGCGAGAAGAGGGACAGAGGACACATTACTTTGCTTATTCTAGATCTGGGGAGAGAGAGAGAGAGAGAGAGAGAGAGAGAGAGAAGAGGGACATAGGACACATTACTTTGCTTATTCTAGATCTGGGTCAATAGAGAGAGAGAGAGAGAGAGAGATGAGGAGTTGAGGGCACATTACTTTGCTTTTACCAACTCTGGGTTCATGGAGAGAGAGAGAGAGATGAGGGATAGAGGACACATTCTTTGCTTCTACTCGTTCTGGGTCCATGGAGAGAGACATAGAGGGATGGGGGATTGAGGTCATATTGATTTGCTTATACAAGTTCTGGATCAGCAGAGAGAGATAGAGAGAGAGCGAGATGGAATTGAGGGCACATTACTTCGCTTCTACTAGCCCAGGATTCATGGAGAGAGAGAGAGAGAGGATGGGACTGAACTCCTTTGCTCTTACTATACCTGAATCCATCCTCCGCAAGGAGCTCCACTTAAAGCCCCAAAGCAAGTCTTTGAATTCATATCAGGACGAAAACTATACATCAGGATGGAGAATCAGGCGAGCGGCAAGGAAACACTCACTGCATTGTCTTTGCCTCTGAACATAAACCACATCTTCTGATTCTTCTTCAAATCATTCACAGAAGAGAGAGTGATTTAAGTCGCTCCTCATGCTCAGGTTTCAGCTTAGGCGGTGCATAGCACCCGCCGAGATCCTCCACCACATATTCCTGCACATCATGTATACAAATAAGATTCAAATACGAAATGGGTTCACTGGTATGAATGTATGGGGTGTGCCTTGGTGAGCTCCCTCTTAGTAAGAATGTGGTAGTGCTTCTGCCAGATACGCTGAACTGCCATAGTGGCAGCGAGGAAGCCATAGGCCACACCAAGGATGGCAAAGACAATGACGAAGATGACAACAAGGGCGAAGCAGGCCTCCATGGATGCGGGGAAGCAGTCCAGAATCCCCCACCCATAACAGCAGTTGCGGCATCCTGCCATACATGGATCGTTGTTGCTCACTGATGAGCAGTGAAGTACCAGCCCGAAGAATCCCATCATCACGAAAAAGATCACCACCCCTGTGAATTCATGCATGATGAGCATCATTGTTAGGTTACAGAAAAATATCCATTAATTGAATGAGTGATGTTTGATATTCTCAGCCACATAGAGCACACATTTAGGATTAGAAAGAAAAGAAATGTAGAAAATTCTATAAGTTGTGTGGAATGAGAGGAATTTTATTACTCATCTGTACGGGTATCCCAGAAACAGATAAGCACATAATATGCTGTGCCTGGCACCTTGCATATCATGACAGGACATTGACTGGTTAACATTCTGCTATAGCCCGGCAGGGTTTTCATCAGGATTTACCTTAGAAGATGGCAAATAGAAGAGGGACCGGGAGAGATAAGACAAGGGAGAAGATAGCAACAGGAAATAATGTTGATGATCTACGGGAAAAAGTGGGCGGATCTGAGACCCGAAATGGGGAGAACAGACCTACACTCCAGGGGAAACTAAGAGAGATAATTTTACATTGATGAATTTTTTTTTGAAATGCATATATAATTTTACATTGATGATCCTTCTATACCAAAAACAGTAGTTCTAACCCCAATTAATAGCCTCTCAATTAGGCCCTACCAATGATAGACTTACACGCTGTTATATGATAGTACCACATTCCTGTCCGGGATTAGACAACAGGGTCATCTCTTTACTCTCCTTCTATCTGGGAAAATCCCTCCCTCTCTCATTCTCTCAATCAATCTCTATCAATCTATCTATCTTAAAATATTTTATAAATTATCCCAAATTCTCAACGGTTGGATTTCATCAAGTGGCTGAGAATCATCCCTGTCATCCACGTCATGATGCATAATTATTTAGACCAGAGACAGCTTAGAAATAGGGTTTTTGGAAATTTTGAAAATAAGTATGGATAAAACATACCCAGACAGTAGTAAAACGGTATAGGGTGTTTGGACAATACTCGATCCCAACCATCACTAAACGAGTTTCTAAAATTTCCATCTCTATCCATGATATAGGCGATTCCACCGAGGGCAGCAATCACCTACGAGAGATGAACATAGAAATCAGACAAGTCGAAAATCACTCCAGGAAAAAAGACAGTTGTTATACTTAATTACAACTATGCAATTCATTAAAACTATTTTCTTACCGTTTGCACTGCCAAGAAGACAAGGAACACATCTCGGGCAACAAATATCCGGAACTTTATCTTCCTCCATGAATTTTCCTCCAGGGGCTCTACTCTGAGGTGAAACTGAGCCTTGCAAGTTGTACAATGGGAGAAAGCAAACCCTTCCTGGACATAAAAAAGACAGAAGATTCTTCAAACATTTCAATGATTGTGAAATTTTTCTCAATTTTCAGAAGACTTGCCTTAACTGAGCGCCAGTGGTCTAGGCAGGAACGATGAACAAACTGTTGTGTGCCTTTGCACATGCATGGAGATATCAATTCATCTCCTGCGTTTAAAAATCCCATTTTTGATGACAATTTCACGAGGACGATGAAGAAAAATGAATCAAGATCAGAATCAAATGATTAACCAGAAAGAAAAAAAGAATCTCAGGAGATTAAAAGGGTAATCAAATTGTAAAAGCGGGGACATTTCACCTGGTTCGGTATCGGACTCGAGACATATGCGGCAGCAAGCGGTGGCTGCGGATTCAATATCCTCGCCTGTCATCTCTCCCCCGGTATCCGGGGGCCTAATTTCAGGCAACGCGAACGGCGTTGATCCTTCGGCGTGATTTCCTAGAAGAGGATCAGACTCCTTCGGGCGGTTACTTCTAATCTCGTTGAGCTCCATTTCTTCTCTTTTTCCGGCTAATTCAGACGGAAGTACCAATAAGATTCGATCAGCGAAGAGAAAAGTCACCGAATATGTTTCTCGATGATCCTGGCTACGAATTACGGAATTTCCGCCACGCCGGGAAAAAGAGAAAATATGATGAAGAAGATATATTTTTCGAGAGCCGGAGAAATGAAGGAGCACGATCACGGAGGAGTTAGACGCGTTACCTTGAATTTTGCAGTAACAGGGACCGATTCAACCGCCTCCACAAGGAAATTTCTGGGTAGGAAGCGGAGTTAGCTCTGGAGTCCACGTGACATAGGAGACAGCTAAATAGCTAATTTAGCGATCGAAGACTCCGACACTTTCAAAATAATGAAGCGTCGAAGAATAATTTAATGAAGAATAAAATATTACAGTTAATGATTATTTTAATAAAAGAATATTACATTTAATAAATAAAAAACCATCAATTATATTCATTTTTTATATAAGATGTGGATTCAAGGTGCTTGTTTTTCATAAAATTTCCTCAAAAGAGGGTGAACAAAGAACTTTTCTGAGGCATAATCCAAAAACTCTCTCGAGAAGATTTCCATGGAGCACTACGATCCTTTGTATGTTTCATTTGCATTATATCTCCACATATTGATTTATGTGATGTTCATAATTGTCGATATATTGATTTATTTAATCTCCACAAAGATTAATCAATTTTAAGAGAGAGAGAGTTGTGATGATCGAAGAGGATGTGTAGGGATACGGGTTATAATTGTCGATAGCGAGAGACTTACAAGCCAATCAGATCATGCGCGCCTTGTTCGCTTTATTAGAAAACTTATATTCATTATTTGACTTATGTGATGTTCATAATTTTGAAAAATGTGATGTGTGTTGCAAAGCATTCTCTCTTTGTGTCTACTGTGGAAAGACATCATCTTCTACGTCATTGTTTGTAGAAACACGGGGTCACGTTTCTTGTCATGATTGCATAGAGTTTCATTGCTATAAGGAGATTAGATCATATTTTTCTATGGAAGTGTTGTCTACATTTCTTGTCACATGTTTTTTCTAGAGATCAGAAACACGGGGGTCAACGGTGGAAGTGCTTCTTTTCATTTCTCTAAGGGACATTCTTGGACAATCGACTCTAAAACCTATGCCCATGTGTCAGGCGCTTGTTCTTTGTTTTCCCATTTGTCCTCATCATCCAACCATTCATTTTTTAAAGTGTTCATGGATGCTCACGAGCAGTGTGAGGTCATGGACACATTTTTTTGACTTCAAATTGATGGTTTATATTTTATCCAATAGCCAAATAGCACTCTTGTTTGGATACTTTTACAAGCTGGACACTTGAATAGTTTTAATAATTCCTGCAATGAACCTATGGATTTTAATAAGATCATTGATTTTATATAAGATGATAGTATCATCAGTTCTTGGCACCTTGGTTTTTTGAATATTTGCTTTAATGCCTTCCATTCTGTTGATATTTTGATCAACATTTTGTGAGCATATCCAGAATTAGATCCCATCACAAACCTCTTCCTATAAACAAATGTTCATGTAACTAACTTTCATATTGACCTTTTATCCATTAGTGTCATAACATGCAAAATTTCTTTCTACATCACATTTTATCCCTTTCATGGTGTCTTTTGTGACTTGGACATTCAAATGCTTGGTATGGGCCATGAAAATGGCAATGATGTCTACACAATTGTGCATGATGAATGTCCTTCATACCTCAATTATTTGACATTCATCATTGAATCTTCATTTCTTTAGCGTTGTCACCTAGGTGACTCTAGAATCCCCAAACTACGAGAGTCACTTATGTGCATGTATCTTGTGAATTTGGTGAGCATCTTTGTGCTACCTACCATCCTCCTCCTCTTGTTTGAAGTAAAAAAAAATTGATCTCTTTTACTATGATGTTTGGGGTCCTTCACGAACCAAATACTTTTTTGGTTTTCATTATTACATGGTTTTCATTGATGATTAATCTCCAATATCTTGGGTCTAATTGTTATATAATTGCCCCCAAATTCTTTCCACTATTGCAAAGATTCATTCATCAAACCATATGCAAATATTTTATAAATTTAAAGATTATTTGCATGAATAATGCCTGAGAGTTCACACATAAAGACTTTCAAAAGTATTGTGTTTCCTTGGGAATCAATTATTAAACAACTTTTACTTAAACTTTGCATTAAAATAGTGTTTTCAAAAGAAAGCATCATCATAGTCTTCATGTCACTTGTACCCTTTTGTTTAAAATGGGGGTTACTTTTTACTTGATAAATCATCTTCTACCTACTCTAAGGGGAAAAATTCTTGAAGTTGATTTTTTTCCCCTTTATAAGGTCTCGACAATGTGCACCTTTGTCCAAGATCTATTTCCTAACCTTTATAAGATATCTCCTCATGCTATCAAAGATGTTTTTTTTACTACCCGTAAAATCAAATAGTAACCTATTTTTTTATGTGCATTCTATATACATCCATCAAATTCAAAAAGTACATGGGTTCTTGTTATGTAACCTACTTATGAATCTACTCAATACTGCACTTCAGCTTCATATAATCCTTTGTCTCATCTCTCCATCATTGATTGTACTGCCTATTAAAGAAGCTTCCCTTGTACAAGTGCAAAGATAAATTTTAGATCTTATCAAGTTTGCTGCCTCTAGACTTGTTTTCATTATAGCCATCACCAACAAATCCATAACTTTTTGCCCTCGACTGATTTACACCTTCATATTGCCCTTTGTAGAGGCAAACATTCATGTACCCAACATCCTATATCTAATTTTTTCCTACGCCCATATTTCCCTTTTTTTTCTCGTGCCTTTAATACTAATGTGGACTCTTAATTAATTCCCAAAAACCACCTTGAGACACCATGAGTACCTCTTTGAAAAACTGCAATGGATTGGGCTTTCTCTCCCTAGATGGTCCCACTTATTCCTCTATGAATAGAGCTTTCTCTCCCTTAGAGGATTTAAATCCTTATTTTCCCTCATTCTCTTCTCTCTCTTCTCTCTTTTCAAAACTTTATCCATAGATAGATTAATTAATATTGGATATTACATTAGCTTACTGGATATACTAATTGCGAATAGTAAAGCTCTTGATAATTGATCATTAAAGAAGAGATTAAAACCTCTATATATAGATAAAATGTGATAGAAACAAAGATATGTCTCATGTGGGACAAATGCCCTCTAATATGAGCTAACCCCTCTAGTGGTCTATATTATAACACTCCCCTTGAGGTAGAGATCTTTTATGTTTGGGTAATTGACTTTATGAGACCATTTCCACTGTCGGAGGGAAAATAGTATATTCTTGTAGCGGTGGATTATGTGTCCAAGTAGGTTGAGGCAATACCGACGAGGACAAACAATCATCGAGTGGTTAATAAGATTATTGTTAGCGATATATTTTCTCGATTCGGTTGTCCTAGGGCGATAATTAGTGATGGTGAATCTCATTTTACTAACTCTCATTTCGAGGCTTTACTTCGGAAATATAGAGTTCACCATTGCGTTATGACCCCATATAACCCCCAAGAAAATGGACAAGTAGAAGTTATCAATATAGAAGTCAAGAACATATTGAAGAAGATAATTCACATGGATGGAAGAGATTGGACATCAAAGCTATAGGATGCTCTATGGGCCTACCGCACCCCATTCAAGACACCCATCAGGGATGTCTCCATTTTGGCTCATATATGGCAAACCTTGCCACCTCCCCGTCGAATTAGAACATAGGGGTTATTGGGCTATTAAAAATCTCAATCTCTCTCTTGAGCAAGCCGGTAAAAAAAGACTTCTACAACTTCAAGAGCTCCAGGAATTATAGAATGAGTCGTATCAAAATGCCGAGATTTACAAGGCTAAAAATAAAGCCTTTCATGACAAGCATATTGATAGGAAAACTTTTCATGTTCATGACAAGGTATGAATTTATAATTCTCATCTTAAACTCTTTTCAGGGAAGTTGCACTCTTGATGAGATGGTCCATAAGAGGTCCTTGAAGTGTTTGATAATGGATCAGTCTTAATTTTAGATCCTAAGACCAAAAATTCCTTCAAGGTAAATGGGCATAGATTGAAACCATACATTGGTGAAAAACAGCTGCAACTTCATGAGATATCAGCCACTAATTAGTCGCTAAAGTGAGCTAAGTCTAGCTGAAGATGTAAAACTTATCGCTTGTTGGGAGGCAACCCAAACTTACTTTTGTTTTTGCATTTACTTTTTACCTTATTGTTATTTTTGTAGTTGTTTTTACCCTTATTTTAGTTTTTGTATTTACTTTTACTTTTATTTTTTTATTTATATTTGCTGTTTGCTTTGATGTTTGCTTTTGTTTTTTCTATAAGCTCCATATACGCTAAGGAGGAGAGAATAAAAAAAAGAAGGAAATTCATCCCAAAAGAACTGCACAAATGAAGAGAAGAAGGCAACCCATGCAAAACACTCGCTAAGTTTTGCTTTTAGCCCCTTCGTCTCATTTCCTATTTATTTGTTTTTCATGCCATGAATCATGATTGCCATCTCTTTTCTATGAGCATGCTGATTTTTATTGAGGACAATAAAATGAATGAGTGTGTGTGTGGGGGGGGGGGAATTTTCTAGAAAACTTAAAATTTTAAAAATTTTACATTCCTTCATTTGGTATTCTATGCATGATCTAATTTTAAACCATGTGAGCAGCAACATGATCTTTCCAAACCACATGAAATATGAAAAACATATAGAGTACATTAACACCTTGAAATGCTTAGAAATCCATGGGAAGAGAAACCTTAAGTGTTATGTTGAGGAGGTTGTAGAGTCGATGAAATTATGGATCTAGGTATTCCATTGGGGAACCATAAAGTCAATCTAAGAATCTACTCAAGCTCATAGTATGATTTTTAAAAAATTTCTATACTTCTCATTCACTCATTCTTCTTTCTAAATCTTGAGTTAATGACTCTTTGCACGCATATCCTTCTGCTCTCTATATCAAGTCGTAGCTTGTATAGTTCTTTTCTTGGCACTACTATGATTGACATAGTGAACCTCCCTGATCCATAGAGATACCAAAACCTCTTTGGGGAAATAAGTTGCATGTCTACTAAGGACGACACATGGGTAGGATGAGCACCATGGAATGAGTTAATATTGTTTTCAATAAGTTGTATAAAAAGCCTTAGAAATTTTAATTCTGCATTTACTCTGCATTATCTAATCCCTTTCTTTATATAAGCTTGCAGCAAGTAGAATTAGGATATATATATATATATATATATAAATCTAAGGAGAATTAGGATGAAAGATAAAGAAAATAAAGTATAATTAGAATTGTAATCTGCCTCCCATGTGTTTTAGCCAATTTTATTTTATAGCCATTATGTATGAAAAGGATGGTGCTTGTTTCTACCTCTTGTACCCTTATCATTCATTTCCATAGTGCAAGGAAGAATCGACAATTGATTTGGTAAGGTGAATCATTTTCTTAAGTTATTTAAATCCTATTAGTATATAGAAAGAAAGAGGAATTCTTGGTTTATTTGGTGGATAAAAGTGTTCGCCGAAGGAATGCCGTGACCCTAAGTTTCTAGAGCACTACTTTCTTCTTGGCATCAATTAAGGTAGAACATTCATTTCAGATTCTATCAATGCTTAACCCATTGTCTTCTAAGGTCATTTGTTAGTCCTATTACACATTCTTTATGTTTCCATTGCTAAGGGACTAGCAACGATTTAAGTTGGGGGGGTGTGATAACATGCATATTTCACTTAAATTTTTATCTTATTTAACTAATATTCATGCTTATTTTATGTAATTATGATTCATGTTATTATAGTTTTATGAAGTTTTTCCATTGGTATGCCATTTTACTAAAGTCCATATTTTTGCATTATTTAGGGTTAATTATGTGTTTTATTGATGTTTGATCTTTTGCAAGGATAAATAATTGGAAATTAACCACTTTCCTTGATTTATTTTGATTTTAGTAGATGACTAAAAGAATAAATTTCAAGAAAAGAATGATGAGATGAAGCAAAATAGAATTCTAAAGGGTTGATTTAAGATTATTTTGAATTCACCCTATTTTCTTGCTTCAATTTATAGTTTAGGTGACATGATATTAAAGATGAAGAAATTTGTGATCCAATGGAGGAAAGAGAGTTATATAAATGAATATATGAATTTTAATTTATAGAATTTTTTTGGATTTTATTTTGATTTTTTAGGTACTTTTTTAGATTTATTTCCTTATTGAAAAGCGCAAACAGGTTTATTTTATTTGCGTGGGACCTGCAAAGCTGACGTGGCGTTGCGCGCGCACATGGCAGCACCACGCGGACACACGTAGGTGCCTATGTGGCGCAAAGGAGACTTTGGGCTGGCGTTTGATGGGCCCACGGGTTAGTGGGCCTAGGTAAGATAGGGGGGGGGGCGTACTTGGCCCATGCGTGCGACGCAAGGGCTAAAGGCCCTTCTACCTTATATACGAGACTTCTCTCCTCAGTTTTCTTCGTGTGGGACTATGTTTCCTTTCTTGTTGACAGGCAACGCGGCATCGCGAGATGCGTTGGATCAAAGCGCATGGATTGACATGCGTCGATCACGTGGATTCACAATTAATGAAATTGCCATCAACGCATGTGAAAATTTTGCGGCCGTTGATCTCATTTATGAAATTCGACGGCTGCGATTTAATCGCGCACTCAGTGAACCACGATTCGACATGTGGCTTTACAAGGACAACCTGATGAAGATCAGACGGCGGAGATCAAGAGGAGTAGAATCCACATCGTGGGATTGTGGCTCGCCGAATTTGCAAGATCACAGCCCTCCAAAATCTCAATAGCGAATCGTACAGATCACAATTTCTGCGATAAAATCTCTATAAATAGATGTTCTTCTCTCTTTGTAACGAAACTTTTGATTGAATCGTGAAGAAATTAAGAAATTTTATAGCACAATCATAAGTTATTTGTGATCCCCCTGTGTTCTAGAAACAATTTCGATCATATTGAGGCAGGATTGATCACGAATCGTTGCAAGAATCGACTGGACTAGCCCCTTGAACGCCGAATGCGCGTTGAAGAAGAAACTGGGGAAATACTCTTCAATCAACACGAATTGAAGCCAAATCTTCGCGTCAATCTTGTTAGTAGTTTGATTCCCTCATAATTCTTATAATTTATGTAGTTAAAATTAGATTTAGATCAGTAATTTCATTTTAGAAATCAAAATTTTTATCTTTTCGCCCAAATTTGAGTGCAGATTTTTGCTGATTTTGAAACCAGGATTTCTCCCTGATCTTAAGTCCAAATCATTCTATTTTAGTTTCATTGGATTCCTTGTTTCATCAGCTTTCTGTGAATATCTGATTCGTAAAATCATTAACATTTGACCCTTCAATTTGACGTTTGACCATCGACTGTCCATTTTCAATCCAAATTTGGACATTGACTGGCGAAGACAATTACTTGTAAAATACAAGGTGAAATTCAAAAATTTTGGTCTTTATGGAATGCTCTGATTGTAAGCTTTATAATCATATGTAAATTTCAATATTTGGATATCATTTGGTTAGACAAAGGTGTCGTCGAATAACCCTCTTAGTGACATTATGGATGCCAACCGTTTGACTGGCTCGAACTTCACTGATTGGCTCAGGAACTTAAAGATCTTACGTAAGTCTGAGTGCATCGCCTATGTCCTGGAGGGAGATGGCTTTGTTGAGCCTGCATTAGATGCATTTGAGGATGAGGTATGGGAGTACCAGAAGTGGCAAGAAGATTCCACTACAGTTCAATGCTATATGCTGGCCTCAATGTGCAATGAGTTGCATAGGCAGCATGAAGACATGGAACCAAAAGCCATGTTGCTCCATTTGATGGAGTTATTTGCTGAGCAAAGTAGAACTCAGAGGTATGAGATATTGAAGAGTCTATTCAGGGCTCGAATGGCTGAATCATCTTCTATACAAGCACATATAATAAAGATGATTCAGTGGATCGAGATGTTGGCAGTGCTCGGAGTTGAACTCCCTGTTGAGATGAGCACGAACCTTATTCTTCATACTCTTCTGGATTCCTTTTCTCAGTTCATTGTTAACTTTAACATGAACAAGATTCATGCCTCTCTCCCAGAGCTGCTGAACATGCTTACTACTGCCGAGGGGAACCTTCAGAAGGAAATGCCCCAAGTCCTCTTTATTTGTGGGACCAACAAGAAGAGGAAGGTAGCCTTTGCCTCCAAAAGGGGCAAAGGGAAGAAGCAAGTGAAAGAAAATTTGACAAGGAAGGACGGCGATGACAAGGAAACGTGTTTCCACTGTGGCGTGAAAAGACATTGGAAGAGGAACTGTAAAAAGTACCTTAACGAGAAAGCTCAGCGGAAGCATGGTGATGCTCCAGGTATCTATATGATAGATACTTATTTGTCTTATAAAGATTCTGCATCTTGGTTATTAGATACTGGATGTACTTCTCACATCTGCAATGATTCGCAGAGGCTGATAAGTAAGCGAAAGCTGAGAAAGGGCAAGGTGGAACTGAGGATGGGAAATGACGCAAGAGTTGCTGTTGTAGGGCTAGGGGTTGTAAACCTCAATCTACCATCTGGAGATTATCTTTCTTTAGAAGTATGTCATTATGTTCCTAGCATAGTTAAGAACATCATTTCAGTTTCTTGTTTGGACAAGATGGGGTATACAGTGATCATTAAGGACAAGTGTTGTTCTATTTACTTGGGAAGTAAATTGGTTGCTACGACACCATTAGTAAATGGTTTATATCTAATTAATGTTTCTTCTTATAATCTCCAAATGGATGTTGCTCTTAAAAAGAGTAAACAAGGTGTGAACAAAGCCTACTTATGATATTATAGACTTGGACATGTTGGTGATGAAAGATTACAAAAGTTGCATAAAGATGCATACTTGGGAGCATTTGATTATGAATCATTTGAAACTTGTGAATCTTGCATTATGCGTAAATTACCCAAATCTCCATTCTCAGGGATTGGAGAATGATCCAAGGGTATATTGGAGCTAATACATTCTGATATATGTGGTCCGATGCCTGTCCAAGCTAGAAGTGGCAGTTTCTACTTCATCACTTTTACTGATGATTTCTCTAGGTTTAGATTGGTATACCTTATGAGGTATAAGTCCGAAGCCTTTGAGAAATTTAGAGAGTTTAAGAATGAAGTAGAGAAATAATCTAGAAAGAGTATCAAGACTCTTCGATCAGATCGAGGAGATGAATACTTAAGTATAAAGGTCACACAGTTCCTTAAGGATAATGGTATCCTATCTCAATTGACTCCTCCTTACACACCTCAGATGAATGGTGTTTCAGAGAGGAGAAATCGTACCTTGTTGGACATGGTGCGATCTATGATGAGTTTCTCGAAATATCCAATATCCCTTTGGGGATATGCACTTGAGACATGAGCGCGTGTCCTGAACATCTTACCTAGCAAATCTATAGCTTCTACTCCATATGAGATGTGGAAAGGGAAGAAGCAAGACTTCTCTTTCTTTAGAGTATGGGGTTGTTAAGAAACATGATACAGATAAACTGGAGTCGAGGACTGAGTTGTGTAAATTTGTGGGATATCCAAGAGAGACGATTGGATACTACTTTTACCACCCTGAAGAACAATCGATATTTTTTACGAAAAGGGTCATCTTCTTAGAAGATGAGTATCTCTTGAGAAGAGATAGTGGGATTAAAGTAGTACTAGAAGAAGTTCTAGATCCAAACACAAATGCTACCTCATTAGATGAGAACTCAGTCCCCGAAAATCTTCAAGTACACACAGAGGCACCGCGTAGGATTGGTAGAGTACCGAGACAACTAGATCGATATGGAGGACATATTGTGACGAATGATGTCGATACTCTCGACTTAAAGGATTGTGACCCTTTAACCTGCAATGAAGCGGTAAATGATTCTAACTCTAAGAAATGGTGAGAAGCAATAGATTCAGAGATCCAATTCATGCATCAGAACCAAGTATGGTACTTGGTCGACCCTCCTGAGGGTATAGTACCCATTGGTTGTAAGTGAATTTTCAAGAAGAAGATCGGTGCTGGTGGATAGATTGACACCTTCAAGGCAAGGTTAGTGGCGAAGGGTTATCGCCAAAGACAAGGAGTTGACTATGATGAAACCTTCTCACCAGTTACTATGATTAAGTCAATCAGGATTCTTCTCGCCATAGCTGCACACTATGACTACGAGGTATGGCAAATGGATGTGAAAACCGTCTTCCTCAACAGAAACCTTGAGGAAGAGGTGGATATGATACAACCTGAGGGTTATACATCTAAGGAGTTTCCATAAAAGGAGTGCAGGTTGCAGAGACCCATTTATGGATTGAAGCAAGCATCTAGTAGTTGGAATATGATATTTGATGAGGCGATCAGATCTTATGACTTTATTAAGAATGAAGACGATCCTTGTGTGTACAAGAAGATCAGTGGGAGCACGATCACTTTTCTTTTCCTTTATGTAGATGACATCTTGCTCATTGGGAATGATTGTTAAAGCCTCTCCTATTGGGTTGAAGCCCATTCTCTCTCTCCTATCTCCTCTCTCCTCTCTCCTCTCTCCTCTATATATCTCTCCATATCGTGCATGTACTTGTCACATCAAACCCTAGCCGTCATATTGGTTTTTTGTCTTCTCCCTCTCTCTCACCTCTCGATCGTCTTCTTCCTCCTCTCTTGCCTTCCAACATGGTATCAGAGCGCGATTGAAGGAGAGATCGATCTATCCTGTTGAGAGGAACCTGCCCTGCCGGCGGCTCTCTGCCCTATCGTACCTGCCCTACAGTGCCGCTCGCGGACCTGCCGATATTCTGCGTCGTCCGGACGGTATTTCGCTGCTGTTCCGCGCCGCCCAGACGCCGCTGTTCCGCGCTGTTCCCTGTCGCCCAGACCTACCGCCGCTGTTCCGCGCCGCCCAGACGCCGCCCTGAGGTTATTCCGCACCTCCCTGAAGGTATTCCGCACCGCCCAGACGTTGTCTCGCGCCGCGCCGCTAGCTACTCTGCTCCTACCACGCTCGGGTTATTCCGCACCTCCCTCGACGGTATTCCGCGCGCCCGGACGCTGTCTCGTGCCGCACCGCATGCTACTCTGCTCCTACCACGCTCGTCTCGCAGCCTCGTCCGCTGCCACAACTCTTCGCTGCCCCGCCGGCTCAGCTGCCGACACATCTGCGCGCTACACGCCGAGACGGTTACACATCTGCGCTAGTTACACGCCGGTTCAGCTGCCGACACATCTGCGCCGGTTCAGCTGCTGGTTCCACGCCGGTTCAGCCCGCTGATACATCTGCGCCGCCGGTTCCACTCCACTCCACATGGCCGACACTACCGCCGCATCGTCATCCTCGGATGTTGCTCAGCCCCTCGCCTTGCAGAGTTGCCCCTGCAATCCGGGAAACACTCGACAGTGAGTGCACTGGCCAAGCCCGCTTACACATTCGATGGGTCCACTATGGGCCATGGAGATGCGCCTTCCTCGAGTTTCTCAACGCCCATGGTCTTCGGCATCACCTGACTGATTCCTCGCCAAAGGAATCGGACCCGACATACTCGACTGGAGTCTGTAGTATGTTCCTGGCTTATCTCCAGTGTAGCGACGCAGATCATGGAGCCGCTCAGCATGACCCATCCCGCTCACGCTCTATGGCTCAAGTTGGAGACGATGTACGCCAACAAGAGCAACGTGAGCCTGACAGTTCGCCTATATGAGGAGTTATTTGCATGTCGCCAGTGGCACCCTGACTCTCCAGACTTACTATGGAGCTGGCCGACGCCATCTTTACCAACCTCGAGCTCTATCAGCCCATCGGGTCCCGGATCTCGATACGCCGAGACGGTATCGCGATGAGCTCCGTGCGGGAGCATTTCTTAGCGGGCTACGTCCCGAGTTGGCGGATATGATTCGGGGTCGGTGCTTGGGGGATCCCTGGTATTTACCCACCGAGGAGATCTTTGCAGCCGCCCTTCGAGTGCATGACAGCTTGCCCGCTTCCCAGCCCCTCACAGCCCACCGAGACTTCCGCACTCATCGCATCAGCGGGGCTCCTGTGGCATCTCGGGAAGAGTGCACCTTCCGGGAGGACCCTGAACTCCTATCCATCCCGCAAGTATTGCGTGAAGACGACTCACCCATCGTAGAAGTGCTGGAAGGAGTTTGGGAAGCCTCGCTCGGGCTATGGCTGCTGCTGGAGGCAAGACGCTCGCGACTATGTCCCCCGGCGGACGGATCATCTCGACTACTCCTCGGGCCAGGGAACAGCCAGCCTCACCCTATCTCCCTCGGAGCTGGCCTATATTCAGGCATCACGAGCCTCCTCACTTTGTCCGCCCACGGCTCCATCGGCCGCTCTTGCGGCACCGACGAGCAGCTTGGTGTCCTATGCAGAGGACGGGGATCGCTCTGTGTACGCCGTCTATCTCAACTCCTCATACTACTTGGATTATTGACTCGGGGGCTTCTTCCCACATGACCGGTCTTTCCACTATCCTCACCTCTTATCGACCTGAAACATCCATTCCCGACGTCCGTATTGCCGACGGACGTTCCTGTCTCCGTCCCTTGGCTCCGCCAGCCTAGTGCTACTTGTCCCTACCTCTACGTAATGTCCCGTATATTCCGGGATTTCCTGCGAATCCGTTGTCCATCGCTGCGATCACTAAAGCCCTTCACTGCGGTGTTTTTTTCTATCCTCATCACTGCGTCTTCCAGATCTAGACACGGGCCGGAGGATTGACTCGGGCCGTGAGAACGGCCGTGGCATCTACGAGCTGGTGGCTGACTCTCCATCTACGGGACTTCAAGCCCTTTTTGCACTCTCTGCTTCCTCTAGCTCCCTTCATGACTCTTTTTTGTGGCACTGCCGATTGGGGCATCCTAGTTTTGTCAAACTTAAAGAAACTCTACCTTGGTTAACCTTATCTGAGTTTCATTGTGAGTCTTGTGAACTTGGGAAGCACCATAGATCGTCGTATCCATCGCGCACTGGTCCACCTACCCATCGCCCGTTTGACTTGGTCCACTGTGACGTTTGGGGTCCGGCCCCGCATTCATCGCCTACAGGAGGAAAGTACTACATGGTGTTCGTCGATGACTATACCCGGGCGAGTTGGACATATATCCTGAAGAGTCGCAAGGAGGTACTTTCTCGTGTCCAACACTTTCTACTCGAGATTATTACCCAGTACGCGACGTTGGTCAAAGTTCTCCGCACGGACAATGCGCTTGAGTTTACTCAGAAGGCGATTGAGGACCTCTCGTTTGGCTCATGGCATAGTTCATCGACTACCTCGCCCGTATACCTCGCAGCAGAACGGGGTGGCAGAGCGGAAGCATCGACACCTCCTGGACATGGTACGCACACCGCTACTTGCTATGAGGGTCCCTCGCATCTCTCGGTGTGAAGTCTGTTCCGACTGCTACCTACCCTGTGAACCGTCTTCCATCTCGCTGCTCTTGGAGGTGCTATCCCCCTTCAGCCGATTGACTCCGCTGCGGATATCTTCTCATTACCCCTCGAGTGTTTGGCTGCACCGCTTTGTCCAGATCACACCCCCGGCCTCTCCAAGCTAGCTCCTCGTGCCCAAAAGGGTGTGTTCGTTGGTTACTTCTGACTCGTAAGGGCTACCGTGTGTACTTCCCCGATCGGCACCAAGCACGTTACTTTCGGGCAGATGTGACCTTCCATGAGGACGTTCCCTACTTTCCCTCTACTCGCCTCGACGAGGATCTCTCCCCTCCATCCCTCCTTTCCTCGGGATCTCGCTACTCCCGTTACCGATCTCCCTATCACCGTCCCCGATTCCTTTGCTCGAGGCGTCACCCTCTTCGGCATCCCTCCAATCCGATCCATCCTTCCGAGCCGAACCTCCTCCCTCGCCGCCATCTCCTGGTCCGGCCACATTGTCACCTCCCCCTTCACCACCGCCTCCCGTTTCCGACCTTGATCTTCCCATCGCTCTTCGCAAGGGCACTCGCCAGTGCACGCAATATCCTATCGCCCATCATGTCTCTCCTGCCCGCCTTTCTCCTTCCTATCAGATTTTTGCCCTTGCCGTTCTAACCGAGTCAATTCCCAAGTCGTATCTTGAGGCGTTGCAGGTACCGGCGTGGAAAGCGGCGATGGATGTGGAGTACGCGGCCTTCCTCCAGCGGGAGACCTGGACGTTGGTTCCTCGGCCTGTTGATGCCAATGTTGTCTCCTGCAAGTGGGTGTACTCCCTCAAGTACAACCCTGATGGCTCCATCGCGCGCTACAAGGCGCGTCTCGTGGCTCGTGGCTTCTCTCAAGCCTATGGTCTTGACTATCATGAGACTTTCTCGCCTGTGGCGCGCCTCAGCTCCATCCGTGTCCTCTTCTCCATTGCTCTGGACTCAGTCCCCGGCCGCTTCATCAGCTAGACGTGTCCAATGCCTTTCTTTACGGAGACCTTGATGAGCAGGTATTCATGGAGCAACCGCCTGGGTATGTTGCTCAGGGGGAGTCTTCTGAGGTGTGTCTCCTCAAGAAGGCGATCTATGGGCTGAAGCAAAGCCCGCGTGCGTGGTTTCACAAGTTCTCGCAGCTGCTCTTTGCGTATGGCTTTGTCTCTACTGTATCTGATCCGACTGTCATGCGGAAAACGCACCCCGCATGGATGTGTTATCCTGGCTGTGTATGTGGATGACATCATCATCACTGGTAGTGACGACGCAGAGGTGGCTGCGACCAAGGCTTATCTGGCTCAGCACTTCGTCACACGCGATCTGTCTCCCCCCTGGTACTTTCTTGGACTTGAGATTGCTTACCGTCAGGGGCAGATGTCCATTTGTCAGTGGAAGTACGTACTGGATCTACTGGAGGAGACAGGGATGCTGGGGTGCAAGCCGGCCTCCTCACCTATGGAGCAGAATGTGGACTGGTGGGACAATGCTACCGCACTTCTTGAGGATGCAGGCATCTATCGCCGACTTGTGGGGAAATTGATCTACCTCACCGTGACTCGTCCGGACATCTCCTATGCGGTTAGTATCTTGAGTCAGTTTATGCAGGCTCCTCGCACTATCCATCTGGAGGGTGTCTATCGGCTTCTAGCGTACCTTAAGAGAGCTCCGGGGAAGGGCCTCTTGTATCGGCGACAGGGTCATCTACACATTGAGGCCTACTCTGACTCTGGGTTCGCCGGTGACAAGGAGGATCGAAAGTCACATGGTGGCTATGCCACCTATGTTGGAGGTAACCTGGTCACATGGCGCTCTCAGAAGCAGTCTATCGTGTCCCGCTCTAGTGCCGAAGCCGAGTATCGCGCCATGGCGGATACCACTGCAGAGATGCTGTGGCTACGCTCTTTTCTCACTGAGCTTGGCTTCCCGCCGTAAGGTCCTATGCGATGTACTCGCGATAACATAGCTGCTACCTTCATCGCCGTAATGCGACGTTTCATATGAGGACGAAGCATATTGAGATCGACTCGCCACTTCATACGACAAGACGTTGTTAACGGTACCATCTCGTACTCCCACACGTTGCTTCCGCACATCAGCTTGGCGACATCTTTACTAAGGCCCTACCGAGCCCCCGCATATGAGACCATCGGATCCAAGCTGGGCATGTTTGACCTCCACGCTCCAGCTTGAGGGGGAGTGTTAAAGCCTCTCCTATTGGGCTGAAGCCCATTCTCTCTCTCCTATCTCCTCTCTTCTCTCTCCTCTCTCCTCTATATATCTCTCCATATCGTGCATGTACTTGTCACATCAAACCCTAGCCGTCATATTGGTTTTTTGTCTTCTCCCTCTCTCTCACCTCTCGATCGTCTTCTTCCTCCTCTCTTGCCTTCCAACAATGATGTAGGTATGTTATCATCAGTGAAGACGTGATGTCAAAGAACTTCTCCATGAAGGATTTAGGAGAAGCAACCTACGTATCAGGAATACGTATCTATAGAGATAGATCGAGAAGGTTGCTTGGCTTATCCCAATCCATGTACATAGACACTATTGTCAAAAGGTTTGGCATGGAGAACTCCAAGAGAGGTTTCATACCGATGAGACGTGTAGTTCAGATATCTAAGGAGCATTCGCCTAAGACTCCTGAAGATAGAGCGTTGATGGAAAAGATCCCGTATGTATCGGCGATTGGATCCATCATGTATGCAATGCTATGTACAAGACCCGATGTGACATTTGCTCTAAGTGTTATGAGCAGATTTCAGGCTAACGTAGGTGAGAGTCATTGGGAAGCCGTGAAATGCATCCTTAAGTACTTGAGAAGGACTAAGGATTTATTTCTGGTCTATGGGGGAGAAGAGCTTAAGCTCCAGGATTACACTGACTCGAGTTTTCAGTCAAACCCAGATGATAGTAGATCTACACCTGGATTCCTGTTCACTTTGAATGGGAGAGCAGTGTCTTGGAAAAGTTCCAAGCAGCCCACCACTATAGATTCAACGACAGAGGTTGAGTATATTGCCGCGAGTGATGCCGCTAAGGAAGCACTCTGGTTGAAGAAGTTCATCACAAACCTTGGCGTCGTTCCTACGATCTCAGACCCTATTCCATTATTGTGTGACAACAATGGTGCAATAGCACAAGCAAAAGAGCCAAGGTCTCATCAGAAGTCTAAGCACATAATCAAGGTCTCACTTGATTAGGGAGATTGTCGCCAGGGGAGATGTAATGGTGGAAAGAGTTACATCGACCGACAATGTTGCATATCCACTAACTAAGCCTTTAGCTCAAGAAGTCTTTGAGCGTTATTGCACAACTATGGGGTTGTTGCACAAGGGCAATTGGTTTTAGTACAAGTGGGAGATTGATGGATATTATGTGGCCTATAAGCCAATCACACTTTCATGTATCTTGTTTATGTTCATTGAAAAGAAATTTATTCATTGTCATTCTTGTGTGATGTTTGCAATGAAGTCTATGAGCATGTGTAATGACTAACTGAATTATGATGAGATCGTAATATAGTGATAACTAGTTTTTAAAAATATGTTCTAAACATTCCTATTCGTGAGATATTCAAGAAGGACATCAAATTATCCGAAAAGAATAGTACTATCTAATCCAACTCATATGATGAGTATGGCTGATCCTATAGCCATCGATGTGGAGACACTACGGATAGATAGTGGGTGCTCTTTGGAGAAAGAGTTCACTGAATTGATCTGTATGAATCCCTGAATGGTATTATACCTAACTGTCAATCAGGTTGATTCATTTCATGGTTGTGGTCCTTTGACATGAGACACCAATGACATCTTGTGGATGAATGATCGTGTTTTGATTATGACTTACAGATCCCTAGTCACGGGATATCTAAAACATCATATATTGGATACGACATGAAGTCCACAAAGATAATTGTGTGATCAAGATGGGATCATCCACCCTCGATATTTGAGGATATTGACTCAAAGGAATGAGATGCAGTGAAATCCTTGGCCAAGGTAGTAGAAATATCGGAGAAGGAGTTCTCGATGATTTCTACACGCATCAATACTAACTTGAGTGACCGATTAGGGTTTGAAAGTTGACCATACCCTAAGTCATTCATGAGTCTAATGTAGATGAAGGATTGTACATACATGGTAATCGATGACGGGAAGGTTCCATAAGTGAGTTCTTACATACTCCATATCTCTTAGTGTACGTGGTGTAGCTTGGCACCCAATAGGTTGGCAACTTAACCTATCGATTGGGTTAAATTGATCCTTGATTAATTAATCTATATGTGGATGTAGATAATTAATTAAGGTTGACCAATACGGTGTTATTTGGTCTATAGAGTTATTAACTAGTGATATATATGGACCTAGAGGGTCACACACATAAGGTTTATGGATGTTGGTGGATATAGACATAATTATGAGGGTTTTTATGAAAAAATCTCATACCAAATGTCTATAAAATAGGGGGAGAACGACCACAACTCAAGGTGCCCATGCAAGATTTGTGGGAATTCTCTCAATTATTCTCTTTCTCTCTTGGTGAAGAGGTTTGAAGAGGAGATCCAACCATCAGGAGATCGTGTGGATACTGCTAGAGGCTAGACACTTGACTAGCTTCAAGAACACCTTCAAGGAAACCATGTAAGTATGTTTTCTCATTCATACTAGATGATAGGGTAATATGTTCTTGGTGGCTTGGTATTTTGAATGTCCGATTCAATGTTTTCCACTGCATTTGATGTTTTGATCAAAATTTCGGAGAGTTATCGACCTCAGATCCCATCACCCCCACCCCGCCTTGTCTGTGGCTTCGTCGCGCCTTGCTGATAACATGCAATCTTAACATGATAAAACATGATTATTAATTCAATTTAAGGCATAAAACATTACATTTATGTGCATGTTATCATACTTTGAGTGCATTTCTATCATTCTATGCATATTTATGTCATAATCTCAAAATGCACTAAATTAGGGTTAATTATGATAAATTAATGATAAATGATTTTATAACCCATCTTTACTTGAGATTATGAATGGTTTTTAAAGTTAAATAATGAGAGAAATCATATTTATGAACATTCATTTAATTTTCTAAAGTTAAAATCTTAAAGAAATGAATGTATTTTTGAAATATAAATTAAATCTCTTGTTATTTAAATATTTTGAATTTTTAGAATGATAGATAATTAAATTTCAGATCCAATGAAAGAAATTTGGATTAATTTGGAGTTGTATTTTAAAAGATATGATTTTTACAAATTTTAGGGATTTTTCTGTATTTTTCCAGATTTTTTATGATTTTATTTTCTATTTAAAACATTAAAAAATAAATAAAAAATGGGCAAAATGGGCGCGGGACCCGCGTGGATGCGACGTGGCACACTAGGCCACGTGGCAGCGCCACGCGGACCCGCACCGCGCCTACGTGGCGCGATACATATATATTATATTTATTACTTATATATTATAAAAGTGTTCTTTGTCTTTCCCTATATGGGAAGGGTCATACCCTTAGAAACCGTCGGGTCTTTTAAACCCGAAATTTTCCTAAATATACTCCGTGTGGGACTAATCTCCACACTCTTCTTACCTTTTAGGTGACGTGGCGCGAGGAGGAGCGTCGGATCGATGGCGCGCGTCGATCTCACGCGTCGATCGCGTGAGCGCCGGACCACCGATCGATCAAATCAACACGTGCTTGATTGGGCGAGTTATAACGGCCCTGATGTTGGCGACGTGGCGCGACGAGGGGCGACGGATCAAACGGGCGATCGATCGACGCGCGTCGATCGCATGCGCCGTGGACCACTGATGATCAATCAAACACGTGATAAATTAAATGGATTATAAGGGCCGAGATTTAATCGCGTGCGATGCATCTCGACCGTTGGATCAAAAATAAAGGGGCGCGATTGGAGCGTTTCTTATAAAGTGTTTCGTTCGATTAAATCGTGGCCGTCCATCACGATCCGACGGCCATGACTTAATCGAAACGGTCCACGATGGACCGTTTCATTGTAACCGTCGATCGAAACGATCGGACGGTTACGCCCAAATTTAGTATAAATAGAGTTGTTCTTCGCCGATGTATGCATTCGAGTTGGATTTCAATCAAATTGACTTGTCTAGACACCGATCCACTCGTTTCTCTTGATTCCATCCTCTTCCTCTTTCATTTCCGCATCCATGGAGGGGTTGAAATCAAGATTTGGTGGAGAATCGAAGGAGAAATCGACGCTTGAAGCCGGTCGTGATGCTCTTGACGTTTTTGGTGATTAATTAGCTTAATCACCTCGTTTTAATCGCTAAACAGGTTTAGTGGAAGCGGTTTTTCCTAGATTGTCTTCTTATTATCTTTAATTTTCGTTTAGATTAGGATTTAGCTTTCAATTTCATAGAATTTCATCTAAAATCACGATTTCAACGTCCGAAATTTTCTCTCCACTTCAAATTTCGATTTCTCCGCGAAATCAAATCCAAATTGGATGATTCTTGATTCCGTGGATTCGTTTTGAAGTCTTCTTTCTAAAAATACCATTTTCCCTAATTTCTAACCTCAATTCATCATCCAATTTGACCAAATTCCAAAAGATATCTCAAAAATACCTAAATTCCTTGTGGATTCGACCCGTATTTATCATTATACCCCTCAATTCTCTCTTAATTCCCCAAATTGGTAAGTTCGGTATTATTTTTGACACGAGACCGTGTGAAATCGACGACCTCGCGGTCTCGTCTCGTCACTGGCCCACGACCGTGCTGTGCCCCATCTGTGGCCCCGCCGCATTTTGCCGCGGCCCGCCAAGTCCTATCGCAGCCCGCCGCGTCTTGCCCCGGCCCCTCGCTGATTAAATGCTAATTAGACATGATAATATATGATTATTAATGCATATTAAGGCATAAAATATTTTATAAATATTTCATATTTATGAGTATTTATCTATCATTCTATGAAAAAGTCATTATAATCTCAAAATACTTTAATTTAGGGTTAATTATGATGAATTAAAGATAAATAATTTTAATATCCATCTTTAATTGAGATTATAATTAATATTTAAAGTTAAATAATGAGAGAAATCAATTTTTTATAAATATTTATTTAATTTTTTAAAGTTAAAATCTTAAGAAATGAATGTATTTTTGAAATAGAAATTAAATCTCTCGTGATTTATTAAATTTGAATTTTTATAATGATAGATAATTAAATTTCTAATCAAATGAAAGAAATTTTGATTAATTTGGAGTTATATTTTGAAAGTTATGAATTTTCTCATTTTTAGGGATTTTTCTAGATTTTTTCTGAATTTTTTTGAATTTTGAATAAATTTCTAAGGATTGTTTGGAATTGAAAATTGAATTTTCTAATTAAAAATTTATTTTTATGAATTTTATTAACGTGCAAGTGATGTGGCGTGATTTGGACCGTCTGATCGCGTCGCGATCGACGGTCTAGGTGAGCGTTGACATGGCAGTGTGAGGAGCGTCAGATCGCGTGAAGATTTAAAGCCGTTGATCTTCACTTAATGGAGGGGGGTATGTGGCACATCACTATTCGTCGGCGAATCTATTTCTTAATTGATTTCAATCTCATCCGTTTATCAAAGGAGTTATAATGGCTGAGATTAAAGACGAAAACGCATCAGAAATGTCCTATTGCGATCCGACGGTGACAGTTTGATGCATTTATATTACACTTGAGACGCGTCCATCGATGATCCAGCGGCTGCGAGTTAACGGTAACGATTTGCATCCGCTACGTTTCATCAGAGCTGTTGATCGCGAATTAAATGGAGATTGGACGGTTACACCCAAATCGTCCTATAAATTGAGATGTTCTTCGAGATGGTAAAGCATTCGAGAGCAATTCGACTTAATCGAACTGTTTCGACACCAAATCTCTTAAATCTCTTGATCCCAATTGCTTCTAGACTCATTTCCGCGTCCACGAAGTGCTTAAGATCAAGATTTCAACGATCGACGAGGAAGAAATCGACGCTTGAACTCCACGAATCGGGATTTCTGAATTTTGATAACTAGCCTTGATTCCGGAGATTAAATGGATCAATTTGATCGCAATGTTGGGTTAGGGATCATGTTTCATTCTAATCTATCTTCGTTTAGCATTTAATTTTGTTTTAGAATTGTAATTTTAAGTAATTTCGTGATTTACATTTTCAGAAAATACCCCTTTGTTCAATCTTCAATTTCTCCGCGAAATCAAAGTCAAATTCATTGATTTTTGTTTTCGTGGATTTCGTCATGAAGTCTTCTTTCATAATATATCCATTTGCCCTAATTTCTATCATCAATTCATCATCTGATTTCATCAAAATCGAAGAGATCATCATAAATTTCCCTAATTCCTTGTGGATTCAACCCTTATTTATCATTATACCCCTCAATTCATGAATTATTCATCAAATTGTTAAGTTTAGACTTTTTGACACTTGACCATGTGTATTCAATGACCACTTGGTCTCGCTCTGTCACCCGCGTCTTGTTGCAGCCCTACCTGCGGCCCCCGCAACGCCCAACCTGCGCGCCATCGCGCCCGCCCATGGCCGTGCCACGCTCTGCCCATGGCCATTGCGCCCTGTTTGCAGCCCGGTTAAGCCCTGCCCGCGCGCTGCCACACCCCGCCCGAGGCCCCGCTACACCCTGCCCGCGGCTCGCCATGCCCTGTCTGTGCTTCACCCCCTAGCTCGCAGCCCTGCAGCGCCCTGCACACCCCCCTCCTTGCGGCAAGCCAATGACACTCTTGTGCCATGCCCGCGGGCCCTGCGCTCCGCGTGGCAGCGCTCCCTCGAGCCTGCGATCATCGCCGCCCCACCGCCCCGATGACTCCCTAGTGCCCACGTCGTAGCCGACTCAGCCCGCTTTTGTCGTCTTTCCGTGCCGCGTACGAATTATTTCCGTCATCACGACCGACCTGGCTCCCGCTACAGCTCCCGCCACGCCCTGTAGGTTAGGCACACATGCCCTCTTCCTTATTTTCGAAGTTCCTTTATTTCTTGCAGTATTTCTCGCATCTGTTTCCACCGCCCTCGGGACCTAGAGTAGGTTAGTTTGTAGGGTGATATGAGTGGATTGAGACCATGGTACAATCCGTCTAGTTGACTTTCGAACTACCATCGACGACTCAAGACCCCACGCCCGCGAGGATGTTGACTTGGAGGTTTCTCAGACGAACGCTACTCGGCGCACCCTTGGAGCTACAAAGACGAAGTTCAAGGAGGCAGTCTATCGGATACTCTTGAGCAAGCAACTCATCATACCTAGGCTCCCGTAGATCTCCTTTCGTTAGATCCCCCCCTTCGTTCCATTGCTCGATCGGGTTTACCAACCCATCCGACATCACAAACTTTGAATTTTGTACAATTTGGACCATGATATATGATTTATACATGAAATTATATGATTATTAATGCAAATTAAGGTATAAAATATTCCATTCTTAGACATGTTATCATGATTTTGAATGTATATTTATCATTATATGAAATTTAACTTATAATAAAAAAATGCTTTATTTTAGGGATAATCATGGATAATTAAGAGAAATATTAAAATATTAGATTATTCCCATCTATATTTGAGATTATGATTAAGTTTTAATGTTAAAGTAATAGGAGATAATACTTTTAATACACTCATTTATTTTTCTAAAATTTATTTTCTAAAAGAAATGAGTGTATTTTTGAAATAAAAATTGATTTTCTCGTTATTTCTTACCTTTAATTTTTTAGAATGATAGATTATTTAATTTTTGATCAAACAAGAAAAATTAATTTGGAGTTATATTTTTTAAGATATAAATTTGGAGATATGAAATTTCTAATTTTTAGGGATTTTTATAGACTTTTTATGATTTTTTAATTAATTTATTTGGATTTATTTTGAATTAAAAATAATACAAAAACTAAAAATTTTATTGCGTGCTAATGTGGCAGCTGACGCGGCGCAGAAAAAAATGCGTTGCCACATGGCGGCGTATGTACACCCCCATGTGGCACACGCGTATGCATATGCGCAGGTGTGTGCACTTGTGTGCGCGTATGCGCGCGCGTGTGCGTGTGAGTGCGTGTGAGGTATTAGTGAGATTAAGCACCCTTTTCATGATTTTTGCTAACTCACTAATCACTCATATCTTATATACCCGTTGATTCACTTTTAATTTTCATCATGTGGGATTATTTTGTTTGTTTTTATGCGCAGGTGAGGTGGCAAAATGTGGAGCATGCGATTGCGTGAATCAAATAATTATCGTCAATCTTCACTTAAGTGAGGGGGTATGCAGCACACTCTGATTAGACGTTGATTCATTTTTAAATGATTTAATCTCATCCGTTCATTTGAAGAGTTATAATGACTGAGCCGTTAATTGAAGATGAAGAGAAAAATCTAATGACCATGCCCAAATCTGCATATAAATACACATGTTCTTTGACAATGTAAACCATTCAAGGGTGTTTCAAGTAATCAAACTGTTTAGAAATCTCAATCCTTGAATCTCTTGCTTTTCTTATCTTCTAGATCAATTTTCTGCGTCCAAGGAGTGTTTGAAAGTGAGATTTTCGTGGAGAGAATAGGGAGGAATGGCTTCTTGAATGCTGACAATCGTCTTCGAAATTGCAGAATGAAAAGTCTTTGATCGGGCGATTAATTGGATTATTTAGAGCACTATCTTAGGTTAGAATTAGTGTTTTCCTCCTAATCTTTCTTCCTATAACATCAAATTTCAATTTTGAATCGTAGATTAGGTTAATTTTAGATTTAATTTTAGTTTTCTCTCTCCTTGCTTTCGAAAAATTCTATATGATTTTCACTTCTTGATTTCTTCACGAATCTTGATCCAAATCGAGTGATTCTTGATGTTATGAATTCCTCTTGAAAGTTCTCTTTCTAAATTTAACAAAGTCCCTTATTTCTCACCTCAATTCGTTGTCTGATTTGATCAAATTTGAAGACATACCTCAAAATTACCTTAATTTTTCGTGGATTCGACCCTTATTCACCACTATAATCTTTAATTGGTGATTCTAACTTTAAATTGGTGAGTTTGGAACTTGTTTTAGATGCTTATCTGCGTGTTTTCAATGACTTCGTGGATACATCTCGTTAGACCATTGATTTTTTTCTCTCTCCTAATCATCCACCTCAAATTCTACATCCATCATGTCCCATGATGTGAGAAAGGGGGAAGAGAGAGAATGCGAGAAAGAAAAAGCAGAGAGAAATGCGACAATACAGTTTTCTTGAAGTGGAGAAAATTTCTTTTGAGTGTGCAAGAGAATAGAGAGAGTGAGAAGGGGAGAGAGAAAGAACAAGAGATAAATAGACAACAAGAAGCATGTCAATGGAGAAGGGTTTTCTCTTGGCAAAGAAAAATTTTCTAAATTGCAAGAGAGAGAGGAGGGAAGCTCATGTAGAGAGAGAGAAAAGGAAGAAAAAGAAGAGAGAGAATGACAATATGGAAATGAATTGAAGGGAGAGAAGTAGAGACATGCACATAAAGAAAAGGAGATGGGGGTGAAGATGGAGGTGCTGCAAGAGAAAGACGAAGGCAGATTGGCAAAGAGAGGAAAGAGGTAGAGAGAAGCACACAAGAGAGGGAAGTGCACTTGCTCGCAGGAGAAAGAGGAGGGAAGACAACGTGAGAGGGAGAGGGAAGAACATGTGAGAGAGAAATGCATGCATGAGCATGAGAGAGAGGAGGCTGAGAGAGAGAGAGAGAGAGAGAGAGAGAGAGAGAATGAGAGAAAGGGGAGAGAGGGAGATGAGCAACGAAGATTTTTTTTGCTCACGTGCAAGAAACTTTCTCCTATGTGCATGAGAGAGAAATTGATAGGGGAAGATAATTTTTCTCCCACACTTGAGAAATTTTTTGTATGCAAACATGCATAGTAGAGAGAGACAGAGGAAGCGGTGAGAGGGAGAGGAGCACTGAAGAGTGGTAGAGAATCGTCCATGAGAAGTAAGAGAAACGGTGGTGGAGAAAAATTTTGTATACTATGCCCAAGAGAAAGGAAAGAGAGAAGATAGTAGAGAGATGGATTTTCTCGCATGTGCAAGAAACTTTCTTCTGCATGCGAGAGAGAGAATTCTATAGGGAAGAGGACTTTTCTCCCTCTATTGAGAAATTTCTTCTAAGTAGACATGCACATGAGGGAGAGAGAGAGAGGAAGCGGCAAGGGGGAGACAAGCATTGAAGAGAGGTAGAGAAGCGGCAGTGAGAAGTATGAGAAGTGGAGGTGGAGAAAAATTCTCTACACTGTGCCCCAGAGAAAGGAAACAGAGAAGAGAGTAGCAAGATGATTTTTCTTGCATGTGCAAGAAACTTTCTTTCATGCTCAAGAGAGGGAAAGTGAGAGGGGAAGAGGGAGTGCAAGAAAGAGGAGGCGAAGAGAGGAGTCAGAGCGGCAATTTGTGCCTACAAGAGAGGAGGGAGGGGGAGAGAGAGGGAGAGAGAGAGGAGAAGAGGGAGAAGAGAGAGAAGACAGAGAGATACTCTCTCTCTTTTCAACAATTCTGATCACACCCACGGGGTGTGATCACATACATGCCCTCCTAAATCATTGAAAAAATTATATTTTTGAGTTTAGAAATTCATAAATTAATATTATCTAAAACTTCTTGTAAAATTCTAGAAATTAAAAATTTTTAACTTCCTTTTAGAAATAAACTTAGTCATTGAAAACCATCATAACATTTATTTATAAATATTTTCATGTAAATGAATGTAATTTATTTACAGTGAAATAAATTGAAATTTGATTTTATGACTTCTTAAATTATTTTCTTGACAAATCAATCTCATAAAAGTTCTCATAAAAATGCTATCAAATCATGAAAAATTAAGAATATCCTTGTAAATATTTTTTTAATCATTCTAAATCATGCTAAAATGCATTTATGATCATTTTTATATGAATAAATTCATAAAATACATGATATGAATGCGTTAATTTGCATATTATCAAAATTGCTAGGGTGACAATGCTCCATATTGTGCAATACACATCGTGTGGACATAGCTTTTCCAAGTGGATCAGAAATTAATACAGTTTTGAAGCCACGATCAAAGTAGACAGATCCATGAGGATCATTCAGATATGATGCCAAACCAATCCAAGATAAAGCAAAGAAGAAGGCAAGATCAGATCTGACGAACTTGGCAGATCTGAAGGGCACACTTTTGAGAAGAAAAACCCTTATACTTAAAATATGTCTATGAATCTATGACATGGGAGGCCTATATGTAGGCCTCAGAGAAAATAAAAATTACAACTTATAATTAAATAAAATGAAAGGAATTCAGAAAAAAAAAACTAAAAAAATAAACCCTAACAATAGATGAAGCTTGGCCAATGGTGGGTGCTAGCATGCTCTTCCCATCAGTCCTTGAATCTTCTATTTCTTAATCAATGAACCATTGTATTCAATGGGGAAACAAATATGAGTTGAATTCTTAAGGAATGAACTGACTCAATAAAACTACCAACTTTGAACAACGCACGATGTTTTAAACAAACCTTGCCTCCTTTCTCGATAACATATCCAAAACTTAAAAAATGAGAGATAGATTCAAATGGGCCAAAGAAATTTCATATATAATAGAAAAATATCCTGCAAATCAGTTGGTAGAGTCTAGGGTTGAAGTTAATTAGAATAGCTAGGAGAATTTAAATGATTTTGTTGTCTCCAATATCAATGAGACCATTTAAGTTTCTAGGGTTTCTGGATGGAAATGTGGAGTCAAGGTCTTATAATGAAAGGTCATCCCCCTTTTTAATCTTCATGATGTTAATATATTTTATGGAAACTTTTGAAATAGCATATCCCTGAATATTTCTTGGGCATACATACTGGAACTCATGTGCTCTCTCCTTTATGAACCCAAAAAACAATCTTCAAGGATCCATTCTTGCGCTTGATGTTTTGATTTTATCCCTTTTTATGATGATTGAAATTTAACCTTTTGGAAAATTGAGGCATTAACTTCAAAAAAATCCATCATTGATTCTTGTTGCATTGGAATTTTATGCTTATTACTCTTAATTTGAAAATTTCATAAAACTTATCTATCTTGTATAAATTTTGAAACCTGACAAGTTGAGATGAATTCTTAAGGAGATGAAATTGTAAATGAGATAAAACATTTCTATTACACATGGATAAAGCATGATGCAATATTTTAAATTTAAAAAAATATGAAATATGAAATATGAAATATGAAATATGAAAATATGATGGAATATAAAATAATACAATAATAATTATGATAGAATAAAATATGAAAATCTTGAAATATGAAAGGAATAAAAATATGATGAATATAAACACCAAAAACAATTTGGAAAAGTTCTAATTGTTCTATCCCTTTATTAAGAGAGTGGAATAGACTGCAAGGATGTTTGATTTACAAACACCCGTTTTATATGCTCCTTTAACATCATGATAGATATATTATATTTGATGACGGCGCTCTATATATCCATCTATGCATCAATTTATCTATCTGGCTGTCTATCTATGCGTCAGTCCATCAATCGGTCTATCTTTCTCTCTATCATCTATTATCTATCCATCCATCTCTCCGTCTATCTATCCATCTATCTATGCATCCATCCATCCATCCATCCATCCAATAATCCACACGTACTGTGGCCAAAGTAAAGTGAGCGGTAGGCACTCGGCTCTGTCAAACAATGACTTTTACATTTATGGGTCCGTTGATTATCAAACCCCACGTTATTCAAACGTGGAAACCGTCACGGTGATCAGAAAATATTGCATTTTGGGGCACATGACAGTCGTTCAAAATTCATCCAACGGTTGATAGAAGGCTTTGACTAAGCACCAAGCGCTGACTGTTCCGCGCACTGGCGCGTTTGAGTAGAAGCTGTACTGGGAGTGCGAGTGAGACGCGCCATCGACCAGGAGCCTACCGACACGTGGATCACGCGATTTTGAGCTGCCATTGCACCATATGGTCAACATTTGAAGGAAATATCCTGGAAATGGCAAAATTCAACGTAGGACCGTTAGATTAGGATCTCGAGGTCAGAATAGTGCCCCGTTGTAAGGACCACAGATCGGACGGCTTAAAAAGTACGTATGCCGCCAAAAGCGCAAACAGGAAAAGCGCTTTGGCCCGATCATCGCCACGTGTATCCAGCCTTATCCTGGTCTCTTCGCGAAACTCGCGTCTATTAATCGTTATCTAGCCCGTGTAAGGAGTAAGCGAGAAAGGAAAAAGCTCCCGAAAAGAATAGAATTCATGGCATCCATCCCTCTTCTTTCCTTCCGGCCGACTGGTACCCGGACATTCGCCACCGCATCGGGCGACTCTCGTGGCGGAACGAAGGCGGCACGCGCCGGCAGCGGAAGCTGGTGGACTCCTCTGTTCGGATGGCCGTCGGAGCCAGATTACTTCGAAGAATCCGTCGCCGGGGAGGCCGGATATCCGGTTGAGAAGAAAGCCGAGAAAGAAACGCAAGAGATGCGTAGATCGGGGAGATCTATTGCTTTCACGGAGGATAAGGCTCGTCGACTTCGAATGATGACCGCGGAGACCTCGGCATTCCACGACATCATGTATCATTCTTCTATCGCTTCTCGTCTAGCGTCCGACTTCTCCGCTAGATCTGACGATTAGGTTTATACAAAACGCCGTGAGACCGTGCGATTCAATATCTGTAGTTCTTTCGTCTGATTCCGGTGGACCTTCGGGCGTGGAGCTCACCTAACTATATTTTATCTTGTTACTGGTGAAGTTCTGTTACGGATCTATTATCCTTCGTTTTCTTGAGTACGGTGTACAGATCCATCACCCGCTTTTCACTATTTTCTCTCGTCCCAGATATCATCTTCCGTCTTGCTCAATAGGCAAAAGATCAACGAAGAATATGCCAACGGATCGGCCGCGCCGGATGCCCTCCCCTTTCTTTAGGTCGACCTATTTTTGTTTGTCCTATTTTGCCCTTTTTGCTTCGACGACTCGGGTTGCCACGTCAATCTGACGTGTATTCTGTCTCACGTCGATTCGGCCATTCACATCACGACTCGGACCGATCCCAGATCGGAGCCGTTATATAATTCCTCGATCGAGAGAGATAGAGAGAGTGTGTTCCCATTGAATATTGACGAAGGAATAGAAACAAAAACAAGTTTTTTTATCAGAGAAAAAGAGAACCCTTCCTCTCCCTTGCCGCTGCGCCGTTAACCGACGGGAAGAAATAAAAACAAGCTCTTTCCTCCGCCTACTGACAGGGCAGAGAGAAATAGAAAGACAAAACGGTCTCTCACTCAGGGATCGAACGAGTTCAAAGGAGGCGGCGGGGATTGCGGACGGAGAGCAGCCGCACATCGTCGACGACGGGGCCGCAGAGAGAACTCATGTCATCACTCCTCGTATGGTAGAAGGTGCTGAAGAACATGATGCGCGAGCGAACGCCGGATGCGGTGAACTTGAGGATAGCTCTCTTAAATCCTCCCTTCCCCTTAGACTCGTAAGGGACCTTCACCGTGGACCTGTCGGCAAAAGCTTCCACCACCATTGATCCTTCGCAGGTGTTGTTCGCGTCGCCGACGGAGAAGCTTAGTGTATACACCTTCCCCGGGATTGTGCGCACAACCTGGACAATGGCGCTCTCTCTGCCCGCTACTAGCTCGATCGCTCGCTGGCCTCGCGGCACAGAGAAGTGAGCTGCGTCGACGTACTTCACTGCTTTGAGAGACTCAACTACCCAGCCGGGGAGCGCGCTGTGGTCGTCTTCTAGAATTGGTGGGATAAGAACGCCCCACGGCGTGTCCGAGAAAACAAACGGGCCTTCCTCGAAATCGCCGTTCTTCAGCAGGTTGTTGTTGGTGGGGCGAGGAGGGTAGAGCGCTTTGATGGCGACGGCGTCGATGAGGGGTCCGCATGCTGGATCTTCAGCCACGCCGGGGTTGTGGATCTTGAAGTTGACGACAGAGGAGGGAGCTTTGAAGGCCCACGCATAAGAGTCCCAGCCGTTGCTGCTGTACGTGGTTTGGATGGGAAGCAGGCCGGAGTCGCCGTTGACCGAGACGTTGAGAGTCTCTGCCTGCGCGCACGTCCGGCCGGCGCTGAAGGTGACGGAGTAGTACATGCGGGGGTTAACTGTGATGGTTTGCTCGATGGAGGCCTCGTTGCCTAGTCGCACGGCGTAGGCGCCTTGCGGAACGACTAGTAGCATGTCGCCTTGCAACTGCCCGGCTTTGATGTACTCCACGAAGCCGGAGATCTCCCATCCGGGGACTGCACGCCGTCCGATCACCTCCGTTCCTCGGAGTTCCGACTTCTTCGGTCCCTTCTCGAAGTTTCCGTTCTCCAGCAAACCTGCAGGAGATGGGCTGACAGTTCAATATTGGACGGACTATCAGTCGTCATGTGCATTGGTGGGCCAGGAGAAAGCCTAAACCCTAAAATTTTTAGGTTTGCTGGCTCTATCTTTGATCTTCTCGACGGCATTAATGGTCCAATGGACGAGTCGCGCATTGATGGAATTTAATAGGTAGGTAGATTTGATTGGTGAAGGAAAAGAGGAGAGATGGCGGAGGCAAAGGGACTGGTCGAACAGTAACCGAATGGCGGTTCCCGACTCCAAGGAAGTTTTCATCGCCTCCGGGAAGATGGTTGGTGGAGGAGGCCGGCAGAGATCGTCTCTAATCCTGTCTGCTACTTCTTGCTTGAGGGATGAGTAGTCACAAGGATGACCAAGGAATCGAAGTTAGAGAGGAGCTAGGGGAAAGGGAGCGCATACCATCGGTGAACGCCAAGGCGGCGGTGGCGGTGACGCAGAGGAGCAGAACAATGGTGGCCTTGACGGAATTCATCATCTGGACGCTCCTAGAATCAAACAGAAGAGAGAGAAGATGGAGAACTGGAGCAGCGCCGAATAGCGCACTTATATTGAACGCTGTCGGGTAATTAATGCCGTCGTCGGTGGATTACATGACGTCAGCGAAGAAGTCCCCCTTGGCCCTGATATTCCGGCCCATGTTCTTCTAGAGAGCCTTAGCCGGGAAGAGGGCCAGTACGAGTCTTTGTGGGCAGGAGACATGTCACGAGGTGGGCAAAGAAGTGTCTGTCGTTGGTGGGTTGGCCATGGAAGACGATAAGTTTAAAGCAAGAAGCAGCCGGCTTCACCGCCAACTTTTGCCAAGGGGCGGCGTCTTCACCAAAGCTGTCCCCGGATAATTCATGCCCGCCGCCTTTCGAATCTCCTCCACGCTCGATCACATGGCCTGCTTTACTTCCTTTTGTCCTCATCCCACGCAGAGATCGGTGCGATGAATGATTCCTCAGTCAAAATTTCAAGATGTATGGTTGATTGGCCGAGATTTATGACAGTCAAAAAAGAGAGGGCGACGTGGAGCTGGATCTTCTGCATGGTAAGACTTTCAATTGGGAGCGAGGGAGAGAGAGAGATAGAGAGAGAGAGAGAATGTCGGCAGTCGTTAAGGTTAAATCATTGGTTGCTGCAATGATATCTTGTTCATCAAAACAAATACGTCACTCATTGGAATATTGTACAAAACTAGCACAAGGATGAGTCAAGAGGAATTCAAGTTTAATCTCAAGAATGGTTGACCGCACATTGAATCGAGATCAAATCGGAGGATGATATGAGGATAGATTTTAGAGGAAAAGGAGCGTTGAATAAACACAAAAAGCAAAATCTGATGAATCAAATCTGAGGCAAATGGAATATAAATCAAAAGAGACAAGTGTGGGATTTTTTTCTAGAGAGAATCTAGGAGATTATAGTAAAAAAGAATGAAATTTTGTAATTATGTATAGTCCTAATAATTTTATAATTATATAACCCAAAGTAAACTAGGACCACTGCAAGAGACTTTTTCTAACTTGAATGAAGAGAATAAAATAATTCAATTGACATCAAATCGAGACCTTCCGTTCAATTTCTCCTCGACAAGATTTATGAGTTCAAGCGATGAATTCTACACTAACCTGAGGCAAACTAACAAGATCTGTGGAATCAATACATGGAAAACAAATAATAAGAACACATCCCAAATCATCAATTCGATGCAAGGACTGAGTTTGCAGCCTCAATGTGGCTCAAAATGTTGAAGAATAATGGCCACAAATTAAAGAAATAGATCTCTGTAGCAGATTTTATTTATTTAAAATCTGGTGGCCACGATGCTGCCATGTCATGCAATGTAGATGGGTCATTAGGATTCTGTTCTATCTGCTAGATCTCATTGAGTAAAGATCAAAGCTCTAATGAAGCCATATCACCTGCATTGTGGTTCAAAATTTCCATTAAATCTGGTGTACTATGTCTTGACATCTTCAATTTAATCATGTCTTCAGCAACATGATCTGATTGTTATGTTGAGGCTGAAGTATGAGCCATCAAGATGACGAGCGATAAGTCCAAGTTTTTGGTTCAATTTTCTTTTTGGTCAATTAGACTCACGCAATAATATTTATTATAACTTACATTAACCATAAATTACCACATATAGGCTGAATAAGAGGTCAAATCATATAAAGGAATGTCAATAGATTTAAATTTCACTGTCTGCAATAATATAGATTTTGATGAGAAAGCTAAAGTGATTGACGATGTAAATGAAATGTATGTGATAAAATGGTCTAGAATATCTAAATCCTCTATCAAAGATAAAGATATTCAAGATTGAGGGAGAAATGATGTTTTTAAATGTTGTTGGTCAAATAATGAGATTTTAAGACTAATCAAAGTTTTCATTCTAGTGATGCTTTCATTTCAGTCATTCACTAGAAAGCCCATACATTTCATCTAGACTTAACATCTTGCCTCTATCAAGAAGAGTGAAAAAGGATGAAACTTACTTTCAATGATGTTTCATTGACAAAAGACAACTCTTTGATGTCCTCTTTCTTCTAGCTTTCCTCCATTGGTCCTTTTTATGATCATGATAATAAATCAATAGGGCAAAATAAGATAAATTTTGGCTCAAAATTCTGTTTAGATCATGGGATATCAAGCCGTAAAGTAGAAGCATTTTTTTGTTGATTTTTTTCTCTATCCTTACACTAGTGCTTTGAACCCGCCTTGTTTTTAGCATCAGATCCTAAAAACAAGAAATTATTGGCAATAAAATTTGCGCTTATCACATCTTTGAAATCTGAAAAATGGCAACTGTTGAGAAGCGCCATTCTCATAGTGAGGCGTGAGTTTACGAGCGAAGCGCTGTAGTTGCCTTGAAGCCCTATGTGCTATAATGCTGAACCAAGGACAACTTGTGCCCATAAAATCCATGTTTTCAAAACTTTTCAATGACCAATTAGATCGTGTCATGTTGCTGGCTCTTGGTATTTCCATAATGGCTTTACATTAGACTTTTATGCCAGCCAATGATTGGTATTGTTAAAAATGGACACCTCAATTTGAGCCACCAATCACGATTCTTGTAAATACATTGAAAAATTGAAATTATTTCATTTTTAAATAAAAATTATTCTATAACATAAAAAATATTTATTGATAATTTTCTAGAAAATTTCAAAAAAACCATAAAATGAGAAAAATCAAAATATCATTATAAAAATAAAATTAGTCATTTTAAAAACATGCATTTGTGATCATTTTTATATAAATGAATGCATAACATGCATGGTATTAATGTAATAATTTACATGCTATTAGTGTCATTAAAGCCTTTACTTACTCTACGTATGCATGGTATTAATGTAAGACTCATTTTTATAAGTTTGATGGATCTGAAATGACATTAACAGGAATCATATTGATGAAGTCAATGGGTCAATTACGCATAAAATCAAAGCCAATGTCAAAACCCAAGGAGATTATGACAAATTTTATCATTATTGGAATATATCTCATGAAATAGGAAGTCCAATTAAGTCAAGCTCTAGTGGCCAAACCCTCTCCTTTGGGGAGATCAATGGGGGCCCATGTCATTACCAAAATTGACCAATCAAGCCGACCTAGGGCAATCAACATCTAGGAGTCTCAGAGTCTCATAATGGTTCTAAAGAGATGTCCAAGTGGACTCCCTTGATGAAGAGACAAGAATCCAAATATCTCTCTCAACGAAGAGACACATTTCTTTTAAGTTTGAGATATTTATAACAGGGCCACTAAAACCTCTTTCTTCTTCTTTGCATCCATGTAACCACTTTTGTAAACTTCCTCTCAACATAAATACCCATTTGGATACTCCCCTTCTTATCCCAATAAATTCTCATGTAAATACTTCGAAATTTAACTTTTGAAAAAAATTTTGACTTCTTATGATCCCTCTGTGAAAATCAAAAGGTTTTTTCCCTCTCTCGTTGGCCATTCTTCAATGTTGATGATTTCTCTTCTAACAATACATATTCTCTTATCAATATGGGTTGATACTTGGGCTAGTGTGTCTTTGGAGAAATCCCCAACTGGATTCACAAACTCTTAATAAACATGCATGTCGTCTACTCCACTTCCCCTAAAAGGGACAACTACGGGCAAGGTAATTTCTCTTGTTTGAACTGCCCAAAAAGAAATAGAAAAATGGAACAAAAGATCATCAATCTCTAAAGAGAATTGTCATCAACATTGTACAAGCCCTTAAAAGTATCCTCCAAGTAGACTTTCCCTCACTATACTTTTCTGATCTTGCACTCCAAAACATGTCACATCCCCATACCACCTTTAATCCCACACTTGAAAAATTATGTTTAATGTGGGGATTACGACATTCATATGTGTGTGGAGGTTAATTATGTGTAGAGGCAATAAATCAGTCATTAGTCATTAATGGGTTGACTAATGACTGATTTATTGCTTAAGCTTTCCTCATCATTATAAATAGGACGCCATAGTCCACTTGGATAACCCAATGCTTATAACCCTCTAGAGAGAATCCCATTTCTTCTAGATATCAAGAGGTTACATCGGGGATATTCAAGAAGACTATTCTCCACTTCAATAATCTACTTCGATGAAGATTAAAGCCAGCAAAATCAAGGTACGAGTTTAATTCCGTTTTATGAATCTGATTATTCTGATGAATCATGATCCATACTCGAAGTTCTATCAAAGAGAACTTTATAGATTTTTCTATCATTATTAAATACCCATAGAGCTTGGATATAAATATTATTAAATGCTCATAATATTTTTTGCATCAATGGACATGTCTCTTGATTTTATACCAATATGGTCTTACTCTATAAATTGTGTGGACTAAAAGTATGGTCTTTACTTCATGGACACCATTTTATGCATTGGAGCAACGCCGACAGTGAGGAGCATCCTATTCAAGTGGAACAAAGTCCGCTAGAACAAAAATCATGAAAACATGTGTTGGAAATGTATTGGCCAATGCATTTCTCTTTTCATGAACGAATTCATAGGCAAATGCATTGTGCGACATGAGCATGCATCATTATACTTTTTCATCAAATTAATGGCTTATAGAGACGTGGCACACTTCTAGAAGTATTGATAGTGGACCAATAATTGAACAATGGACATAAATCATGTTCTTGTGTTTCTATCTTCACCAATCTTGGAGCTCTAGCCTTTGAAAAGATCATAATCAAATGTTTGGCATTCCTCTAGAGTGTGATGAAGCAATTCAATGGCTAGGATCACCTTTGATCTCCCTGTCACACTCTTGCTCCTCTCTCCTCCTACCTAAAAGGGGACAATGTGGTCAAATCTTGGTTGTCGTGTGATAACATGTTACTATTGCGTTCATTTTCATCACTATAAACATATTTTAATGCATAGTTCTTGCAAATATAATTTATGTTATCATGCTTTTTATAATATTTTTGAATTAATTGTGTTATTCCACTCATGCACTTAATTTGTCTCATAACGCATTGTTCCTTTGATTTTACATGTTAAGACTAACCCCATTTGATTTATTTGAAGTCAAGTTGTTGAATTGTCATATTTTTATAAGTTTTGTGGATACACAAACAAAGGTAAACATATGGAAGAACATGGAGGGTAATTGAAATGACAAAGAAGAGAAAATAAACTATCCATCTTTTTAGGGGCCAAGTAAACACTAATTCCATGAAGTTAGAAGGTATAATTCACTGTTGAAGGTAGTCAACAGTGTGAAAAAAGGTCAAATGTGATCAAATCTAATACTTAGATGATTATAAAGATCTTCCTATCTTGTTTGGGGTCAATCACTTCATTAAGTTAATATGAGTAAAATTTTATTACCTTTATCTATTTTATGAAAGGTTGATCATCTTATATGAAAATAATTTTAGATTAAATTATTTCATATTTAAAATGAAGTGGAGGTCACCCGCTTCAGTTAAATGTCCTCCTTATTTAGGAAAGGTTTGGGAGCCACCTTTTAAGGAGTTATTAAATCATTTTGAGGAGGTGAGACCTATGAAAGTCCCAATAGGGTGGTGGTTTAAACTAGGGGGGTGAATTAGGTTTATGTGTTAATTTTAATTTTTAATCTCTACTTTTTTGTTTACTAAGATTCGTTGGTTGAGCACTCTCTTCTTGTCCTCTCGATGCACCAAATATTATTATACTAGTTGGGGGACCTAATGTCCATTAATCCAGTCCCGAGTACTGTCTGACTCAGAGCCTCAATCCTCACCAATAGAAATCTAATCCTCACACCCTTCAAATGGGTGAAGGACAATGTTTGATACAAAGATTTAGGTTTGCCCCCAGCGGCAACCCTAAAACTCACCTTTACCTGACCTTGGTACTACCCTCTAGGCCTTGACCTCCTCGGCTTCTAGACGCCATGACTCCCTCAGGCCAATCTCCACACGATCATGCGTCCCTTCAAGCCCTATCGTGCCTCTCCTGCTTGTACCGCCGACCACCGGTAAAGTGAGACCTCGTCTTTAGGCTCCACCTGGTCTTCTCGCTTCCTCATCTCAACTAATGAGACACTCCCAATCTCCGCGTGTGTGTGAATCTAAGAGAATGTTTATCTAACTGCTGCTATCTATATGAGTTGACCTTCTGATTAGGGTTGACTTTTCAATCAGGGTTGACTAATCGATTAGAGTTGACTTATTGACATGCATTGACTTTTTAACATGCATTGACTTTTTGACTTGAGTTGAACTTTTTACTTGAGTTGACTTTCTAACTAAAGTTGACTTTCTGACTAAAGTTGACTTTTTGACTAAAGTTGACTTTATGACAAAAGTTGATTTTTTTACTAAAGTTGACTTTTTAACTTCTAGTTGACTCTGGGTTGACTTTTGATTTGGGGTTGACACATAACAGAGTGAATTTAACTAATCACTTATTGAAGATCGACTAAGTGAAGAAATCATACACAATGTTACAAATAGAATACCCTTTACTTACTATCTAACTGAAAATAGATTTATTGTAAAGAACAGATATATCATTGCAAATGAAGCTAGCCTTTATCCAAACTAATTAAACTATTGAATGAAATAATTTAATGAGGTAGATAACATAACACTGCTCCTCGTCTGTCAATCTCGAACAACAAATATTTAGGCAACCAAAGTTATATAAATTATTGATAAATGAACTGACGATGGCAAACTATACCTTATTGTACCTCTATCGATATCCCGTTGACTGATACAACAGTTTATTCAACAAGATAACAGAAATATTATGTTTAAATAATAGAGAGTCATAGTGAAGATCTGAGAGTCACCTTAAAATGATCAACATGGATGTCTGATAGAGAGTAAGACATAAAAAGAGAAATGAAAAATATTTCGTATAGAATTCAAAATCAGACAAGGAAAATATTCAATAAACAGACCAAGATTATCACTGCCAATAAGATGAATCTTAACATCTAATTAACTAATAATGAATTCAATGTAGATTATCTGATGAAATAAACAAATGGGGTAGAGAGCATACCACTCAGCCTTGACTGTCACTCTTGACCAGCAAGGTATCAAGGTAATCACAATTGTACAGATTAAAAGGAAAAAAAACCAAACTACACAATAAATGACAAACTATACCTTGTTGCACCTCTATCAAGATTAGTTTGACAGTAACAGTAGTTTATTAAATAGACAGACAAATTATAATATTTTATGAGAGAACTCATAATAGATATTCAAAAGTGATAACAAAATCTTAGAGGACTAATGCTTGCAGATATGAGAGTAATGTTTCATAAACATCAACAAATCATATATATAAATTATGAAAGTCTTATTGATCTAACACTAAGCTCCTTGTGAATTCGACCCTTAAATTAGCAATCTACCAAGTGAAGAACTCATAAATTTTATCATGTAAAATCAATACACAACAACAACGTAAGACACGCGAAAATTGAGTCCATCATCATGTCACCTTAAAGATGACTAGAAATTGTTTTCTTTGTTTTCTTGGTTTCCATCTCCATTTTTGTCCAAAAAATTTCTACTAACAATGTGAAACAAGGAAGTAGTTATCCATGATGAATTCTTCATCATCTATGAGTGATTTTTGCACTTGTTTCTGCCAAGAAATGCATTGGGAATATTCTTTTCTATGGTGTATTCTTTGCTTTAAATTTGGAGCTGTATAAAAAATTGTGCAAGACTGGCCTCTATAGTGAGAAAATTAGGTGAATCTCTCATCGTATCCAAGTTACTATAAGATGAAGACATGGAATATTGTCTTTCTAAGGATATATTTCATGTGTCCCCATGCATCATATTCTCTCTCTTATACTTCTCTACCTTATCTCCTTCAGTTTATGCCCAATTTGTGCAATCACGTAGAGTAAGAGAAGAGGTAGGTTTTATGGATCCACTCTAATAAAGCATGGATGAACTTTGGCAATGGATATGGGTGGATAATCGCTTTTCAGAGTAAGAGTAGAAAGGATGGAATGGTTTTCAATCATATGATCAAAGCCCTTAGTCAATCACTCATGATGATTAGAAGTAAGAAAAGTTTGTGTACTTAGAGTGGAAACTAATGGATATTATGTGGCTTATAAGCCAATCACACTTCCATATATCTAATCTATGTTTATTGAAATGAAATTTATTCATTACCATTCTTGTGTGATATTTGTAATGAAGTCCATGAGCATATGCAATGAGTAAGTAAATTATAATTAGATCATAATAAAGTGATCACTAGTATTTAAATGTATGTTATAAACATTCATCTTCATGGGATATTCCAGAAGGACATCAAACAATAACATTATCTAATCTAACTCATACAATGACTTATTTGATTTGACTCATTGAACAATCCAAGATAGCAATATAGCTTATCTTGTGGCCATCGGTGTGGAGACGCTAAGGATTGATAGTGACTACTTTCCGGAGAGGGACTTCATTGAATTGATCCATATGAATCCTTGAATGGTACTATACCTAACTGTCAATTAGGTTGATTCATGTCATGGTTGTGTATATCATTCTTTGACATGAGATGCCAAAGAAATCTTGTGGATGGATGACCGTGTTTTATTATGACTTATGAATCCATAGCCATGGGATTTCTAGAATTTCATATACTGGACAAGGCATGAAGTCCTCAAAGATGATTGTGTGGTAAAGATGAGATTTCTCACCCTTGGTATTTGAGGAGATTGACTCAAGGAATGAGATGCGATCAAATCCTTTGACAAGGTAGTGAAAATTGATAACTTTATCCATCCATTAATTGATAATTGATAACTTAGTTGAGTGATTGATTAGGGTTTAACAGTTGACTATACCCTACGTCATTCATGAGTATCGTGGGGATGGAGGATTATGTTGGGATCTGAGGTCTCTAAACCTTCCAAAATTTTGATCAAAACATCAAATGTAACGAAATACATTGAATCCAATATTCAAAAACACCGAGCCACTGATAACACAAAATTTATACATCTAATTATGTGATTATTAATGCAACTTTAGGCATAAAATATTCTATTCTTATGCATGTTATCATACTTTGAGTGCATATCTATCATTTCATGCAATTTTAAATTATAATCTCAAAATGTACTATTTTAGGGATAATTATGCATTTTTAAAGAATATATTTTAGAATAGATTATTCCCATCTATATTTAAGATTATAATTGGGTTTTAATGTTAAATAATAATAGAAAATACTTTTTTATACTCATTTATTTTTCTAAGTTTGAATTTATAAGAGAAATGAGTGTATTTTTGAAATAAAAATTTATTCTCTTGTATTTATTAAATTTGACTATTTAAAATGATAGATTATTTAATTTATGATCCAACAAAAAAAAGATTAATTTAGAGTTGTATTTTAAAATTTATGAATTTATTTGGATTTATTTTGAATTAAAAAGAATAAAAAAATCAGATTGAAAGGCGTGTTGACGTGGCAGCTGACACGACAAAGTCGTTTAGGTGTCACCATGTGGCGGACTGTGTGTGCACCACATGGCACCCGTGTGCGCGTGTGTACATATGCATGTTTAATGGGTTAAGTATCCACTAATAGATTTTTTTCTAACCCATTAACGTTGCGTCTAATCTATACACGTCTTTCTCTTTGATTTCCATCATGTGGGACTATGTTTGTTTATTTTTATGCACAGGTGATTTGGCAAAATATTGAGCGTGCTATTGCGTAAATCAATCGCGATCGTCGATCCATTAGACTTTACTTGGGCGTAGCGGTTTGTCAATGGATCATTTTTAAATGGTTTAATCTCAGCAGGTCATTTGAAAAATTATAACGGCTGAGATTATAATCGATTTGACTCTCATGGACACATGTATGCATCCACAACGTTCGATGAAGATCAAATGGCAGGCGTTTCATGGCGTTTCTTCTTCACACGCGATGTGGTGAAATCTTAGCGGTCCATCTTTGATCGAACTAACTCAACTTAATCATAACGATTCACATCCAAGCATTTCATCATAGCCATTGGTCGAAAATGGAATGCCAATCTAATGGCTACGCCCAAATCTGCCTATAATTACACATGTTCTATGACAATGTAAACCTTTCTTGGATGTTTTAAGTAAATCAAAATGGTTAGACAACTCAATTGATGGAGAATTATTTCAAAACATGAACACAAGGGTTCAAAGTGAACCTATACTCCTCCTTACTCACGAGTTTGAGAAATTATCCATTTTATTAAATGGATGAAGAAGACCTCTCTAAATAATTAAAAGAGAGTGTAGATCTTTAAGGGAATTATCTTCCCTCCTTTCCCTATTTTATATTGATATAAAGATTGACTTGGTTAGAGCATTTTAATCCTTATCCTTAGATACTTAGAATTCCTTGAATGGACCAAGTCAACCACCTTCTACCTTTATATAGGTTCCTAATTTTCCAAACCACATCCACTATATCCTAGGTACCTTGTGTGAATAAATGATCTCAAAAGAAAAGAAAATAGGAACATCTTTGTTATTCCATTTCCTTCTTTCTTTGAAAATTACCTCTAGTTAGAATTTTAGGAGAGATCTAATTTTTCTCTACTATTGGAAGAGACTAATCTCCATAGCAATTCAAGTCAAAGCCCATGAAGATAAAGACGACTACATTAAAGAAGACAGCCATGATTAAACATCAAGGAAGATCATTGTGAGGATAAGTCATCCTCATCTTCTCTTGAGCAACATCTCCATGCATAAGTAAAAGCTTCAACATCAAGGACTATCTCCACTGTGAACAGCACCTCCATGATTGAAGAAGAAGAAGAATTATCTTCCAAAAGCAATCCTCGTAATTATCAAGCTCATGAATACAAAGTACAAGGACCACGATTTATTTAAGGACTTTGAGACCTATTATACGATCTTCATGACTGCTGAATAATAGGAAGACTTGGACTAAAGACGATTAAGTTTTATTAATACCATCCAGTTGGACATCGACCGCAGATTATCGGGAAATCCAGCTTATTTCACCTCCGCCCCTGCTGTGGTTGAACCGAGAATAGTCAAGAATCCTCCAAATTTTCTCCATCGTCCTGCCCTGGTGAATATGCAGAAACACAAGTCACCAATATACGCCAGAGTATACAGTGATCGAAGGGCTCGAAGCAAGGAGATTCGTCACCCGATCACTTCCCATCTCTACTCTCTCTCACCTTACCAAAAGACTCTCTCTTACCTTCATTTTGTCACCAACCGTTATCGAGTTGCTCTTTAAATTGCTGTGAAGGTTCGCGAGAAGAGAACATGATAATAATGCGACACAAAGATCTCCTCAAAGAAAGACTACAACCACCCAGTTTCCACCACTCAACACGATACCGGGTAGACATCCGAATCACTGTCCACATGAAGAATATGTCAGGGAATACAACATTCAATTAGAAAGTGGAGCTTCACAAGACTGAACACGATAGAACTGAAGAAGCGGAAGCTTTGCAATCCTATTTCTGCCCATCTCTACCTCTCCTCACCTCATTCAAAGGAATTCTCAACATCAAAGCACTGCTAACATTTGGATGCCAGTCATCAATGCCATGACAGACCAAGAGGCCATCCAACAACCGCGATAATTCCACCATAAAGCTGAGTCAACCCGTTGACTTCGTGTTAGTGAACTGATGACAAAATAAATCGGACGCTTCGACAAAATAAAGATAAGTTGGGGGCAACTCTGACCTCTCATAGTCCACGTATGCACCCTTCACCGACCATTACGAGTGTCGAAAACATAAAATTTATGAAACCGGCGCAACCGTTCTTCCACCGAAAAGATTACCGTGAAGAGACGTTTTGCGGCAACTTTTATTTTCTCCTCTTCTATAAAACGACGATTGTAACCGAGATACAAATAGTTTTTTTTAATGAAAATTTGGTTACCTCTATTTGTGTTCGTGTTCATCGTATTCACGTATCTCCATCGTTCTTCCCATGGATATCCCGCAACCCATCTCCCGATTCTATCTCCCTTTCTCTTTTCCCCCTCCCGTTCTATCCTCTTTCATATTCCTCACAGTAAGAAGCGACGGGGAATACATTTGGATCGCGTTCTGAATTCGGAAGCACTCACTTCATCGTCGCTTGTCAGGTAACATCCTCAATCGTTGACCGTGACATTAGTTCGCATCCGAAAATCTATAAGTCCAAATCCACTTCCGCCGCCCTTTATCCTTCCGCTCCATCTACATCTTCCACTTTCCCTATTCACTCTTTCTTTTACGTCATACGCTTCCACCCCTTTCACTTCCATTCTTCACGATCAACCCCACCCTTCTCTGTCCCCGTCTCAGCCGCATCTTTTATCTTCTCTCTATCCTCTATATTAAACATAGAAAATATTATCTTCTCTATGGTCACTAATTATATTATTTAATATATATTCCCCTCTCATTATCTAATATACATTATTTAATATATTTAATATACATCATCTATTTCACTCCCTACCTTTATTAATTACCTATATCTTAATATTCATAATACCTATCCTGAATATCTTCTAAGTCATCATCCTTCTCTTATATTTATTAATCCTTATTATTAATCATTCTTAGTGATATCATTCATAGGTCCTTCAATCAATTGTAGGATTATTTCTTAAACATATCATCACCATCATACATAGCATTGTATTCTGAAATATCCTACATCATAAATCCTTGAATCTCTTTGATTTCTTCCTCTTCTAGACACATTGTCGTGTCCAGGGACTGTTTGACATCAAGATTTTGTCGAAAAGAATAGTGAGAAATTGCCTCTGAATGCCGAATTATCTTCGAATTTTGCTAAATGAAAAGCCTTTGATCCGGCGATCAATTGGATCAATTTGAAAGTGACTTCGGGTTAAATTATGTAATTTCATCTTAATATTTCATCTTGTATCATTATCTTTTTATTTCAAATTGTAGATTAGGTTAACTTTTATATTTAATTTTGGTTTTCTCTCTCCTCCCGATCGATTTTCTACATAATTTTTGCTGGTTGATTTCTCCGTGAATCTTGATCCAAATCAAGTGATTTTTGATTCAGTGTGAAGTTCCTGATATGGTGGTGAAACTAACTAAAGAGAGGGGGGTGAATTAGTTAGTTGTAAGTCTATGTATTTTTTATAATCTTTTTGGATGATTCATGATTTATCACTCTTTGCTTCGCCTCACAGTCCTCAAGTAATTTATACTGGTTAGGGGACCTAATGTCCCTTAATCTAGTCCTGAGTACTGTTGCCTCAGAGCTTCCAATCTCACCAAGAAAGAAACCTAATCCTCTCACCCCACAGATGAGTGAAGGACAATGTTTATACAGATTAAGGATTTGTCCCCAATGGCAACTCCAACTCTCACCTTAACCTTGTCCTGTGGTACTACCCTCCTGGTCTTTACCTTCTTTGCTGCAGAATGCTCCCTTCTCCCCGAGTCAACCTCCTCCTGAGATCGCACGTCTCTACAACCCGCACCACGACTCCTTCGATTGTGCCACCGACCTCTAGGCAAAGTGAAAATTGAACCCTTCTATACCTCTTAGTCTTCTTGCTCCCGAGACTCCTCTCCTTCTTGTCTCAACTAATGAGACTTATCTTATTCTTCCAAGTGTATGTGAGTATAATTCTGGTAAACCAAGTATAACTAGAAGATTCTAACTAAACAAAGTATGGTGAAATAAGACAATCAAACGAACAACGAGGAGAAAGCTTTTTCTACTTAATGGTTGTCACCTAACTGTTAGAGTGATAATTCTGATGTAAACAGTATCTTGAATTGCCACTGGTACACTTGACTTAAGAATCATAATTTTTTTCTTGCATTATTGATATTTTTTATGTTATCAATCTAAATCATGAATATCTTATCTTTTCCATGAGTCTTTTGGACTAACCCACTAATAATCTTATCTACGACCAATGGGTGTGTTTGGTTTCAGGAAAAGCAATGGGAATCTCCTTATTACACACTTATATGATGATATCTACTATATTAGGATGTCTATGTTTATTTAAGGCTCATAGTATAATATCTTAAACTACAGTTCATTCATTTATATGCTAGATACCATATATAGAGTCTTCATATCATTGTTGGCACTATCGTAATTTTCTCCTCCTCCTCCTAAACTGACTTAATATAAAGCATTAGGGTTTTGATCAGTTTTTCTAAGACAGAGAAAGAGCAATTTTTCAAAAGAGAAGAAAAGCTTCCCTCTGGTGATCGTAATTTCAACTGTGTTGAGTCGAGTCGTTCAGAATATTAATCAACTAATTATAACTATTTTACTTTCGGTTCAAAGTTGTCTTCATATGAATTAAATTGTTGATCAATAACTCAGATTACTGATTTGATTGTTCTGTTTTGAGTATCTGTTCTCAGTTGTCGATATAAATCCATTTAGATTTATTTTACTGCCTTTATAAATTTCGTTGTCAGCCATTCATATAAATCGATTGAAACGTGATTTAAATTTCATGTTTTGAGTATTTCTATTATAAATATCGGTGTTAGTCATTCATATAAATCTAGTGAAGCTTGATTTTCTATCTTGAATATCTCTACTATCAGTCAGTTGTATAAATCTAATCGATTTAATTTTCTACTCGTATTAATTACGTTCTCAGTCATTTATAAAATTTTTTGTTTAGAGTTAATTTACTGTATGTATAACTTTAGTTCTCAATCACTCATACAAATCTTTTTAGATTTAAATTTTCTATCTTTATCAATTCCATTTTTAGTCATTTCCAGAAAATATTTTTACTCTTAATTCTTGGTTGTGGTAAGTTAGTATCAGTGAATTACTATACACTCATAAGAGGTACGATAATTTTAAAGCTGTGTCATTTAGAATTTTACTCTTAGTAAGTTTATAAGTTTTTTTATCTTAACATTCGGTGAGTTAATACTCTGAGTCAAAATCAAGAGGTATTTCATTTCAGGTTTGATTAGTCTCTTTTACTTACATATTATTGATTGCCTTAACATTCATGCAGTCTGAAATTAACAGCCAAGGATAAGAGGTACTCTCTCAATTTCATTCAGATATTTTATCTCATCAGTTACCTAGTTTAAATTAAAGTCTATCCTATCTATTGGTTAACCTTGTTGTTCTGTCCGCATTGAATTTGTTCTCAGTTTAGTTATTTGTATGTTAGTTTATTGAGTAATAACTAGATAGTGGGCTAATTGTAGTCAGAGTCAACCTTATAGGTCTAGATCAATTATATCAAGTCAAAGTCAACTCTCATAGTCCAAGTCAACACAAATTAGTCAAAGTCAACTCTTATAGTCCAAGTCAACCTAGATTAGTCAAAGTCAACTATACATAAAAGTCAACCATGGCAGAGAGTTAACCTTGATCAAAAAGTCAACATAGGGTCAAAAAGTCAACCATGATAAAAAAGTAAACTAAATTAGTAAAAGTCAACCTTAGGTCAGAAGATCGATTTTGAAGTCGTTGTCTTGTGTGCTTCAATTAATTCTAAATTCACTCTCATTTATTTGCCATTGCCTTCTTACATAGCTAGCAGCATTTAGATAAATATATGCTTACAATCACACACACAAAGATCGAGGGTGTCTCATTAGTTGAGACGAGAAGGAGTTGAGACGAGAAGGAGTTGAGACTTGAGTAGCAAGAAGACCAAGAGAAGATTGAAGATAGGGTCTCGCTTACCGGGAGGTCGGCGGCACTAGCGGGAGAGGCACGACATGGCATCCATGAGCCGAGGAGGTCGAGGCCTAGAGGGTAGTGCCATAGGGTCAAGTAAAGGTGAGTGTTAGGGTTGCTGCTGGGGGCAGACCTAAACCTCTGTATCGAAACATTATCCTTCACCCAGTTGAAGGGTGAGAGGATTAAGTTTCTTTTGGTGAGGATTGAGGCTTCGAGTCGATAGTACTCGAGACTAGATTAAGGGATGTTAGGTCCCCCAACTAGTATAATAACCCTTGGTTCATGACGGATCGAATCGATGCGATCGTCAATTGCACATCGATTCGTGTCAAAATAAAGTCCAAACTTAACAATTTAATGAAAATATCTCAAATTGAGGGGTATAATGGTAAATATGGGTCAAATCCATAGGGAATTAGGGAAATTTCTAATGATCTCTTCGAATTTGATCAAATCAGATGATGAATCGATGATAGAAATTGGGTAAAATGGTATTTTATGAAAGAGAACTTCAAGAAGATTCCACAAAATAAAATATCATCGAATTTGACTTTGATTTTGCGGAAAAATTGAAGATCGAAGTAAGATGATTTTTCTGAAAACTTAAATCGCGAAAATACCAAAATTAGGAATGAAATTAAATGGTAAGCGACGATAGATTATGATAAAACACGATCCCTAACCCATGATTGCGATCAAATTAATCCAATTTATTTCCGAAATCAAGGTTTTTCATAAAAAATCCAAAAATCGTGATCGTGGAGTTCAAGCGTTGATTTCTTCCTCGTCAATCATCCAAATATTGATCTTAAGCACTCCGTGGACGCGAAAATGAGTTTAATTTGATTGAACTTCTCTCGAATGGTTTACAAATGCGAAGAACATCTCAATTTATAGGATATTTGGGCATAACATTCTGATTAAACTGATCAATGGCTTATGAAAATACAAAGTGATGAAGGAGCAAATTTGACCTTTCGGTCAAAGTCAACCCTTGATCAAAACTCAAAGCTTCGATGGTCAAACCAGAATTTCAAAAGTCAACCTTTCAATGGTCAAAGATGGAACCTTGAAGTCAACATTTCAAGACAAGGTGAATTGATGGGGAATAAAATTCCCTTTGTCTTATTATTTTCTTAAAGTACATCTGAGGTCAACACACAAGGAAAAGTCAACGCTCAAGCCTCATCAGCAAATTGCCACATCCTCGCCACGTGTCAACAACCCGGAGGTGCCACATCATCACACCTTTTCAAAGAGGAGTTATTGGTGGTTTGAGAGGTTATCCAAAAAGCATCCCGTTGATTGACACCTTTTTCATATTTAGGGCAGTTTAATAACTTCCTATTGTTCCTTATAAATTGAAAGGATGTAATACATTTGAGACAAGTTATTTGAAATGAAATTTTTGCAAGGTAGTTGACGTCGGATAATGGTATCCTCCTTGTTCTTCTTTGTTCTTCTTCGTTCTTCTCTTCCCCCTCCCGCGTTATTCCGCGGTGTTCTCCTCGCATGACTTCGTAAACCTGTTTGTCCGCTTGATCCAATTTTGCATTCAGTCAACCCCTATTGACCCAAGCAGCCCTGACGATCCGCCATCATCCGACACCGACGACAAATCTTCGCCGCCATCTTCAAACAACGGATCGAATACTCCAGTCCGTTCTCTGCAAATTTTTTGGATCTCCATCGCCGACACCTGCAGATCCAGAGAAGAAATCTTCAAAATCGAGCATAAAAAATCGGGCCTATTTTCATTGAAATTTAAGAAGAGGAAAATGGGAAATCTCGGCTTTTGTATCAGTCAATCCGGAAAGTATCTTCACAGAAAATGAAGCACTGATCATGCTCTTCAAGCATCCAAAATCTGACGCCATTCCGAGCAAATCGCCGCCACAACGCCATCACCGAAACCCTTGATTTCCACCATAAATTGTCATCGATCTGCCTCCAAAAGTTTTACTCCTTCAGACGATTCTTTCCGGCTATTTTCCGTGCCTAAAGCTCGCGCTATCGCCGGAAATCCATCGTTGCCACTGTCTCTGGAAGAAGCAGAAAATCGCACCTGTTTGTCGGGGAAGAAGAGTCCGAAAAGGGGTTATTTAATCCCTATCAGATTCCCTTGTTGGTTTCCATCAAACCCGTACAAAGATCCGCGAATAGAAAGGGTGTTTCCTCCTTAACGGACCTCCCATTAATAGTTCTGCTTGGGCCTGGTACACACAACAGTGGATCCGGAAGCCTTTTGAAGCCCTTATAGAAGCCTAATGGGCCTGTTCGAAGCCTAATAAAGCCGTTAAAGAAATAAGAAGGAAAATGGGCCCTTGCCCATTGTTTAGAAGCCTAGAAAGCGTTCGGAAGCCCACTAAGGCCCAAGCCCGGGACAAGGTCCTGGCTCGTAGCACTTTTGTGCTACATCAGATTTGGTGTCCAAAGAGTTCAATTTGATTGAATTGCTCTCGAATGCTTTACAAATGCGAAGAACATATCAATTTATAGGATATTTGGGCATAATTGTCCGATTAAACTGATCAATGGCTCTGATGAAACGCATGATCGCAAATTGTTACCGTTAAGTCATTGATGTTGGATCCCGATCGAACGCTCGAGATGAAGCCACGTCGCCGCGCGTTCTAAAATGCCTGAAAACGCCTGCCGTTAGATCGCGATCGGACACATCAGATGCGTTTCTCCGTGATTTAATCTCGATAGTTATAACTCTCGCGATCAACGGTCAAGATTAAGACGATCCGTTGAACCCTGATTTTGCCACGTATCCTCATCAATTTAAGTGAAGATCGACGATCAAAAATTCACGCGCGATCGGACGCTACTCACGCTGCCACGTCACCTCCTCATCGCGATCTGATCGGACGGCTCTAATGGCACCACGTCACTTGCGCGCTTAAAATAAATTGAAAATCGATTTTTAATTCCATAAAATCGTTAGAAATTCATTAAGAATTCAGAAAAATTCAGAAAAAATCCCTAAAAATTACAAAATTCATAACTTTTAAAATATAATTCCAAATTAATCGAAATTTCTTTTATTTGATCAAAAATTTAATTATCAATCATTCTTAAAAGTCAAATTTAATAAATAAAAAGAGATTTAATTTCTATTTCAAAAATACATTCATTCTTTTCAGATTTTAAGTTTAGAAAATTAAATGAATGTTTATAAAAATAATTTCTCTTATTATTTAACATTTAAAACTACTTATAATCTCAAGTAAAGATGGGTTGTAAAGTAATTTATCTTTAATTTATAATAATTAACCCTAAATTAAAGTATTTTGAGATTATAACAACTTTTTCATAGAATGATAGATAAATTCTCATAAATATGATAACATGCATAAGAATGAAATCAATTATTATGATGTCTAATTAGCATGTTATCAGTGCACAATAAGGTTGAGAAGCGAGTGCTAAACCAACGAATCTTATCAAAAGAAGAGTAGAAAATAGAAGATTAATACATGAAACCTAATTCACCCCCCTCTTAGGTTAAATCATCACCTCAATGGGACTCTCACAAACCCCCTTAGGTAATCCTTGAAGTAGTAGGTTAGCCAGGATAGGGTTGAATTTGACTTATAGACTTCTAGGGTTGACTTTAGGTTGACTTGGACCTTTTTAAGTTGACTTTGACTTATAGGGTTGACTTTAGGTTGATTTTGACTTTTTCATGTTGACTTAGACTTCTAGGGTTGACTTTGTTGACTTTGACTTTTAGGGTCAACTTTAGGTTGACTTTGACTTTTAAGGGTTAACTTTAGGTTGACTTTGACTTCTAGGGTTGACTTTAGGTTGACTTTGACCTTTTTGGGTTGACTTTGACTTTTTAGTTGAGCTTGACTTCTAGGGTTGACTTCTCTCAAATATTGACTTCCTTTATTGACTTTGAACTCTTTGATTGACTTTGATGATTGAAGCACTGATAAGTCCAAAAATGGTGTAAAAATAAGTCGTTGATTAGGGCTTTTTAGACTTATGCAAAATCATTTATAATTCACCTTAAACACTAAACACAATGTATAGAGCGAGTAAGGGGTCGAACCACAGAGAGTAAGGTTATTGATCTAAACTTCACTTTAAGTAAAAGAGGGAAGAAGTAGGGTAGAAACAAGGAGCGAAATAGATGAGATAGTAAGAGAGAAAATAGAAAGCAAATGTTGAGGTTTTCAACCTTCTCGCAAAGACTGAAATCCTCAATATCAGAGAAGATATTTTTATCGTTGGTTTGATTAATAGATTGATATAAAAGGAAGGAAATGTCCTAAGATTAACACATAAACCCTAAGTGTCAGTCAATCCGTCTAATCGGGACGCAGTCATCATCATTCTACCGGAGCTTGAATTAGCGCCCAAGCTTGGCGTCTATCATGATAGAACAATGATCTGAATAAAAAACTAGAACTCGCATAGTAGCAACCCTGCCCCCGATCCTCTGTCCTCACGGGGCTAGGACCCTCACCCTAGCCTTGAGCGGGATCTCAGTGACAAGGCCCTCTAACTTTCTCGCGGTTGATTCAACCGATGGTGATTGATTCCTCTTCTAATGGTGCTCCCGTTTACATGATTATCACCCGGGCTCGTACATTCCGCCCGAGCCTGGTGCTTTGACTCAGTCAAGTGACAATCATGATGAACGGAAAGAAACCCACTATTACAAAGCGGAGTCAAACACAATTCTAAAACATGACAAGAAGATAAAACCTGATCCACCGGTGCTCCTTTGGCCTTTCGACACGAAACACTCTTGCCATGGAACAAGCGATCACAAAAGAAGATACGAAGAAGCAAGTCGGGTATCTAGATGCACTCGATTCATCACGCTGCACAATCCTAGATACCAGGTGAATGCACAAGAACATAAGAAGAACAAAAAAACTAAACATACCAAAATAGTTGATCCCTAGAAGCCTTGATCCCAATGGCCAACCTCCAAAAGGAGGCTAACTAGAAGATAAAAAAACAAGGTCTTCCAGTGCCCTATTTATAGACCAGGAGGCATGGATGGAAAGAGGAGAGAGAGAGAAAGTTGCCCCCAAAATTTGGGCTTGATCCGCCTTCTGGATCGCCGGATATCACATCTGGAAGTTGGAGAAATCAAATCCGTTCATTAATTATCTCTCCCACTTGGACTTTGGCACGGATTGACCATGTGGCATTGGGTTCCGTGCCTTAATTTCCGTGAACGAGGATAACTGCCGCTCTGATCCGCGTGAAATGATTCCTTCAATCATGGCCTAACACGTCGCATCATTGTCAGTGATCCACGTGAAATGATTCCTACAATCATGGCCTGACACGTCGCATCATCGTCAGTGATCCGCGTGAAATGATTCCTTCAATCATGGGCCGACACATCACGTCACGCGTTAGCGATCCTCCTGCAATGCTCTTGTCCAATCCACTTTTGCCACATCATCCTCGCGCCTACAAAATGAATTAAAAATAGAAAAGACATCTTTGTCTTGTTAGGCGGGAGAAAGTCCCTCTTTTTTTTTTCATTGGCCGCCACCCGTCTTGACTGACACGTCTCGATTACAATCCATAAATTAAAAAAAGCGTGTGCCCAATCATTGGGCTGACGTGTAATGATTCAGGCACATTTAAATTTCCGGACTTGGACGATTCAGATCGTGACACATGTCGCGATCTGATTAAATCCGCAAAAGGCTTAATAAATCATTATAAAAATTATAAATGCCTTTAAATAAATCCAAAAATATATTCTGACTTTAAATATTTATATCTCTATGATTCTAAAGTCGAAAAATTACCAAAAAAATACCAAAAAATCAGGAAAAATAAGAATTTTGCTGTAAAGCCAAAATTAATCATTTCCTATGATGATAACATGCATAAACAGTTGATTTAGTGCAAATAAGCGTGTAAAATGCATGATATTTAATACATTAAATAACATGTTATCAAGCACTCCTTTTTCCTTTTAGGACAATATTCCCTAAGGTAGTCAGAAATGTGAATGATGGTTTCTAAGGGACTCTCGCTACAATAAAAAGGGAACTTGATGCCTAAGCACAGACGAGTTGTGCAAGATACTCTAGACAATCAATTAAGAGAGTATGAGGGTATTAAAAGCACTATAAGCACATTTAACAAACTCAGATTTTCAGAACCTAGAATGAATCAATTAACTTACTTGACAGATAGAAGAATATTATTGAATGAGATATGACAAGTACAAAAATAGGACTAGATGACGGTAACTCACACAGTAGGAATTAAAGCAATTAAATCGCAAATAAGAGAATTAGGGCACGTTTCCAGGCTCATGGTAACCTCCCTTATATCCTAATCTCCGTGAGACTTAAATGAAAAAGTCTTAAATAACCTTTGTCTCTCTGTATAGTTAGTTCTATTATGTAGCATATTGACGAGTCGTTTTTGTGCGTCGTTAAAACACAAATACGATGGTCAAACAAAATTTGTAAAACCGAACTCACAAAGACAAGATAGAATAATCAAGTACTGGGTAAGTATCGGGTCGATCCACAGAGAGCAGGGTTGACTTTAATCGCAGAGTTGACTTGGTCAAACTTAGGTTTAAAAGGAGTTTTAAATAAGAGAAAATAAGATTTAAGATAGGGAAATGATATAAATAAGGTAAATAAGAAGTTTTAAGATTTGAAATCTCGGATTTGACAGAGAAAAGTCAAAAGTCAAAGTCAAAGCGTTGACTTTGACCAGCAATAGATGTTCTGCAAAATCAGAGAATCAAATAGAGTCAGAAGAGAGTCAAAACTATATATTTGGAAACTAGAGAGAAAATGGAATTTATTGATATAAGTTTTGTAATTTTTGGATAAGAAATGGATTTATTATGAATTATTGAAAATCAATGATCAGAAAATCCCCGAAATGAACACCTCAGAGGAAATCTTCAAATTGAATGCCCAAATGAAATCCAAATCTTTCAATTTATATGTCAATAGAAAGCTAAGAACCAGAGGAATCCAACAAGACCAAAAATTATCAAATTCTGATTTGCCAATAAAAAGTAATTGACCCCGAAAGTCAACGTTTGACTTCTGATGAAAGATGAACAGTCCGTGGTCAAACGTTAAATTGAAGGGGCAAATGAACTCAGAATTTGATGAAATTGCTATCCACGGAAAGCTGATGAAAAAGAGGAATCCAATGAAACCAAAAATCAAGTGATTTGGAATTATAATCAAAGAGATATCCTATTTTCAAAATCAGCGACTTCTCGACCTAAAAATTGGGGAAATTGAAGAACACTATGATCTAATTTGCAAAATTAAAGATCTAAACCTAATAAAAATACAAATTACCTCTTGATAATCGATCGAACCTCACTACTAACCCGATTGCCGCAAGAATGGGGCCTCAATTCTCGTGGATTGAAGCGAATTTGCTCGGATTCTTCCTCGTGGACGTTCGGAATTCAAGGGGAAAAATTCGATGAAATCAAGAGATGAAATCGTGATTATCATGCTTCAATGGCTGCGTCTCTACACTCTTGGAAGCAGAGGATCACGAGAACTTAAGACCTTCCTCGAAACTCGCTTAATTTCTTCACGAGTCGATCAAAAAGTTGAAGAACAAAAAGAAGGGAGTACATGCTTTTAAAGGGGAAATTGGGCTTGAAATCGTGGGTGATGGAGACGATTGTGGAGGCGGTTTGATGGCGTCGAGGGGGCGATTCCATGGGCATGGATCGTGGCTTGAATTCCGCGACGCTTTTGACCACTCTCAGCGGTGAATTTGGCTCCTCTTTCCACAATTTTAGCGCCCCGAGTGGACCACGATCGAGCCACGATCGGGTCACGATCGGGCTTCGATCGTGGTCCTAAGTCTCCGCCGATCGCTTGCCGATCGGGTGGAGGACGATTTCGCTCCATTTTTCCCTCGATCGCGGCTCGATCGCGCCGCGATCGCGGCTCGATCGCGCCGCGATCGTGGAGTTCTTCCACGACCTTCAGCCGCCGTCCGATTGCGATCTCACCGGATGGACGATCGCGATTGTCTGATCCCGTGCGTCGCGATCGCGATGTAAATCAGCCGTCCGATGATGCGAGTCTCCCGCCAGCCCGTCCGATCGCGATCATCTCTTGACGAAGATCAGCCGTCCGATGATGCGAGTCTCCCGCCACCCGTCCGATTGCGATCATCTCTTGACGAAGATCAGCCGTCCGATCGTTTGATGCGAGTCTTCTGTTGATGCCGATCGGGAGCTTCAGATGCCACGGGCGCGAGGTACGTCGTCCGATCGCGCCGCTTAAACGCCCTTTTAGCACGTGTCTTGATCTATGATCGCGTGGACTCTGGGTCCACGCGGATCACCGCCGTTGAGCCGAAATCCAACGCTCCTAAGACCGCCACGCGTCCTGCAAAATAGACAAACCGTGTGGGAACATAGTCCCACACGTAAGATGAAAAATGGCCGCTCCTATAAATTAGGGGGCGGTTAACGATATTGCGTTACCGCCCAAAAATCCAAATCCGTGGCCCTACCAACCCGTGGGCCCTCCACATGCCAACCCCCGCCGCCACGTGGCGCCCCACACGGGCGCCCTACGGGACGACGTGGCCTCCCCGCCACACGCCGCGCCACTCGCGCCACGCGCGGCCACACGCGCCCGCCACGTGGCCTCGCCGCCACGTCGTAACGGCGTGCGTGGACCCGCGCGCCACGTCAGCCCCATCGTCCGGGGCCCGGCCGCCACGCCAGCTGCGGTGTAATTTCTCCCCCTTTTTCGCGATTTTTAATAAAAAAATACTTAAAAATTCAATTAAAAATCAAATAAAAATCGGAAAAAATCATATAAAACTTTAAAAATTCATATTTCTCAAAATACAACTCCTTTTTAATCCAAATTTTCTCCATTGGATCACAAATTCTTTTCTTTTTAATATCATGTCATTTAAAATATGTTTTTCAAGAAAGAAATAAGGATGAATTAAAATTTCATTAAATAAGTTCTAATTAAAACCTTATAAATCATAAATTCATCCTAAAATCATCCTTCCAAACATTTACTAAAAGTCAAAACTCATTTAATCACCGAGATCAACTCGTTAATCTAAACAAAAGATTAATCATATCTTAAGAATGAAATTATCTCTAATTTATGCATAAATATCAACTTTAGTGAAATGACATGCCAATGGAGAAAATTCCTAAAAAGTATGATAACATGCATCATATTCACATAAAATAAGCCTGAATATGAGTTAATTAGGGTAAGAATTCAGGTTATAAATGCATGTTATCACATATGCATTAAGATATAAATATTCATGAGTATCCTAAGTGTTAACTGGTGTAACAAAGATTCTAGATGACTGATAACCAAGGATTTCTATAATGATGATATATGATGCAAACTATTGGTGCCTGCACCATTAATATGAGGTATTGAAATAAGACCTGCAACATGAATTTGAGTCTTACTTAAGCCTGCAAAATACAAGACAATGCATGAGTCCTCTGAGTCTTACTTAAGCCTGCAAAATACAAGACAATGCATGAGTCCTCTAAACACTTTAATAGGGTTGCAAAACAAAAGTTTGGAGTTATATAAGATAATAGATTAAATGATTGCATGAAAGTAAACAATTTAATTGATCATGTTGAGGCATTCAATTCAAAAAGTATCTTTCATAAAAAAACCTAACTCTAACACAGTCGATTCTTCTTTGAGTTATCTTTCTAAATTTATCAAAATCCCTAATTTCTCACCTCAATTCAATCGTGTGATTTGATCAAATTTCAAGAAGTTACTAAAAGATATCTTAATTCTTCGTGGATTTGACTCTTATTCACCATTATACTATCTAATTTGTGATTATTTATCAAAATTGGTGACTTTGGAAAATATTTTTGACATGTCTTCACGTGTATTCAATGACCTCACGGAGTCGTCTCATCAGCCACCAAGAACAGATGATCCTATTATCTAATAAGTATGAGAAAACATACTTACAAGCTTCACTAGAAGGAGTTCTTGAAGCTATTCTAGTGTCTAGCCTCTAGTGGTATCCACACGATCTATAGATGGTTAGATCTCCTCTTCAAAGCTCTTCACCAAGAGAGAAAGATAAGAAAGGAGAGAAATTCCCACATGGCTTGCGTTGTGGTCGATCTCCCCTATTTATATGCATTTGGTTTGTAGATTTTTAATAAAAACCCTCATAATTATGTATATATCCACCGACAATTTATATACCTTGTGTGTGACGCTCTATATCCATATATCTCAATAGCTAATAACTCTATGGACCCAATAACACTTTATTACTCAACATTCATTAATTATCTACATTAACATGTAGATAAATTGATCAATGATTTATTTAACCCAATCGATAGGTCAGATTGCCAGCTTGTTGGGTGTCAATTTATACCATGTACTCTACGAGATATGGAGTATGTAAGAACTCTCGTATAGAACCTCACCGTTATCAATTATCATATATATATAATCCTTGGTCCACACGAGACTCATGAATGACTTAGCGTATGGTCAACTGTCAAACCCTAATCGGTCACTCAAGTTAGTACTATTGTGTGTAGGAAATCATCGGGAACTTTTTCTCTGATATCTCCATTACCTTGGTTGAGGATTTCATCACATCTTATTCCTTGAGTCAATCTCTTCAAATAGAGAGGGAAAAATTCCATCTTGACCATACTATCATCTTTGAGGACTGATAAGATGTAATTTATACCGGTAGTTAGATAATTATTAATACAAATTAAGACATAAAATATTATATTCTTATGCATGTTATCATACTTTGAGTACATATCTATCATTCTATGCAATTTTTAATTATAATCTCAAAACTCCATTATTTTAAAGATAATCATGCATAATTAGAGAATATATTTTAGAGTAGATTATTCTCATCTTTATTTGAGATTATAACTAAGTTTTAATTACAAATAATAAGAGAAAAAATTTTTATATGCACTCATTTATTTTCCTAGTTTTATTTTCCAAAGAAATGAGTATATTTTTTATATAAAATTTATTCTCTTGTTATTTATTAAATTTGAATTTTTAGAATGATAGATAATTTAATTTATGATAAAAAAAATAGATTAAAAAGGAGTTGTATTTTGAAAGTTATGAATTTTCTAATTTTTAGGGATTTTCTAAAATTTTATTTGAATTTTTAGGGACTTTTTAGATTTGATTTAAATTTATTTATATTTTAAATAATACAATTGACTTTTTATTTATTGCGCTGATGTGGCAACACGCTTACATCTCGAGAAGTGGCAGCGTATGTGGGTATCACGTGTTGCACACATACGCGCATCATTAGCACGCGATTAAGCACCATGTTAAGGGTATATGCTAACCATTAAGCGATATTTTCTATTATTTTTCTTATGTGGGAATATCTTTCTACTTTTTATCTTTTCGTAGGTGACATGGCACGCTTAGTATCCTTTGATTTACGAAAATAAAAATGGATTTAATATCATCCCCTCATTTTCACTAAAGTGAGCCGGGGGTGGGGGGTGTACATGGCATTATTTGAGTGGAAAATGACTCGTTTTATTCAAGTAGATCAATCATGGATGTTCATTTGAAGAGACATTTGAGATCTTAAAGTGTTGATTCACGATCGGACGACCAAGATTTTGTGACGCTCTGTCTTTGCATGATCACATGGCGCGATCTTGATGCTCTGATGAAGATCCAACAATCGCCACTTAATCGTAAAAATTCGTCGCTTCGGATTCCCTCTCGATCGTTCATCTCATCAAGGAGAAGATCAAGTAGTCTCGTCCAATTTCAAAAAATTATAAATTTTATCTCTTCAATGGAAAATGTATTCTTGGAGAGTATTGAACTATTCAGACATCTTAATCCTTGTATCTCTTGATTTATTCCTCCTCTACACTCATTTTCGTGTCTGGGGAGTGCTTGAAATTAAGATTTTGTTTAGAGAATAGGTAGATTTTACCCCTTGAACTACAAAATATTTGTTTTCGAAAATGCATAAGGAAAAGCCTATGATCCTGCAGTCAATTGGATCATTTCGATCGTGATTTTGGGTTAGATTATGTGTTTTCCTCCTAATCTTTTATCATTTATCATTAAATTTTAATTTTGAAGCTTAGATTAGATTAATTTTCTAGGAATTTTTTTGAATTCTCTCTCTTTGTGATCCATTTTTATCTTGATTTTGCTCCTTGATTTCTCCCATCAATATTGATCCAAATTGAGTAATTTTTAATTCTGTGGATTTATCTTGGAGTCTGTTTTCCAAATTTCACGTAATTTCTCACATCAATTACTCATCCGATTTGATCAAATTTGAAGAACATGTAAAAAATTCCCTATTTCTCTATGTATTTGACCTTTATTCGTCATTATACTAATTGATTTTTTATTAAAATTTTAAATTTATGAATTTATTAATTATTTTGACACACATTTGTGTGTTTTCATCAATCGCATGAAATCGTTTCGTCAAGGACTTCATGTTGTATTCAATATACGACATTTTAGAATTCCTTGGCTAGGCATTCATATGTCATAGTAAAAATACAATCATCTATCTATGAGATGTCTTTAATATCTCAAGTCAAAATACCTCACACTCAATTGTGAGATGAAGTAACTTGATTGACAATTTGCTATTATATCATTCACGGATTCATAAAAATCAATTTGGTGAACTCTTTCACTAAAGAGCACCCATTGTCTATCCTTAGTGTCTCCACATCTATGGCTAGAAGATCAACCATACTCATCATATGAGTGAGATCTGATAGTGTTATTCTCTCTTGATAATTCAATGTCCTTCGTGAATATCTCATTAATAATAATGCTTGGAACATATGTTTAAAAACTATTAGTCATTGTATTATGCTCTCATCATAATTTACTTAGTCATTGTATATGCTTATAAACTTAATAACATTCTAAATAGACATGATAATGCATGATTATTTATGCATATTAAGGCATAAAAGATTCAATTCCTATGCATGTTATCATATTTATAAGTGTTTATCTATCATTATATGAAAAAATCATTATAATCTCAAAATACATTAATTTAGGGTTAATTATGATGAATTAAAGATAAATAATTTGCATAACCCATCTTTACTTGAGATTATAATTACTTTTTAAAGTTAAATAGTGAGAGAAATCTGTTTATATACATTCATTTAATTTTCTAAGTTTTAAAATCTTAAATAAATTAATGTATTTTTGAAATAGAAATTAAATCTCTTTATTAAATTTGACTTTTTAGAATGATAGATAATTTAATTTCTGATCAAATGAAATAAATTTGGATTAATTTGGAGTTATATTTTGAAAGTTATGAATTTTCTAATTTTTAGGGATTTTTCTGGATTTTTCTTAATTTTTCTGATTTTTAATGAAATTTTCAGGATTTTTTGGAATTAAAAATCAAAATTTTCTAATTAAAAATCAATTTTTCAGATATTTATAAGTGCGCAGGTGATGTGGTACAATCTGGAGAGTCCGATCGCGTGGCGATCAACGATCAAGGCGGGATGTGACGTGGCACAACGTGGAGCGTCCGATTGCGTGGTTAAATCACGATCGTCGATTTTCACCTAAGGCGCTGGGTACGAGGCGTGATCTGATTCGTTGGTGAATCATTTTAAAATGATTTAATCGGAGCCATTGATCAAAGGAGTTATAACTACTGAGATTAAAATTGACGAAAAACGCATCTGAACATCCAATCAAGATCCAACGGCGAGCGTTTGATGCGTTATTTTTAACGCTCGTGACATGGCATCATCTTGGTAGTCCATCTTTGATCCAACGGCCATGAATTAATTAGAACAATTTGCATCCAATGCATTTCATCAGAGCCATTGATCGAAGACTAATTGAAAATCGGACGGTTACGCCCAAATTACCCTTAAAAATTGAGATGTTCTTCGACGATGTAAAGCATTCCAGGGCAATTCGACTTAATCGAATGGTTTAGACACCAAATCCCTTGAATATTTTGCTCTCAATCGCTTCTAGACTCATTTTTGCGTCCACGGAGTGCTTGAGAGTGCAGATTTCGATGATTGACGAGGAAGAAATTGACGCTTGTACTCCGTCGATCATATTTTTTGAATTTTGATAAATAGCCTTTTTACGACGAGTAATTGGATCAATTCGAGCGTCAATCTTGGGTGAGGGATCGTGTTTTCATCCTAATCTATCCTCGTATACCTTTAGATTTCATTTTTGAATCATAATTTGAGTCAATTTCATTTTTGAATTTTGGTTTTGTGCGATTTTCATTTTCAGGAATTTCTCTCATTTTCATTCGATGATTTCTCCATGAAATCAAATCAAAATTCATTGATTTTTTATTCCATGGATTCTTCTTCGAGTCTTCTTTCCAAAAATATCAAATTTGCCTAATTTCTATCACCATTTCATCATCCAATTTGATCAAATTCGAAGAGATCATAAAAAATTACCTTAATTCCTTGTGGCTTCGACCCTTATTTACCAATATACCCATCGAATTCATGATTTGTTCTTAAAATTGGTGAGTTTAAATATTATTTTAGAATCTTTACCATTTTTTTTCAACGACCTCACGGTCTGGATTCATCAAAACTTCACTATAAACATCACACAAGAATGACAATGAATACCTTTCATTTCAATGAACATAAACGAGATACATGTGAGTGTGATTGGCTTATTGGCCACATAATATCCATCACTTTGGGTGTACTATACTACACTTTATGACCCCTAAGTTTTTGGGTGTACTACACATTTTTTAAGACCTTACCCCCTTTTGTCACCGTTACCAGAGGATTTTAGATGCATCAAATATCAATATTCATTTTCTTTTCCTTTTTCTATTTATTTTCCTTGTTTTATTTTATGAAAACAAATAAAAATTGAAAGTACAAAATACCAAAAAAGGGGAACTCATGTCCAATCCAAAGTGGAGGTCATGATCAAGAGTTAAGCCTGATGAACTAAAACTTGGTTTGTTTATATCGTTTTTGTGTGTTCTAATTCATGCAATACATTTATCATACCTAACGTAAGACAGTAGTAAGCTAATGTTACCTTAAAAAAGAAGGAATATATATGAATTAGTGAGACATGTGACGAGATGAATCTGCACGGTCATTGAAAACATTAGGATAAGTGTAAAAATAATTTCAAACTCACCAAGTTTGAAAAATAATTACGAATTTAAGAGTATAGTGGTAAATATGGGTCGAATCCATAGAGAATTAAGGTATTTTGAGGTATTTCTTCAAATTCGATCAAATCAGACGATGAATTGAGGTGAGAAATTTGAGATTTAGATAGATTTGGAGAGATAACTCAAAGACAAATCCATAGGATAAAAAATCACTCGATTTGGATCAAGATTCGCGGAGAAATCAAAGAGCAAATATTAGGTAGAAATTGATCACGAGGAGAGAGAAATATCAAAATTCAATCTAAAATTAACCTAATCTACGATTCAAAATTAAAGTATAATGATAGAAGATGAAAGATTAGGATGAAAATGCATAATCTAACTCGAAGTCGCGCTTGAATTGATCCAATTGATTGGTGGATCAAGGGCTTTTCATTATGCGAATTCGAAGACAAAAATCGACATTCAAGAAAAATTTGCTCCCTATTCTTTCGACAAAATCTTGATTTCAAACAGTCCTTGGATGCGGAAATGAGTCTAAGAGAGGAAGAAATTAAGATATTCAAGGACTGATTTGTCTAAACAGTTTGATTTACTCAAAAAATCTAATAATACATTTTCTATTAAAGAACATGTGTATAAATTGGCAAAATTGGGCGTACTCATTCGATCTTCATCGAACGCCTGAGATGTCGCCACACATCCACAAAAGTCCATCGGGTGGATTTAATCTCAGCCATTATAACTCCTTAGATGAATGGCTGAGATTAAAACATTTTAAAATACGAATCGTCATCCAATCAGAATGCACTGCGTACCCCCCGACTTAAGTGAAGATCGACGATTTCAATTTAAAATTCGAACCGAACACTCTAGAGTGCGCACGCCACCTACGATAAAATAAACAAAAAGAGAGTCCCACATGACAAAAATTGAGGCAAAAATCATGTATATAAGGAGTGAGTCTTAAGTGCCTCTTCCCTTCAACGACCAAATTATTGAAAAACTTGATGGGAATCACTATTATTGTTTTCTAGATAGGTATTTTGGATACAACAAAATTTCCATTAATCCTATAGATCAAGAAAATATTACTTTTAATTGTCCTTTTTGAACCTTTGGATATATGAGAATACCATTTGGATTATGTAATGCCCCAACCACTTTTAACGCTACATGTTATTTATATTCTCTAATATGGTAGGAAACTTTTTAGAAGTTATTATGGATGACTTTTCTGTTTGTGTATCTTCATTTGAAAATTTTTTGGAAAACGTGAAGAAAGTCCTTTCAAGATATGAGGAAAATAATATAGTCTTAAGTTGGGAGAAAATCCATTTCATGGTGAGTGAAAGTATTAGGGCATGTAGTGAGTGAAAGAGGCATTGAGGCTGATTAATTAAAGATAGAGGTTATTGAGAAGTTACCCACTCCTAGAAACCTCAAAGCCCTTAAATCTTTCTTAGGTCATGATGGTTTTTATTATAGGTTTATAAAGGATTTCTGCAAAATTTCAAGACCTTTGAGTTCACTCTTAGTTAAGAACACTCCTTTTGTCTTCTCAGAGGAATGCCTTAAAGCTTTTAACACTCTTATGAAAACTTCAATATTTTCCCCTTTTTTTAAAGTCACATATTTGGAGAAAGCCTTTTGAACTCACATGTGATGCATCAAATATAACCATGGGGGGCTGTTTTAGGACACCATATCGATGGAAAATTAGTTGTGATCTTTTACGCTAGTAGAACTTTAGATGAAGCCCAAAAGAATTATACCACAGTTGAAAAAGAACTCCTTGCAATTGTATTTGGTTTAGAAAAATTTAGATCATATCTTCTTGTGTCTAAAGTCATTATTTACACTCATCATTTAGCCCTTAAACACCTATTTAGCAAGATAGAATCCAAGCCAAGGTTAATTAGGTGGATTTTACTCTTACAAGAATTTGATTTATAAATTTGAGTTAAAAAGGGGTTTAAAAATGGAGGGGATGACCACCATTCAAGGATCCATGAAGCTCAAGATTTCTCGAACGATGTTTTTTCTAGATGAACAATTATTGACCATCTTGCAAGTTTCCTCATGGTATGCCACATTAGCAATTATATAGTGTCTGAAAGAATTCCTACATGGTAGTCCAAACATAATAAAAATGTATTCTTTGAAAAATGGAAAAAATATTTTTGGAATGAACCTTATTTATAATGTTGGGGAGCTGACAATGTGTTGAGAAGATGTGGACAAAAATATGAAAAATTTAACATCCTTCAAATGTGTCATTCATCACCAAGTAGAGGACATTTTTCAAGGACGAAAACAACAACAAAGGTACTATAATCAAGTTTTTATTTGCCTTCATTATTTAGGCATGCCCATGACTATTTTTTAAAGATGTTTAGAATGCCTATCAATCTGTAACATTTCAGCCAAGGACATGATTTTAGTATAGAATGCCTAAACCCAATTTTTGTAGTATAGATTTTTTATGTGTGGGGGTATACACTCTATGGGCTCATTCCCATCATCCTTTGGGTATGAATATCTTTCTAGCCGGATTGAAGTTATAACTATGAAAAATTGTGATCATAAAGTAGTGATGAAAGTCCTAAAAAGCCGCATATTCTCTAGGTTTGAATGCCCTCGCACCAATATTAGTGATAACGAAGCACATTTCATTAATGCACAAGTTAAAGCTCTCTCAAAGAGGAATGGTGTCAATATAAAATGTCTACCCCATATCACCCTCAAACCAATGGTCAAGTAGAGGTTTCCAGTCGTGAGATTAAGAGGATTCTTCAAAAGATTGTAAGGCTTGATAGAAAAGATTGGTCGCTGAAATTAGAAGATGCACTTTGGGCCTATAGGACAACCTATAAATCTCTAATAATATGCAGTTTAGACTAGTAATTACATGATTTTTAATGCAAATTAAGGCATAAAATTTTTCATTCTTATACATGTTATCATATTTTGAGTGTATTCTATCATTCTATGAAATTTTAAGTTATAATATCAAAATATACTATTTTTAGGAATAATCATTCATAATTACAAAGAGATATTTGAGATTAGAATATTCCCATTTTATATTTGAGATTATATCTAAGTTTCAATTTTCAAATAATAAGAGAACATATTTTTTGTATACACTCATTTATTTTTCTAGTTTTATTTTCCAAAGGGAATGAGTGTATTTTTAGATTAAAATTTATTCTCATTTTATTTATTATATTTGACTTTTTAAAATGATTTATTAATTAATTTCTAATCAAACAAAAAAATTGATTACCAAGGAGTTGTATTTTAAAAGTTATGAATTTTCAAATTTTTAGGGATTTTTCTAGACTTTTTTTAAAAAATTCTGAATTTTTCAGGATTTATTTTGAATTTATTTAAGTCTAAAAACATACAAAATTTAGTATTTATATGTGCTGATGTGGCAGATGATGTGGCAACATACTTACAGGTCAACATGTGGCAACATATGCTAATTCTCACACATGTCGCACAGTGCACGCATTATTAGCGTGCGCAAGTAATTGTCAAGCACCTTATTAAGGGTATATGCTAATTTTTAATATTGCATATACATTTATATGTGGTTTTTTCCTTATTTTTTGTGTGAGACTATCTTTCTATTATTTTTAATGTAGGTGAAGTGGCATGACTAGAGGTGACGGATTTCACAATTTTATAAGAGGCGTCGATCTTCACTTGCTGAGGAAGTGTACGTGGCGCACTTTGATTCAGCGATGATTCATTTTATAAAAATGACAAATCTGAGCCATCCATCAAAAGAGTTATAACAGTTCAAATTTAAAGCGTGTGTTGGACTAGTCCGAGTGGGGGTCTATTGAAGATCTAATAGTAAGCATTTCATGACGATTCATGTATTCGTGATAATGCGGCAAACTTTGGGCGCTCCGATGGAGATCTAACGGCTGGGATTTAAAGATACCGATTCACCTCCCCTCTTCACTTCAAAGATGAAGAGACAATCAAACAGCTACACCCAATTTCAACTCTATACTCTCTCTTCGACTGAAAATGTGTTCTTGGGTGTTTTGATTAATCGATCTGTTTTGACATCTCAATGCTTGAATATCTTATTTTCTTCCTCTTCTAGAATCATTTTTGCATTCTAGGAGTGTTTGAAATCAAGATTTCATTGAGAGAACAAGAAGAATTGAACTCTATCTGAAATCCAAATTTTCATATTTCGAAACACATAATGAAAAGCCTTGATCAATCAATAAATTGGATCATTTTGAACACAATTTTGGGTTAGGTTATATGTTTTCTTCCTAGTCTTTCTTCTTGTAGCATTATATTTTAATTTAGAACGATAGATTAGTTGAATTTTATGAATTTTTAATATTTACTCTCTCTTCGCCATCAATTTTTCTACCTTGAATTTGCTCCTTGATTTCTCATTCACCGCTTGAACTCTATATTTTATTTTTTGAAATGTGGAATGAAAAGCCTTGATCTAGCGATGAATTGGATCATTTTGACTACAACTTTGGGTTACAGCATGTGTTTTATCTTTCTTCTTGTAGAATTAGATTTTGATTTTGAACAGTATATCTTTGTAATTAGTCGAATTGCACAAATTTTTAGTGTTTTCTCTATCTTTGTAATCAATTCCTTTTACCTTGATTTCTCTGTGAATACTGATCCCAATTGAGCGACTTTTGATTCCATATATTTGTCTTGGAGTCTTCTTTCCCAAAATACTAATTTATATGATTTCTCACCTGAATTCATTAATGATTTGATCAAATTTCAATAACATCTTAAAATTTCCCCTAAATCTGTGGATTCGACCCTTATTTACCACTATACTAGTTTATTTGTGATTAAACCTTCAAATTAGTGAGTTTGGTATTAATTGTGACAAGAATTCATGTGTTTTTAATGATGGCGTGAATTCATTTTGTCAATCATCTACATGAATGTCCCCTTATAGCCTAATTTTTGGAAAATCATGTCATTTACTAGTCGAAATTGAGTGCAAAGCTTATTGGGCCACACGAGAGTTGAACATCAATCTTTGTGAGGCTAGTAAAAATAGACTCGTTCAAGTTAGTGAGCTTGATGAGTTAATGAATGAGTAATACATTAGCTCCAAAATCTACAAAGACAAAATGAAAAAACACCATGATGAGCATATAAGGAGAAATAATTTTGTGAAAATCAAGATGGAATGGGCCTTTTGTTGCTATTAATGATATGGATAATGAAGCAATGAAGATCATAGATCCTAAGAATGGAACTACCTTTGTGTTGAACGGGCATAGACTAAAGCGATACTTTGATCACAAAAGCATTCCATCTTAAGAAACAATCCTATTAAAGGAACACTGAATTTTTGAATGTCAGCTAAGGACTCTAAACTAAGCTCTTCTCATGAGAAAACCCAAGCTAATCTACACCATCTTTTGTCTTCTCTTCTCTATTTTTTTTATTTTGTATAATAAAAGTTCCCAATGACGATCATGCAATTGAAACTAGCACAGAGAAAGTGAAGGGAGGTTGAAGAAAAAAAAGAAAGGAAAAGCACAAAAGAAGGCTAAAATCTGAAATTTCTCATCATGCACCTTCAAATATTCAAGAGGAGAGATAGTTTTAGTTGAGCTGTAGCTATCATATGCATGAAATTGAAAATTTTAAGTACATCAATTGAATTAAATTAATATCACAAACTTATCTAAGTTGAATTTTTATCTTCGTCATTCCCTCCTATACTCCACCTTGGTGTTGAAGCTCAAGATATTCTTTTGAAGGGAAATGGTAGTGATTATTTACACTCATGTCCTCCTAAGATTAGATCCAATGAGTCCATTATCCTTGAGCATATGTGTCCTTTGTTAGGGAGGCCTGAGATTTCCAAGGTCCTTAGGTGCTAAAGACCCTCACCCCCCAAGAGTCTTAGAGATATATTATAAGTCCTGTGTAGCTGAAAAAGTTTGAAGCTCCTTAAAAAAAGGAACAAAGGAGCAATGATAAAAGAGCATCATAGAAAAAAATTATGAATTTCAAAGTTTCACAATGCAAAGTTGTAGTAAAAAAGTTTAAAGTTCTAAACTTCAGCTTTTAAGTTTCAAAGTTCAAAGAAAAGCCTCAAGCGCAAGTTATCTAATCTCATGCATTGTAAATCAAGCCTCCAAGCATCATTATTCGCATTCATTGTCTACCTCCCCAATCAATAAAGCAATCACCAAGGTCTTGCATACCTTTTGGACAGAGAGGGGGTACGTGGGGGATGAGTATGTAAAGGGAATTAGGGAATCTCGGCTTTAAACCCTTTAAAAGGAACATGGTTGATGTATGAGACTCTGCACCATATAGTGTAAATTACTTAGTGCTTAGAAGGAACATAAATCAATGCCTTTCAAGTATACGTTTCTAGAGTGAAGGATGGCAAAGATATCTTTGCTACATAGTTAGGCTTAATATTTTTCTCGATTTAATCATTGTTAGGGACTAGCAATCTTTAAGTTGAGGGGTGTGATAAGAGAATAAAAAGTAATTTTAAACATCCATAAATTGCTCTTATTAAACTTTATTAAACTCTTAAACATACCATTACATCCACCATCTCATTATTTAATATTTAGAGAATATAAGTGTGATACACACACTAATTAGACATGATAATACATAGTATTAATGCATATTAAGGAATAAAAAGATTTTCATTCCTATGCATGTTATCATATTTATAAGTATTTATCTATCATTCTATGAAAAAGTCATTATAATATCAAAATACTTT